>BCIP01000015.1:672584-701323 GCA_001599995.1 Ambrosiozyma monospora
GCTATATATAGATAATGAATGAAATATAATTTTTAAAAGTAATTCTATCCAATTCAAGAAAAATAGGACTGAAATCTGAACTATATATATCTCCCAGTATTAATTGTCGAAATTGTTGATAATTTTTACCAGCAAGCTATAAGTAAGYTAGCTTGGCCTAAATTAAAAACTGTCAATCTGTAAAATTAATAATMAATTTAAATTTATAAAAAGAACTGGACTATAAATTTGTCGAGTTGAAATTGATTTTTCGGGGTATATAAACTATAAAATCACATGGGCTAAAAAAGATAGGCAAATATTGGATTCAACGCTAGTATCAGGAATATATCGATCGATCGGCCACTCCATGTGGATTTTTTCTGATACAATTTCAAAATTTTTGATTAAATTGCATCAAATTGAGTTCAAATTACATCATAATCATCTTCGGATCCCCTGCAGCATAGTCGGCCAGATATTTCTGCAAATAATATCAAATTGAACCTTAAAGGGGCTATCACAGCCGGGTTTATGATTTTTATACTAAGTTWCAGCTTCCGCCCTTCGTTATAATTAGTATACGAACATGTTCAATACCATCAATTCTTCATTATTCTATATACCGCGCGATCGTGGTTGATCATTGATGTTAGCCAAATCCCCTTACAAACTCCAATTCACATGCATAATAAAGTTGCAAAATTGACAAACATATTTAAAGCACATTCTGAGGTGAATCATATATGTATCTATCATGAGATACTGAACAAGTACATGAATCAAATGTGTTAAGCACCATGTACCCCTTTATAAGATAGATAGATCACTTATGCAGACTCCAAGGGAAGCTCTAAGTATAGCGCTGCCATTTGGTTAACTGGATCCGGCCTGCTCGTATAGCTATGTTTGCACCGCCACAAGCTTTGATCTGACATTTTGTCACTTTTGACTTTTGACCGCCCACATACATGATGTCGTGCTGATGTCGTGCTGATGTCGTGCTGATGTCGTTGGCCGTCATCGGTCTTTATAACGATTATAAGCATGCAGCTGCATACACAACGTGTGTCTTGGTAAAGTACATACATCGTCCTGCCTAGCTATCATTGCATCTGCTTGGTTGAACTAACGATATCGTGGTGATGATGTTGATGTTGAATTGGAAACTACTAGCTTGATGAGGTGGCTGGCTGGATGAGCTGTCAAGGCTGAAAGAAACCAGTTTTGTATAAAAGACCGCCTAAATTTGGTCATGATTACTCGGTATCCTTACAATTCTGGGGCTGGGTTCTGGGAAACTGGTGCCAATTTCAATTATTCACTGAAATTGGTTGCCGGTTTCAAGAATTTCTCTTGAAGCTTAGCCAATGCTTTCCAATTAGTTTTAAGATCAATCATAGGGATCTCGCAATTCAATTGAATATCTTCACTATGGCATCATCAGATTTTCAGATCGATTCAAAACTTAGTGTAGTAAAACTAATATGGTCCTGGTCAGCAGTTAAGGAACGCGCGGCGCGGTAAMCTCGTTACTCGTAACACATGAAGACTGGTCAACACGTATTACCATTTCCCCGACCCTTTCAGTAATTTGTACGCAAAAGTTATGGATTGTATGTTCTATTAAAGATCCTTGAACATCATATATGGCACATGTGTTAACGTGTGAATTAATTATCAATTTTTAGTGTGTATCTCAGCAGCAGCGAGCAGTGAACAACTTAGAACCAACCATATGTGTTCGAACTGGCCGATATACCATCGAACACTTTGATTCACCGCGCGCTGCATGGATGGCGGAGTTTTCAACTTTGTGTGTGCAAGCTCGCAGCTTCCCTAATAAATGAAACAGAGCATATGACTTTGAATTGATCGTTTCATTTTTAACATGCACTAGTATTGATGAGAGATAAACGTATATGGAAGGTGTGAAGTTGGATCAAAGCTCGATGATTGAGTAGTGGTGGGCAGCTGCGTTATCAAGATATATATGGGCTAGATCATTTCATTTCACGCCATTTTCCATTAGGTTATGTACTTAGATCAGGAACTAAAATTGTTGGGGAAATCATGATCAGGTTTGGGGCAATTTGGAAGGCAATTTTGGATTTCCATGATGGTAGCAGAGAATCCCCTTTGACTACCATTGAACTGAACTCCATGATCCAAATCGATTCCAAACTGTACTAYATTTTTACAAACACTACCGGTATGGGGAAATTTCAAAATCTAAGTAAAGTATGTTATTCTTCAAAAACGTATTTAAAAACAAAAACGAAAAGTAAACAATGCGGGAAGTAARGGAAAACTCACCAGACAAGCTGGCTAGTCAATGGCAATACATGTCGAATGCATTTACCATCTGTTGTTGTCGTTGTCTCTGTTGTTGTTACCGTAGTTGTCGTTGTTACCGTAAGAGTTGTCGTTGTCTCTGTTGTTGTTACCGTAAGAGTTGTCGTTACCGTAAGAGTTGTTGTTGTCTCTGTCTTCTCTTTCTTGCTTTCTTTCGTAGTACTTGTCTTCAGCAGCGTCTTCCAACTTGTTGGCAGCAACGGCACCAGCAATAGCACCACCAATGGTACCCAGAGTACCGTGACCCTTCTTTTCACCCAGTTCGTGACCACCGTAACCACCAGCAACGGCACCAGCAACAGTGGCGGCGAAACCTCTAGCGTGTTCACCTAAGGATTCATCTCTGTCATCAGAGTCTCTTCTTTCTCTTCTGTCGTTGTCGTTATCGTTGTCGTTGGAACCCCACATTGTATATGATTTGTTTGTTGTATATGTATTCAATTGATAAATTGGATGAAGAAGGAAGAGAGACAAAAAGGGTTGATGAATTGAGTTTCAAAAATGGAGGAATTGCCCTGATATTTATACTAAATTCATCAGGATGATGAACATGGAATCAGAAACCATGCAACCATAYGGTCCACACACACCACACACCACACACCACATACCGCTATAGCTGCTAGCTGCTAGCACGGGGCGCCGCACTGATCCAGCAGTAACTACTAACCAGCGGTGAACGGAGCGGAGGTTTGGAATGTGATGTGGCTATGCTCATGTGCGTCCAGTCCAATCACTTTGCCCGCGATCTCCAKACAAAGTTCAAACACGAATGATCTGGATCCTGGAGAGAGCTGTGCTAAAACTCCTGCATCAATATGGCACGGTTCGACCCTATTCAACTGAATTTCAGATGGGTATTGATCGTATTGATTTGGATTTGGATTCAACATTCGATGTACTGCTATTAAAAAGCATTCGCCTAATTGATAAAGAAGGAATATGGGTTTGACGAGTTCGAGTTCATATGATGATGCAATTGGATTGAATTCATGTTTATAATTCTTCGTTCAGAAAATAGCCAAAACACCAACATGGTGCTGGGTAGATCAGGTGAAACGTGGAATTGAATGTACATCGTAAATATGAAATTGAAATTCACAATAGCCATAATACCATGCCCGGTKAACAAACTGAATTAACAACTCAATTGTTTAATTGCTTGTACGGGCAGGTCGCCGGCCAACGAAAACGCTCTGATTCCTGAGTCTGGAGTCTTTAGTCTGGAGATTCGAGAAGAGCTGCCGCAGGAACAACACATATGCAGAGCTGGACTCTGGAGAGCTGGATTCTGGAGAGCTGGAGAGCGAGCTGGGCTATAGTATGCCATGGCTACGCCACACATCTTTATCAGAAATCAGAAATTCCAAACAGCGCAAGTTCCAACAATAAGGACAACTGGCCAGTCAAAACATGTTTCAACAATGTAAACGATACACCACGTTTACATGGATGACATGGATCATGGCTCTCTGATATCAATTGGGAGAGTGGACACGTATGTGATATATTCCATTTTAGTACGACATGTATGAAGAAATCTAGCTTTTGAACGTATAAGTATGCTTTGATTTTCAAGTAATTTCGATGATCGATCAGTACAAGCTGTGAAACGTGTGTATACGAATTATTCAAACTAATCGATTTTAAATTTCAGATCGAGTCATGCTGACTTCGATCATTCCAATTTATTACTRAACCAAGCTGAATTGAATTGAAACGMAAAATCAAACCATAATTTATCGGAGAACTTGATAAAKTAAAAATCCACTTCCGGAAAGTAGAAATGCTCCTGTTATAGGAGCTGCATATACACAATTTCAGGACGGACGGACYTTGAAGACCCCACACATGTGCCGATGCGATTCGTATACTCCAAATTTACCCAATTGGCGGTGATATCTAGAATCCCAAGTACAACTTGAAAGGACTGTTATTACTACGTTTTGGTCTTGTWATCACTACCTGGTGATACTTAAAGAAAAGACTTCAGATTATACACCAAATTCTGAATTCCAACAAATGCTATGAACTGTCAGTTCGGAACGATCTCGCTATCTCAAAACGCCATCGACTGACATGAAAAATACACGTCAAATTTCATATACTCATTTGGATCAGGTGRGATCAATTGAACCCAGTTTAAGTGAACTATCCATATAATATCAAGCAAAGATGTCATTACAAGAAAATGTGGTTAACCAAAACATCAACAGTTTCAATGGTTCAGCTCAATGTCTGTTAACAAACCTCTCAACCAATTTGTTCACAAAACCTGACAACAACAATAACTCGGATGTCAATTTAATTGAACAAAGTACCCGAATTACAAAATTAAACATACAACCACCTCAATTGAACTCAGAGAAAGCACTGATTTTACAATCATTGGTTCAATCGTTGATAACAGACAGTGTTTTCAAGGAAGGTGATGGTCAGTCGCTCTCGTTGCTAAACGATGCCCTCTCATTGATCGAATCAAAAACATTGAAATTGTACAAATTGAAGGGTTCCAACAAGGTCTGTTTGGTTCAGAAGGTTGATAGTATTGAAATTGTTAGAATTATAAGTTGTCATTACAATACAGGAAAAGTGAATTCCAAGTTTGAATTTGATTACGGTTTTTGTAAGTGCCTGAACCCCGGACTGTTTGTTAAGCATGGTGGTGGTTTTCCCAATTCGATTCARTGTGTTCATTTGTTTGCCTTGTACATATACTTGAAGAACCATGAGGCATTGAGTGGGTACGAGTTTGTCAAGGAGGTGATTGTTGGTACCAAACAGCAGTGGGTTGGTTTGTGTAATAGCTGGTCTAAATGGTCTAAATAGCGTGTGTAYAAAAATGAATTTAGTAAGCGACGATTGGATCTGATTCAAGCTGAAGCTGTTCAAACTTCACATTCAAACTTCACATCCAAACTTGACAGTAGAAGGGAAAGTAGTGCGCGGCCCAAGCGAAAGGCAGCGGCAGAAGTTGTGGACAGGAGTAAGTGAAAAGTTTTGATGAAAATTCGATTGCAAAGAGAGAGAGAGAAAGAGAAAGAGAGAGAGAGAGAGAGAGAGAGAGAGAGGAACAGTCAAGTGAACACCAGTGGCAAGGACAAGTTCAAGACTGCCAAACAGGACCAACAGGACTGGATTCACCAACCACACACTYCCCTTTTTGTGTATATATCCTCCACCTGATACATTGTGTTGATCACAAAATCACCCTGCTAACTGCTCTCTTATACATAGTTGCCCTCCAGCAAACAACATCTTGCCAGCATATCCTGCCAACAACCTTTCCTATCCACTTCATTCCCTCCCTTCCAATCAACTCTGAGATATCCTTTTTTTTTCTTGTTGTGAAAACTTTGCATGAATACTTCAATAACCCTTCTTTTCTTAGCTACATATCATAATCATTCATCATAATGACTGAACCTATACATCATTTGAAACAAATCACTTTCAAAAACCCAAAATTGATCCCTGTCTTGTCTCCTTCTGACGAGGACAAGATCATTACAAATCTTGTAAGAAACAAATCATACACTATCTCATATCAATCCAAAGATCATAACACAATCGTCAGCAATATGCCTCTATACTTTGGTACCAATGAATCAGAGTTTACAATATATAGGAAGAAAGCACTGAGAAATAGACGGTTGTTATCCAATGCTGAATACCCTGAGGGCGATTCCATATTGTCTCACAACCACCGTCATAATAAAAAACTTCCCCTATTCAAACCGGTATACGTCAACGAAAACTTTGGTCAATCGAAGAGTTCAAAACCAGCACCATTCATCAAAGAAATATCGGAGGATACGACTAGCATAAAACCAATAACGTCCCCAGTCATCACTTCTAAGCCAAAAGTGGAACCGCCACCCAAAAAAGACACCACCACTACTACCTCTACTTCTCCATCAGCTACTACTACAACAAATATAACGAAACCTACACACAACACAGCCAACACAAAACCAACGATAGCAACCCCATCAACAAAACCAATTTCAACAACCACAACAACTACACCATCAACAAAGACCACACCAGCATCAACAACAGAAACGACGACAGTCAAACCAAATGGTATCAAGAAGGACGGTAATATAAACTCCACCAAATCTACAACAACAACGGTTAAACCAGATGTCAAGGTGCATGCTAAGGAGAAGAGCTCACCATCCCCAGCATTGACGGGGACAGCCAATTCTGCCTCATCTGCTTCCCYMTCTTCATCAACTTCCTCCATTTCTACAACTCAATCCAAGGCATCTACAACAACAACTCCTGCACCTTCAACTGCTGCAACTCCTTCAAAGATGGCTTGGAATGTGGTTGCACAAAGCTCAATTCCTAAATCTAAGACTGCTAACGGTTCTTCGAGCTCTTCACAAAAGTCCTTTGCTAATGGTACAACAAAACCAACTTCTACAATTTCCCAAAGTCTAGCTTCCACTATTCCTTTGGATAACACTTTGAAGCCATTGGGTGTTTTGTTGCTCAGAATCATGTACGATGAACAATACTTAACAAAGGTGATAGCTCAAAACAAATCTGATTTAATCACCCCTCATGGTCTTATCAACTCTGGTAGTATATGTTATATGAACTCCATCATGCAATTGTTGTTTGTTTGCGAACCTTTCACACAGATGTTGAACATAATACGAAATGGTACAYTGGGTTCTCTAGACTCTTCCAATTCTAAAACTCCAATCATCGATGCTTCTTTGTCTTTATTAGAATCTTTCAAAAAGGTTTCTGATAAACCAGGCAAAACTGATATCATCAATCCGATGTCCTTCTATAATTCAATTGCTCAACTTCCAAGATTTCGTCATTTGAAGTTGGGTGTTCAAGAAGATGCTGAGGAATTTTTGGGTCATTTGCTAGATGGTATTCATGAAGAATGTGTTGATAGTATAGCAGCTTTGTCCAATACCGAGTTGCAAAAGTTGATGAATTTAATAACAGATAAAGATACAAAGAAGAAGGTTACTTTGGGTGTTGATTTGATCAAAAACAAGGAAACTGCTAACGGTGGTGACGATGATGGATGGCACGAAGTTGGTTCTAATAGAAAGATAGCTGTCAAAAGAACATTTGAAGTTAAGCCATCACCTATCGTCAAGTTGTTCGGTGGTCAATTCAGATCTGTCTTGCAAACTCCAACCAGTAAGAAGTCATCAATTACTTTGGATCCATTCATGCATGTTCAATTAGATATTAGTGATCCAGAMACTGTTGATTTGGTTTCTGCTTTCGATAAGCTTGCTGAAGTTGAAGAGATCTCATTTGGTGAGTCAAATGCCAAGAAACAAAATTTCATTGATAAACTGCCTCAAATTTTGATCATCCATTTGAAGAGATTTTCATTTGTTACCGAACAGGAGACTGCTGAAGAAGAGGACACTTATGAGGTTGTGTCGTCAAGTAAACAGAAAAAGAAGAACAAGGAATCACAACAACCAGCACAACAACAACCTAAATCAAATAGAATTTTGGAAGGACGTGTGGAAAAGATTCACAAACCAATCAAATATGAACATAAGTTGACATTACCTGTGTCCTGTCTATCCAATTCAATCAGACAAGCCCCAACCTATAAGTTGGCTGGTATTGTTTATCATCATGGTAGATCAACTGGTGGTGGTCACTACACTGCTGATGTCTGTTCACCACCTGACAATGAATGGATTAGAATTGATGACACCCAAATTAGCAAAATCTCAAACCAGGAGGTGCTYGAAAATGGTGTGAATGGTGGAAACTTATTGAATAACAACAAGAGTGCATACATTTTGATGTATGAAAAAGTTTAGATTTTTATTTTTTTTTCTACTTTTATTTATTCTTCTTCTCCTTTTTTCTTCCCAAATTGAGCTTTTGTTGCTACATCCATATCCTCCCTCCTTCCAATAATTTTTCAAAATCTTTTCAGCTTTTATTCCCAAGTTGCTTTTCAATTCTTCGTGAGGTTGTCTAAGTTCTTCCATTCATTTACATTCATGCCATTCATTTTTCTCTTCTTGTATAATTTAGTTTAATCATCTTTTCTGCCTTTCTTGTCTTTTTTTTTCGTTCTTGTCTTGTCTTTTTGTTTTTTTCTGCTTGTTTTGCTGTATATAACGTCCGTCATCTTTTGCTTTTCTTTGAACAGGGTATACATTTCTTTCTCTTTTTTGTCTTCTTTCCACCACCTTATATTTATATCCCGTCACTTCTTACTTTTTTTTTTCTTCTTGCATTGTAATGTATACCCGACATACTGTTTATTTAAAGAAGTTCTTTTATATAGTGGTTTTGCTTTGTTCTGTTCTTATGCCGTCTCATTTTGAAGTTGCTGTTGAATTCGTCCATACATCCAAATTTATTGTCTTTTGTTTTCTCTATTTTTCCCCAACTGCCACCAACAGCACATAATTATCCATGTATATTCCAGTTGTTAATTGTGCCTCCCATCTATATGTGCATTTTATCAATTTTTCATAGTTCTTTGACTTTTCACCATGTTCTAGCTCTTTTTATTCTGATTGTTCTTCTTTATACCTATTCTTCACTTCTCTTCCTACTGGAATGTTACTGTTTTTGCTTTCTTTTTTTACTCATATATTGCTGATAAACAAATGATATATATTCACATGTATAGTCATATACGTATAACATACACACATCCCATGAAACCCATGCCCAAATTGTAATAGCTAGTACGCCTGCAAGTTGCTGACCTTCTGAAATACTCTTGTTGAGATTTCTTGTACTGTGTAGAAAATAAGCCGCACAAGATTTCAATAGGACAAAAAAAAAGCATGAAATTTTTTTTGTGAAGATATATATGCAGTTGATGTRAACCCGTTCCCTTTTTACACTTCAACAAACATACCAACAACAACCATCAATTGAATTACTCTTCAAAATGGATGATTTATTTGGTGTTTTCAATGAAGCTCCCAGTGATGTTTCCAAGCTAACGGAGCAACAGCCAACAACTGAGACTAACGACAACAACAAGAGACCAGCTTCTCCATCCTCCACTAAAGAAAATGAAGCTAACAAGAAGGCAAAAGTGTCTGCCGATAAACCAGATTCTACTTCTTCAAAAACACCAGCTACTAAGAAAGACAAGAAGAAGGCAAGTGCCGCCAAAGCAGCTGCAGCACCTATCGTTGCCGATGCATTGGAAATCGAGGCATCCAGAGAAGTGAAAGCATCTCAAGGTTTGACTTCTACCACAAACAACGGTGATGAAAAAATGAATTTGAAGCATCAAATTAGACATCAAGTTGCTGTTCCTCCACACTGGAACTATACTCCAATCAGTCAACATAAACGTCAAAGTGAGGCCAGACATTACAAGTTTACTTTAGATCCTTTCCAAGATACAGCCATTTCTTGTATTGATCGTCAAGAGTCCGTCTTGGTTTCTGCCCATACTTCTGCTGGTAAGACCGTCGTTGCTGAATACGCCATTGCTCAGTCTTTAAGAGATAAACAAAGAGTCATTTACACATCTCCTATCAAAGCTTTAAGTAACCAAAAGTTCAGAGAATTACAAGCTGATTTCAATGATGTTGGTTTGATGACAGGTGATGTGACAATTAACCCAGATGCAGGTTGTTTAGTCATGACCACAGAAATTTTGAGATCTATGTTATACAGAGGTTCAGAAGTGATAAGAGAAGTCGCTTGGGTCATTTTTGATGAAGTCCATTATATGAGAGATAAGTCTAGAGGTGTCGTTTGGGAAGAAACCATTATCTTACTTCCTGATAAGGTCCATTATGTGTTTTTGTCCGCTACTATCCCTAATGCTATGGAATTCGCTGAATGGATCTGTGATATCCATCGTCAACCTTGTCATATTGTTTACACTGATTTCAGACCAACTCCTTTGCAACATTATCTTTTCCCTGCTAACGGTGATGGTATCCATTTGGTTGTTGACGAGAAGGGTACTTTCAGAGAGGAGAATTTCCAAAAAGCTATGGCTTCTATTTCCAATAAGATGGGTGAAGACTCAGGTTCCATTGATGCTAAGAAAGGAAAAGTCAARAAGGGTGGTTTCAACGATGGTAAGTCTGACATTTACAAGATCGTGAAGATGATTTGGGCAAAGAAGTACAACCCAGTTATTGTTTTCTCGTTCTCCAAGAGAGATTGTGAGAATTTGGCTTTGAAGATGTCCAAATTGGATTTCAATACCGATGATGAAAGAGAAATGTTGACTAAAATTTTCAACAACGCTATTAGCATATTGTCCGATGAAGATAAAGAATTGCCACAGATCAAGCACATTTTACCATTGTTAAGAAGAGGTATCGGTATCCACCACTCTGGTTTACTCCCAATTTTGAAAGAAATTATTGAGATTTTGTTCCAAGAAGGTTTCTTGAAAGTGTTATTTGCCACTGAGACTTTCTCCATTGGTTTGAACATGCCTGCCAAAACAGTTGTTTTCACATCTGTTAGAAAATGGGATGGTGCTGGATTCCGTTGGGTCTCTGGTGGTGAATATATTCAAATGTCTGGTAGAGCTGGTCGTAGAGGTTTGGATGATCGTGGTATTGTTATCATGATGATCGATGAGAAGATGGAACCTCARATCGCTAAAGGTATGGTGAAGGGTGTTGCTGATAGATTGGATTCTGCTTTCCACTTGGGTTACAATATGATCTTGAATTTGATGAGAGTTGAAGGTATTTCTCCTAAATTCATGTTGGAGAGATCATTTTACCAATTCCAAAATACTGTCGCTGTTCCTGCTCTTGAGAAGAAAATTGAAGAATTGAAAGAAGAAGCTGAAGAGATTCAAGTTGATGATTCTGATAATGTGAAAGAGTACTATGATATTAGAAAACAATTGGATCAATATAATGAGGACTACAGTAAGGTTATTAGTCATCCTGGTAACATACTACCTCATTTGAAGGGTGGCAGATTGATCAAAATTAAGATTGGTACCCATGAYTACGGTTGGGGTATTGTGATCAGTTTCACCAAGAGAAAGTCTAGAAACCAAGCTCAATTCTCTGATCATGAATCATACATCGTGCAAGTCTTTGTGAATACCATGTATGTTGACTCTCCAGTGAATTTGATCAAACCAATGAATCCAAATTTGGTTGATGGTATTAGACCAGCTAAGAAGGGCGAGAAGGCCAGAAGTGAAGTTATTCCAATCACATTAGATTCCRTTAAGTCTATCAGCAGTTGTAGATCTATTCTTCCTAATGATATCAACAACAAACAAGCCAGAAAAACATTGAACAAGGCATTGAAAGAAATCATCAAAAGATTCCCAGATGGTATCCCATTATTGGATCCAATCAACAAGATGCATATCGAAGACGATCAATTCAAGTTGTTACTAAGAAAGATTGAAATCTTGGAATCCAAATTATACTCCAACCCATTATCACAATCACCAAGACTGACTGAACTCTACCAGGCATACGCTAAGAAGGTGGCAATTCAAGAAAACATAAAAGCAACAGAGCAAAAAGTCACAGAAGTGCAATCTGTGATACAGTTGGATGACTTGAAACGTAGAACACGTGTGTTGAAGAGACTTGGTTTTATTTCTGAGAATGAAGTTGTTGAATTGAAGGGTAAGGTTGCTTGTGAGATCAGTACAGGTGATGAATTGCTTATAACACAATTGATTTTCAATGGTACTTTCACTGACTTGACACCTGAACAAAGTGCTGCTTTGATTTCATGTTTTGTGTTCCAAGAAGTGTCGAAAGAGATGCCTAGATTGAAACCGGAGTTGGCTGGTCCTTTGAAACAATTACAGGATATGGCTGCTGAGATCGCTAGAAAATCCAAAGAATGTAAGTTGGAGATTGTGGAGAAAGAATACGTTGAATCTTTTAGACCTGAATTGATGGAAGTCGTTTTCGCTTGGTGTAAAGGTGCCTCTTTCACTCAAATTTGTAAGATGACTGATGTTTACGAAGGTTCATTGATTAGAACTTTTAGAAGATTGGAAGAGATGCTTAAACAGATGGTTGATGCTGCTCAAACCATCGGAAACAAGGCTTTACAAGAAAAGATGGAGAAGGCTATCGAATTGGTTCACAGAGATATCGTCGGTGCTGGTTCTCTATACTTGTAGTTTATTTTGTGTATATTCTTTGGTTTGTTCTGTATTATCTTTCCCTTTTTATTCTTGCTTTTTTTACATTGTATAGCTAGGCTTTGATATCAAAATATAATTATCATGTGATCATTAACATGGAGCTGCATTAAATTTGTAGGATATATGTAACAAAAAAGACAGAGTCCAAAGCAAAGTAAAAAGTCGTTAAAAATTAAAAATAGGAAAAGAAGATAGGAAACGGTATGGGTTCATTAACCTGACGCATCCATCACATYAACAGTAGGTGTTGCAAACGTCTTACCGTTTTTCATGAACAAGTACTCGGACTTGACTTTGTCTTCCCAAATACCTAACTGCTCATAATGCTTTAACAAATTCTCCAAACATGCGATTTTCAAGTCCCAGATCTCTTTGCTTCTCACACCCTTAATATCATCTAATAATCTAGTAAGTAATTCTGGCCAGCTGTCAACTAGTTTTGCAACACCATAATCCTTCAACGTCAAAGGAGCCATTAATTCCAAAAAGCTGTCAACAGTTAGTTTGAGAGCTTGTTTAGGATCTAAAGCTAGTTTTTCGGTAAACAACTCTTTGTTTGAAATCAGGTTAGCATAGATACTGATGTATTTTTCATTCAATGGTAAATTCTGGATAAACTCTTTTTTGGATTTTAAGAAATCTGGGTTCACGTTTGAAAGCAAAAACCATGAACTTTCGTCGACTTGGTATTTTGCAATAGCGTGATCCACAATATTCAACCTTGTGTTCAACTGCTCAAATTTCTTATGGAACAACTGACTCAATTTGCTTAAAAATATAACTGGCTCGATATTGAAAAGCAATTTCAGCTCTGTTTTGAACGTATCATCCAAATAAACCTTGGTAATGTAGTTGACTTGCTCATCCAGCTTTTGTAGCAATTTTTCCTGAATGGACTCATCTCTCATCAACGAAATTGAATCAATCAATTTAGAGTAGAAAGACACGATGACTGAATCATGCAATATGTCATCTGACTTTATAAATTCATTCTTGGACACCAGGTATAATTCTTCAGGCAAATCAGGAATAACCGGCAACAATTCAACAACCAAATCAAACAATCTGGTATCCACTTTCAAGTCATCTCTCATTTTTTTCATTTGTGTGACAATCTCATTTGACAAAATGCGTCTTCTGACCAATTCACCATCACTGGCCAAAGTAACCACACAATTTGCAATATTTGTAACCAGTCTCAAAGTAGTCTCTGGCTCTCTCAACAATTGGAACAAGGTGAGTAAAATTGGAGTGTTTGCAATCAGGTCAGCTGGTTTAGCACGCAAAACAACACCGATGGCCAACAATTTCAACTCTTCGTTACCTTTAGTCATTGCTTCAATCAATTGGTCCACATCAAAGAATGTGATGATTTGATCAAAATCAAAATGTAAAAGAATTGCATTCAACAATGAAATGGAGCTGTTCTTGGCCTCAAGTGTTGAATAGTCAGATCTAATAACTTGCAGGATTTTTGGGAAAAAGGAGCCAGCTAAAGCATCTCTCTTGTTTGGATTCGCCKGATCATATAATGTGGAATCTGTTCTTAGTTTGGCTTCGGCTTGTTGGATCAATTTGTATTTTGGCTCATCTGTGGAGATGACGAGTTCGTCCAAATGGATCAGAACTTTGACTAGAATTGGGTCTGATATGTTTGTGACGAAGGCTGAAGACGGCATTGAGTTTTTCTTTTCAATTGATGGTCAATTGATGGTCAATTGGTGTTGTAACTTGTGACAAAGGTATGTGTTGTCTCTTGAAATCCGGCAAACTTTCGATGAATTGAAGCTGAACTTTGTTCTGATTTGCCACCCAAGAAACGAAGAAACGAAGATACGAATGGGCCTCTGTAAAACTTTGTAAAACTTTTTATACGCGAAGTTGTAACCGATCTTCAGATCATTGTTAGTGTTTACTGTTTACTGTTTATCCATCAATTTACCCTGAAAGAAAGAGTGGTACACTTGAACAGGGTTACCAAACATCATCCAAACAATGCCACAAACATTACAAGAACTCTTACTCTCAAATCCCACATTTAAGAAGTCCAGATTGGACTCTCTTTTCTCAAACTTTGACCAACTTAAAGACGCAAACCCAGAAGGATACGAGGCAAACATCGCCACCTGGAAAACTTTTCTCAATGATCTTATACTCAACCATGCTGACCTATTAGAGTCMGAATCACCATCCTCCTCATCAAATGGAAAATTCGCATTTGATAGTGACAAATTGGTGAGAAAACTCACTGTGAGAGACGGTGCCGTCACATATGTGCCAAAGGGACTAGACAAGGTGCTTGATGAGATGATTAATGTTGATCATACTCTAATCCCGTACTCTAGTTTTGAAAAAGCATTAAAACCTGGTATCCTAAGTTCTATTCCATTGCTTTCCCGTGTGTTTGGTGGTATTCCTAGCAAGGTGACTGTGAGCAATTTCGCAAGTCGAGCTGGTCCAGATKGTGCTTTAGTTAAAGATGAAAAATTTATTCATTTTGATAAGCTTGTTGATGTGAGTAAAAGCTTACTATCTACTTTGAAAGTTAAGAGTGAAGGTTGGCCAATTTTGGAAAAACATGTCTTGGCTCTATTTGCTGAAGCCAAAGAGRGTGGCGAAGAAGGTAAAGAGGTGAATATGACTCCATTAGATTTTCACTGTTGCTTGCTTTACCTTTCAAARATAGGCAAACTGATTGAGTACAATGAGAACAGCGGTGTGMTAAATGTTCCTGATAATGAAGGATCCAACAAAAAGGTTATGGATGAAGAGAGTAAGACATCCATTGCACAGTTGAATTACTCCATTTATCTATTGAATGAAAAATGTGAAAAGACGTCCTTGAAAATCTTGGAACAAAGTGAATTGGCTAGACAAAGTGTCAAGAAACAAAACCTGGTTGAGGCTAAAACCAGACTCAGATCGAAGAAGTTGCTTGAGAATCAATTGGAGAAGACTCATTCTAGTTTGAACAACTTACTTTCCATTCAATTTAAGATTCAAGAAGCCAATGACAATCTGGTTGCTGTTGATATTCTTGATTCCAATGCTAAAGTGTTACAAGGTCTCAACAGACAAGTTAATGCTGAAAATGTTGATGGCTTGGTTGATGGTATCGCTTCTGAAGTTGAAAAGATTAACGAAGTTACCACACAATTGGGTGGTTTGAAGATCAATGAAGACGAGAACGACGAAGAGTTGGACGAAGAGTTACAACAAATGGAGATGGAGGAATTGGATAAGATTGAAAGTTCCGAAAAGATGGATAAGATCGAAAATGCTAAATTGCCACAAAAACAAGCTGAAAGCTCACAAGAGTCTGTTGGTAGAGAATCATCACCTGAAGATGCGTTTGTTGACGCAGAAGATTCGAATGATCTGAGCGATGATATATTGGAAAGATTCAAGAAACTCAAGACTCCAACTGCCATTTCTGAGAACAAAAAGCCTATTGCTGCCAAAAGTGAAAGTMCCAAGCAAGCCGTTGCCGAGCTAAATTAGAATCTACACATTTTTCCCATTTGCTTATATCGTTTCTACGTTATGAATTCATTTTTTCCTCTTTTTTTCTCTCTATTTTTTTGCATTCCTCTTACCTCTTTGCTTTTTTTTTCGCATTTCTAACCCGACTTAATTTGTATATCCAGTGTCTAATTATTAATATCTAACAAGTTAAAAAAAATCATGCTTTGAATACAAATTAGTCTAAAAATCTATAAAATTCAAGTTCAAACCAATCACTGTAAAACAACCACACCGTATTGAGGAGGGGTAAACTGTCTCAACACAACRTCAGCCTCTTTGAAAACCTTAGAACTGAACTCATCCATTGAATAACTTTGAGAATAAACCACTTCTTTAACACCACTCTGAACAATTTTAATGGTACAAGTCAAACAAGGACAAGTATTACAATACAAGATAGAGTCACCATCAACCCTATCTCTTCCAGCCTCTAACAACGCGTTTTCCTCAGCATGCAAACAAAGACAAGTAGACAAACCAACACCACTACCCATAACACTACTTCCATTTCCAGTACCGCTACTTATGGCGGAATTACAACGAGGACAACCACCTTCATTACAGTTCCTCGTTCCTCTTGGTGTTCCATTGTAACCTGTTGCCACGACACGGTGGTTTCTGACAACGACACAACCGACACGACGTTTCATACAGTTGGAACGATGTGCTGCTAGGTCAGCCAATGACATGAAGTATGTGTCCCAGCTTGGTCTTAGTCTTTCTTTGTTCAGCAGTTGTAGTTGTGATATCTTGAGATGAAATTGTTCTGGTGTTGTCGTTTCATTTAGGATTTTCAAGTGCGATTTGTCCATTATTTTCAGTAGTTCGGCATCGTTTGCGTGTTTGAGTGGTTCGGTTTGAGAAAGGAAATCATGGAGTGTTAGGTTGATGAAGTCGTCGTCGGATGATGATGATGCCGAATCGGCTTGTTGTTTCTGCTGCTGTTGTTGCTGAGCTGAGTATCTGTTAAATCTAGTAAGCAAAGATGAGTCAACTGATATCAACACGAAAAAAGGTCTTTTCAAAAGCATGTCAACCAACTTCATGTCTTTCATTGAGACAATGACAAAATTTTGAAGCCAGTTAGCAGTGGCATAGTTCACCAAGTCGTCATTAGTTTTAAAGGTTTCATAAACTGGTAGTCCTACATCCTTTTCATCTATTGAAGATGAGGATGAGGATGAGGATGGATCGAGCTCATCGATCAATTTCAGACGTTGCATGTCTTGAGACAACTCATAATGACCTGTTTCCAAAGCGAGTAACTTGAAGTCGTGGTGTTGGATGAGGAATTTGGCAATGTCTGACATGCCTGAGTAGAGGGTACCTGTGATTCCAATAAACATGCTGAGTTTGTGAGATGTTGTATACGCTGTTTCTGTTGTTCAAAGATGAAGTTTGTGTATCTCTTCCAACTTTCCACTCCTAACATCAAAGTTCTAACAACCCTCTTCCACAAGTTGGAAAAGATTTGGAAAATGCGATTTCCTCATTGAGACAAATTGAAATTCTTGTAAGACGCGCGTTCATTTGGAGTCTGGACGGATTTGGTAATTGTACTGAGAAGAAACACAACATCAACACAACAGTGGTTCATACTACCCTTTCTTACACCATACAATCACACCAGCAGCAGCAACAACAACAATAACAACAACAACAACAAAAAAATGAAAGAAATGCTAGAAGATCTGCTATTGGATCGACGTATAGCGTCGTTTATCCCRGATGCTCTCCAATGGAACCAGGACGGTCGGATATCAATCAACACGAGAAAAGGATTAACTATTCTTACTCCGAAACCATACATTCCACCATTGAAGAAAAGACCAATGATTGAAGAGGATCCAAAATCTTCAAATACAAGCACCAAGAAAGATGAACAAATGATCAAGATCAAGCAAGAAGAACAAGAGATTTCTCAGATCAAGCAAGAAGTGTTGGAAATTGAGGATTTGGCAACTGAAATTCCAGAAAACCTTGATGAAGTGGCTACAACTACAGGTAAGGATTCAGAAAGTGGAAAGAACTCCAAAACTTCAACTTCAGCGTCCAAAAGAAAATCACCCAAGGTCACAAAACCATCGAAACAGGCAAAGAAACCAATTCCAAAGAAGCAACAACAACCACAACAACCACCACCACCAAAGAAGAAACAACCCCAATCTGCTGCTGCAGCTTCATCATCATCGGGTTCCTCCAACGTATCTCAACTTTCAGACTTGTACATTGCGACGAGCCATCAAACGACATTACTTCAAATTGTGAATGTTTTATTTCTTTCAGTGGTGGATAACGAAGATATTAGAATCTCACAGAACAAATCCGATTATAGAACAAGTTTGATCAACCATGAAGTYAACTTAGTTGAAATGAAATGGTCTGCCACTGGTATTGACTTAACCAGAACTAATCCCCAATCACAACAACAACAACAACAACAACAGTCACTAACTGGAAACAGAAATGATTCTACGAAGAGTGTTGTGTTAACATCACCYGACTCAAAACAAGGATGTCTTGCCGCATTCGTCACTGATGGAATGAACGCATGCATCTGCAGATGTTCAAGTGGAGACTCAGACACCTCGGGTATAGCATTATTGTGCAACATCGGTGAACAGATAGTGAACTTCGAAAGAGCAGGAATCGACAACACACACAATGGAACCATCGAATGGGGAACCACCATCGATGATGAAAATGAAGACGTATCGGAAAAGATCAATCCTGCAGATTGGAACAGTATGGTGGATGCTGTTGTAACAGACCCAGTACAACCAATATGGGAGCCAGAGCTTGATGAAAGAGGGTATCCGAAGAGAAGAAAAATCGATATCAATAGTATATTGATGCGTGATGAAATTAAGCATTTTAGAATCAGGTCTGTTTGTTGGTTGCCGGAACCAACCAATGTTTATTCACAGTTGATGCCAATTGATCAGACCAATGATGGAATTGRAAATTGGAACTTTGCTAAT
This sequence comes from Ambrosiozyma monospora, assembly GCA_001599995.1. NCBI lineage: Eukaryota > Fungi > Ascomycota > Pichiomycetes > Pichiales > Pichiaceae > Ambrosiozyma > Ambrosiozyma monospora. The sequence continues at coordinate 691,566 of BCIP01000015.1, forward strand.
TTGTGGAATACTGGGAAGTTCCGTGTTGGATCCATGTTGGTTGTGTTTACTGAAGATCGGTTAGTTTGGGTGTATCATTTCGATCAGTATGCGAATATRTCGTCTAATGTTAACAACGGTACTGGTACTGACACTGACGCTGTTGCTGGAACTGTCGGTGGAACTATTGTTGGTGGCATTACTGGTAGAACTGGTGGTCAAACCGGTCTTAATGCTAGCTCTAGAGGTAGTCCTAAAGCGTACAATAGTCCAGTTCAAGGAAACGGGAAACTGGAACGTGTGTTTGGATTTAATTTGAATTGCTTGGATATGCAAAATGATGAATATGTTCAAAAATGTCAGATTTCGGAATGGTTATTGATGGAAGTTACAAGTGATGCAACAACAACGAGTACAACACCAGCTGATGGTGAGACTGGTATAGATGCTAGTACTTCTGACAGTAATGATACAAAGAAAGTTTTCAAGATGTGTTGCTTTTTAGCCATTTCTACATCCCATAAACGATTGATTTTGAAAAAACTGATTTATCAAAATGATGGTTATGGTGAATCAGAGAAATTGAGTATTGATCCAGATTACGAACACATTATTCTTTCCATACGTCCTCAAGATCAAAACCAAAACCCAGAACAACACCAACAAAATGATATTACTATAACCGGAAGAAAAGGAGGCCAAATCACGAATTTCGCATTCAGCAAACCACTAACCCATCCATCATCTACCACTTCCCCTACCACACCAAAAACAACAGGGACAAAGGTAGCCGCAAACACACAAGTGTGTTTAACCATCCTAACAACAGGAGCAATGCACAACCTCACACTGAGTGCAAACAAACCCAAACCATCATTCCCTACGAAGACCACGTTGAAATCATTGATTAATTTCGATACAATTGTTCAATACGTTGATTGGTCCAGTGTTGATTTGAGTAGTATGGCAAATAGTAAAGTTTTGACTTTGAATGTTGTTGTTACTAATAGTTTGAAAGATTTGGTTATCGTCAAGTTGAACATTGGGTTTGATGATGACGAAAATACAGGTGTTGTTGGTGCTGGGAATGGGAACGAAAGACCAGCTCAACCCCAGAGTCGGTCCCAGGTTCAATTAGATTACACCAAACCTGTCGTATCCAAATCAGCTACAACGAGAACCACCACATCAGCAACACATATCCAATCAGCAACAGCCATAGGCGGCGGTGGCGGTGGTAGCGGTGACATCAGTGTTGGAGAACATCAGGATCCATTACTTCGGAAAATCTCCAAATTGCAGAACTTATCTGCTACATCAATCAAGATTGTCTCAATTACATTGGATCCAACTCAACATTATTTAACCATGTTGTATCAATTCAAGTTGCCTCAACAGTCAAATTACTTGGATTTGAGAATGTATTCTCAATTGGAAGATTTGTTTGTTTGTGTTTTGCCGTTGTTTGACAATACCAATACCAACACCACAACCAACCAGCTCACAACCGCATCCATCACTGCCTCTGCACCAACAATCACCACTGTTGCCACCTCAACAACTGATGCTGCTTTAGCTAGAGACGATGGAATTGAATCAATAGGTGGTCCACATGGTGGTCTAGGAGGAACAAGCACAGGTGGGATAGGATTCACTGGTTCGAACAACATTGATGAATTTGGTGGTGATAGAAGAAAACGTCGTCGTTCCAATCATCTCAACCTTTCCAACCCTTACCCTAACCATACCACCTCCGCCAACCGGTTAGTCAATGGATATGGTGGTTGTGTTGGGTATGATTTGATCCATGATTGTTTTGGATTCTTGAAGGAGGACGAGATGGAGAATGAAATTGGTAATGGGAAAGGGAACGGTAGTGCCAGAGTGGAAAGGGGTGTGAGTGTGGGTGAGAGAATGGACGAGAGTGTAAAGATAGGCAAGGAGTTAATTAATGTTGGATCAGCAAGTTTCAATCCTAATTTTGTGAATTCATTGTTGAAATTAGATGAGTTTTATAGAGGTGTTCCTAGAATGGAAATTGTCAGGTTTGTTCATGGAGGTGGTGTTGGGTTTTTGAAGTTGGTTCAGTGTAAGTTTGATTTGTTGGTTCAGAAGTTTCAAGGGAAAGTTCAAGAACTTGGTTTGAAACAGATAGTTGATGATGTTGAGGGTGGGAAGGAAGGTCATGGGGATGGGGATGGGGATGTTGAGATGACTACAGCGATCTTCAATACTGCTGGTGGTAAGGAGAAGAATGATGCAAAGAAAGAGAAACAGAAAAAGCAAAAGAAGGAGACAGAGTTGGATCCATTTGAAGTTTTRGCAGATGAACTATACAGAGGTTTTGAAATTAATCAATTGAGATTATTGAATGTTGTTTCTGGTATGTATTTGGATGGGTTGAAGCTTGATATCCAAGGTGGTGGAAATGGGAGTGTTATTGAAATCGAAAATGAAAATGAGAAAGAGAAAGAAGATAAAGAAGAAAGTGAGAGTGACGTGAATGATGATGAAGAGGATGAAAGTAAAGACGATGAAACTGGATACAAGAAAAGTAAGGAAAAGGAGAAGCAGCAAGTGGAAGATACAACCACAACCACAACCAAAGAAACCCCGGCAGCAGCCATTCCAAAAACAACATGTAATTTCAATTTAATGTTTTTGAAATTGATTGCTAAGATTTCAATCATGCTAGTTGATTCAAATTACATTGAATTGCAAGATGAATTGGATGAATTAATGTATGAGAATTACAAATGGTTGTTGGGATACAATACACTTGCCACTACATCAACCACGACCCCAACCCAARCCCAAGCTCAAGAGCCAACATCAAACCCAACTCAAGCACAAACCCAAGAGTCAACACAAGAGCCAACACTAGAACCATCATCAACCCCAACGATACAACTCCCAATTCCGAATTTCCCAACATTAATCGAATCATTCCCAAAAGATGGATCAACGATAAGTCTAACTTACCCAAGAAAAACCCAGTCTCAGAAAATGACAGATAAGAACGCTGATAAAGATGAGGGAAAAGAGAACGAACAAGAACAAGAAAAAGAGAATGCAGAAGAGAAGAAAGCGCAAGAAGAGATAGCGAAAGACTTAGAAATAATCCAATCTCAACAAGGTCATTATTGGATTCTTTGTCAATTGACTTTGTTGCCTGTGTTGGATACCAGAGTGAAAGTTTGTAATTGTTGTGGTTGTAAAGTTTACTGTGGTGAGATGGAAAATGGTGAGAAGGATGGTAGTGATGGTAAGGGTAAGGGTAACGGAAGAGGAAGCGGAAGAGGAAGCGGAAGAGGAAGAGGAAGAGGTGAGGGTAAGGATAAGGGAAAAAGAGGATTAAGAGAGGTTGTTGTTGATGTTTGTAAAGTTTGTTTGTTTTGTGGTGGACGATTTGTTTAGTGTTTGATTTTGATTTTGATTGTTTTATGTAGAATAGTTTTTTTGTTTTGTTAATTGTTAGTTTGATTTAATTATGTTTTTTATAAACGTTTAATTTTGGTATGTACGTTGTTCATGATGAGATGAAACGCAGCTTATGAGCTTACGTTCGATCCAGTCCGTCAATTGACCTGAAGAGTCTAGCTAGCTGGCTAGCTAACTGTTGATTACTGCTCCATGTTTTACATCTACACGACTCAAGATTTACTCATACATGTATACCCATATGATAAGTTCAAAAAATTTTGATGATGAAAACAATCATGAGGCATAAATATAGAATCGAAAGGGGGTTACGTACTTACGTACTAGGTATGGGCCGTGTAGTGTGTAGTGGTGGCTGAGTGGATACACACGGAGACTCGGAGAGCAGTTAGTAGCTGATGAATTAGACTGTGTAAAAAGAGACAGACTAATGGATTAAGGAATGGGTGGATGATTCGTTGCCGCAGTCTGATTTGTCCTTTAGGCAAATAAGCAAAATGTTCTGTGTCAGTGTGTCACTGGAGTAGTGAGTCCATATGGGTGATGGGTGTGATGGGAGTAGTGTTGTCAGTAGGTGACCAATGGGAGGGAATGGGAGGGAATGGGAGGATGCAAGACATAAGAGACATGGGTTGATAGTAGTGAGTATCGAAGGAAAGTATCAGGAAACAGGAAACAGGGAACACAGGGAAGATACATCGAAGGAAATTGATTGTGGCAGTGGAGAGTAAAGTACGTGGAATAAGTTACAACGCGGTTTAAGTACCTCTATATAAACGCAGCTAAAGTTGTGAGTAAAAGACAAGTAAAGTTAACAGCTAGAGGAGTTGACAGTGTTGGTGTTGACAGTGTCATTGGAACCTCCTTTAATACTTTAATACTTTAGTATGCTTACCTTGTTTACATTTAACTGTAAGCTCTTAGTTGTGTATGTAGCGCATAAGTAGTATCATCGTATCGTATCTGCCTGCCCGTGAGCCATGGCCCTTGAAATAGCTTTTAACCGTGGTCCAGCAGTGAGCAGTCACTGTGCAGTGACCACTCACTCCAGAAGACTAGATCCCCTGCTAGAGCTTAGCTTGTTATGTGAGACTTACTTGAGAATATATAGGGTATCTTGAATCTTGGTGATCTATCTTATATCACGATCTTACTGATCTTACTACTGATCTTACTACTGATCACTCAGCTAGTCAGTTATAGTGCTCTAGTCATCTTCACCTTCTTGTAGCTTGTAAGCTTGCAAGCTTGCGCTAAGTAACATTCTTAACACACTCCCACTCCCATTCCCATTCCCATTCCCACTCCCACAGTACACAGTACACAGTACGCACATTAAGCTTTCCCTGCACCTTCACCTCGGGCCTCACCCTCTCTCACATAGTAACTACTCGCACGCGCCCCAAGGCCAAGGCCTCAGCGCAAGGACCAAAGGCCCTCCGCTCTACCCCAAGTAAACTTAAGTCTTACCCTCTCTCTTACTTACTCGAACCCACAAGTTTTTGCCCTGCTAAGTTGCCCTTCAACTTTCTCACTGAGAGCTCAACTTCCATCCTCTTCTAGCTTCCCCCGTTCCTCTCTTCCTCCTGTTCCCCCTGTTCCCCCTGTTCCCCTTCACCCTTCACACTTCAACTCACTCTTACCCACTTCCACAACTATCATCCCCTCTTTTCCACTTCATCCCCTGTCATTGGGTTTTTCTTTCTCAAACTTACACTTATCCATTCACTTCCTGACAACATCAGGTACCAACTATCAACACTGAAAACAACAATTAAAAAAGAGAAGATTACTCTTACACCTTACACCTTATACCACAGCAACAACAACTACATAATCAATTAAATCCACAATTACAACAACAATCCCTCCATAATGACCGATCAACAGGAGAACTTTGCCTCCAGTTACTCCCAATTCACCCAAGATTTACTCTACAATGACCATGATGATCATGATCTTAATAACAACCTCAATTTAAATCTCAATTTAAACAACGATAATACCAATTTCTTAACTACGCCTACCACCACCACATCAACAAATGCAAACACAAATGATTCTCTGGGACCCTATTCTCAGTTCTTCGCCAATACCTCCGGACTAACAGGTTTAACTGCTTTAGATACTCCTAATTTCGATATTAATGGGTTCTCAAGCAGTGGCGGTACTTTCTCTACAACTACAACTGAATCCATCTCGAATCCAACGCCTACAACTTCAATTTCAACAACTTTAGGTCCTGGCTCTATCACTGGTCTTGGTACCGGAACAGCTCCTAAACAATTACACCATCGTGAAAGTGCAGATGGTGGATTATTGGCATCACCTACATCCTCCACAAAATCATCAAGATCCCATCGTCGTACCTCTTCAACGTCAACCCATGACCATCATCATCATCACACGCACAGCAAACACAACAGTACTTCGGAAGGAATGGACAACTTCAGCACAACGGGTTCCACAACAGGTTCAATATCAAATGATCCACCAACGATGCAACGAAGATCAAGAGCCTCAGGTGAAAGTTTAGCGTTGTTAGTTGCTGAGTTCAACAAAAATTCTAATCCAAGTGCCAATGTGAGAAAATATATAAGTGAAAAGACTCAAATGAGTGAACGTTCAGTGAGGATCTGGTTTCAGAATCGTCGTGCTAAAGCTCGTAAACTGGAGAAACAAAATCGTCAAGAAAACGATAATAATAAGTCATTGTTAGACCTCGCTGGCGTTGGTTTGAATGGCTTGACTAATGCCAATAACACGGGTATGGGTATGGGACAAGGTGGTGCTGGTCCTGGTGCCGCTGGTGGTTCTGGGTTGTATGATGATCGTGGTAAGAGTCCCGTTGGTGCGCTCAAGAAGAGAATCAATTCATTGTATGCTATAGAAGACCAGTATAAAGCACCTGTTGAAATCAATGAACGCTATAGTTTGATCGAATGTGTTTCTGTCTCCGTTGGCAATTGGCAACGTATTAAATCTGGACATTTGAACATTGTCACTTTGAAAGGCCTACAGAATCTATCACCGAGAACAATGAATAGTTTAATGCTAAGTACAGATTTATTGATTGTTTTATCAAAGAAAGACCAAGAATTGAATTACTTCTTCATTGGAGTTTTCCAGAATGAAAGAGTGCTATTTAGGATTTTTTACCCATTGGCTCATATCATGCGTTGTTCGTTAGTGAACAATAACACCACTTCGACAACAACATTATCCTCATCGTCGGTTTCACCTGATTTCGATTACGCTGGCCCGAATTCAAAAGCTCAGTTGCAGATTGAGTTGGCTACACCACCGAAATTCGCAGTGCATTTCTTAAGAGATCCAATGTCCGGAAAAGAGAATATGAATCAATGGTCTATCTGTGAGGATTTTAGTGAAGGACAACAGGTTATAACTGCGTATGTCGGAGAAGGTGGTTCGGGTGTGGCTCATGTGTTGAGTGGTGATTTGGAGTATTTACAGTACTTGAATTCTTACTTGGTTAGTTTTAATCAACAGCAACAGCAGCAGCAACAACAACAACAACAGCAACAGCAGGGTGCACAACAACAACAGGTGTTTGTGCCGCAATCGCAGACACAACAACAACAACAACAACAACAAGGGTTAGTTCATCAGAGTTCTACATCTAGTTTCCCTGGTCCTTCTCCACAACCACAGATTCTGGATGTTGACTCAGGTAATTTTAGAACACCAACCATAGACACAACAACCACGCCAACCACAACCAMCGGTGGTAGTGGTATTCCACCTCCTACATCAACTGCAACTTCCTCTACCGTTCCTCCTCCAGCGTCAGTCGGAACAAAAGGCACCAATTCAAACACATCATCTCCACTAACCCAACAACAAAGACAATCAATAACTAACCCTACAAACGATCCATACTCGACAACATCTCACCTGGACACATTCATGAATGATTCACCACTGGACCCAACAGACACATTCTCCAACCCTACCCCATCCAATTCCTCGAAAACGCCCACACAACAGCAAATCCCGCAACCACAACCACAACCACAACCACAATCTATGAACAACAATACGAACAACATGGGAATGCCGATGGGCATGTTCATGCCATCCGTAATGGGAGGAATGCCAATAAACCTTGAGACATTGAACATCAACATGGGTGGTATGCCACAGATGGATCTGGACGACGAAGACGACAATGATAGAGATAACAACAATGGCAACGATGATGACGATGACAGGGATGGTGGGTTGAAGTTGCATCATCGTAAGAAAAGCGGTGGGGGTAGCGGTATTGGTGTGAAGGTTGAGGATGATGGTGGACTTGGTGGTGATGGTGGTGATGGTGATGGGGTTGGTGGGGGAGTGGGAGAGAGTCCTGGGATGGATATGTTTTTGAGTTCTGGGGATGGTAGTGATGCTGGAAATGGGAATGGGAATAATGGTGTGAAGTTGGAGTTTTAGTGTTTGTGTTGTGCGGTAATGGTTTGGAATGGCTTTAGCTTAAAGTTTGGTTTGTTGGTTTTAAGAATGATTGAATGGACATTGGATCTGTTCTGGGTTGGTATCATTATCATACCGGTATGATCGATCATGGAAGTGAACTGAATTTGAGAAATTGAATTTTTATCGATCTAGTTGAATCAGATGGTTATTACTTACTCACTTTTTTTTATTGTGTTTGGGTACATGTCTTTCATATTGGTTGATTGTTTCATTGAATGATTGATTGGCTTACTGACTTACATTTAGCAAGTGTTTAGACGCTTGTTTCTTTCCTGTCTCCAATCCCAACCCCCATATCTTCCATCTTCCAACTTTGAGATTTGCATGTACAATTCAACTCAGTTCAAATAATGGATTGACTATTAGAAAACAAAAACAAAAGCGCAAGCGCACTATAGGCCCCATCTTCACATGTCCCTTCATATTTACAATCCATTTGCATCATCTAACAATAAGAAAGTTGAAGATTGTTCATTCTACGTTGTCTCCTGGTCTCGTCGCCATGCATGTACATCTATCTGTATCTTTTCATTGACTCCTTCCAAGTTCCTATCCCCGCATTCCATCATATCCCAGCAATTTGAAATTTGCCTCTCATGATCCCCATACTCTCCCATCCCATCCCATCTCATCTCATCCCATCCCATCCCATCTCATCCCATCCCATCCCATCCGATCCCATCCCATCCCATCCACTGCTATTGATACTTACTTACGGTATTGCCTGTTCCAACTTGCCATTTTACCACCTTAGCTATCAATCATCACTGTATCATTTCATCCATCATTCTTGTTCAGACTCCTCACTCATGCATCATCATTTCTCTCATAATTCCCTTATCTTGATGGTCCTTCTTGTCCCCAGTGTCCTCTTTGTTCTACTGTTTACAACTTTTCATTTCTTTCCAGTTTAATAATCTTCACACATCAAATTCTAATATTCCTTGTTTTTTTTGTTTCAGTTCATTTTCGTTTTTCTTCCTTATCTTATTCATTGATCAATCATCATTGATCAATCATCTGTCTGGTTTACAAAGTTGGTTTTGTAATTATTTTCTGTTTACTGTATTTTTTTTCCTTCTCTTGTTTTTATAGTTACGTTGTTGTTGTTGTTAATCTGTGTTTCTTTAGTTGTTTTAAGGTACGTGTGCATATATATCTTTCAATCAATCAGTTCTTCATCATTCTTTCCAATCTTGTCTATTTGTTAATTTATCTAATTAGTTTTGTTTCCCTTTCCATTTCTATTTTGCTGCTTTCTGTTTAATTTGTCTGTTTTTAATTATGTGTACTTTAAATTTCCAATTCCTATTTATAATGACGTATCTCATGCATATATCGCGGTTCATCTCATATATTATCTGTTTTTTTCTAAGGGTATCAGTTATAGCTTGTTTTAATCTTTCGATGTATATTTTTCAGTTTTTTCAGTCTGTACGTACTGTTATCATTTGACAATAACATATCATAAAGTGTTGGCAATGGTTACATCCATCATGAGCTCGAATCTTGTTGATCTTGTTGCCTTGTCCATTCGAATAGCTCCAGCTCTACCATAGTATTGCACAGCCTGGGATTTGAGATTTGACAATTTTTGAACGAGAATTAAGGAGACGCGTCTTTCAATTTGAAAAAGCTAAGATGGATGGATATGATTGAGTGAAACCGTTGAACAACAGACAAYAGACAYAAACCAATTCAAGCCTTAGGATAGGTCACGTTAGTGGAACACATATTCAAAACAAGAATAGCCACAACCACAACACAGATAGAACTAAGAATACACAACCACGCTTGAGTCAATAGCAACACACGATTTCGTTATCGTTAGAACCAAAAAA
>BCIP01000016.1:0-12452 GCA_001599995.1 Ambrosiozyma monospora
TAATGGCCGATTGGTCTAGTTGGTTATGGCACCTGCTTAACACGCAGGTAGTCCCCAGTTCGAGCCTGGGATTGGTCATTATTTTTTTTGATTTTATTTTTCACTGGTTTTCTCAGGTACTGGGAGCGCGACAAATTGGTTTCTCTAAGAATCGATATTGACCAACCATTAAAGGGAGCGTCATGTGACTGAGATTGCTTATGGCCACTCATCTTTGTGAGAAACGGTACCCGACAAAAATTTTTGGGCAATTTTAAGTTTGACACTCCAACTGATCAAATTCATTCGTCCGGGCAGGCCCAAACCAGCAAGTATTCTCAACGGACCCGTGAACCCTTGATTGATCCAACATTTATTCTTTTGATTTGCATAACGGTTATGATAACAGTTCTCCTATTGCTTTTGCGTCTGCTTTGACGGTTTGCCTTTTCACGACGTGGTCTCGAAACTATTCAAGATTTTTCATAGCTAGGCTTCAAGTTTGAAATGATTTCCTTATTTTTGAAACAAATGTTGACACAGTTCATGATCAGGTACACGGTCTTCATCATGCTGGTCATGTACAGCCTTCAATCTTTGTTAACTGCAAGGTATCCGGGATGAGTCCCTTCTACTTGAAAAGCCTTATGTGGATAATATTTTACACCCATGTTCCCACCCCCAACAGTCATGACTTTTTGAGTTTCCACTAATTCAAATTTGATCCTCAAGTGTTGTTTAAGTTGTGTTGTATAGAAATCAAATTTAAGAAAATTAATCGATCTCCGATCATTCTGAGAAAAGAATTATAGTTAGACGTGTGGAATYTATATGGATACTTTCTCTTTTTATGTTGTATCATCAGAGGGGWCATTGCAATGTGTGGGCCCACTTCGTGTGTTGTCCATTTCTTTGATCCATTTTGAACTATCTTATCCCATCATCGGCTCCGYTGAATCATGCACTCGATATAAAGTCTTTCAACTTTCCCACATAATTTGATGATCTGACACGATCTTGATATATTACACAGAAAAATTCATCTGATCGCAAAACACTCACCTCAACATTTAATTTATATCACACATAATTGAAGACTACACTAAACAATATGATGAAAGCAATGTGTTTCTTGGGTAAGCAAAGTTTCAAATTGCTTGAAGTTCCAAAGCCAACAATATTGGAGGCCACTGATGTTGTCGGTAAAGTTTTAAGAACAACAATTTGTGGATCAGATTTGCATATGATTGATGGTTTTATCAAGACTTCATTAGATGTTGCGGCAAGAAAACCTGGAAGAGGCTTCACAATTGGTCATGAAGGTATCATTAAAGTCACTGAAGTTGGTTCCTCTGTCAAGAATTTCAAGGTTGGTGATATTTGCATTGCCTCCTGTATATCTGCATGTGGTGTATGCCATTACTGTCAGAAAGATTATCAATCACACTGTGCAAGATCTGAAGGTACTGTCTCATGTATTTTAGGAGTTCAAACTGATGGTATGCAAGCAGAATATTGCAGGATTCCATATGCTGATCACTCATTATACAGATGTCCAGAAGGAGTCCCATTAGACACATGTTTGCTGTTATCTGATATTTTGCCTACATCGTATGAACTGGGTGTCAGAGGCCGGGTTCAAGAAGGCGACATTGTTGCAATTATTGGCATGGGTCCGATAGGGTTGGCAGCATTATTATCACTGAAATCATTTAAGCCATCACAAATCATTGCTATTGATATGAATGAGTCCAGATTGCAATTAGCTAAATCATTAGGTGCAACAACTGTTATTAACTCCAAAAGTGAACCAGTCAAGAAAATCATTGAAAAATTGACCACAAAAGATGAAATAAGACCCGGAGTGGATTTGGCTGTTGAATGTGTTGGCCTTCCGGTCACATTTGAAACATGTCAAGATATAATTGCTCCATACGGTAAAGTTGCTGTTATAGGTGTTCACGGTAGACCAGTTAATTTGAAGTTGGATAAGCTTTGGTCAAAAAATATAAATATTTCAACGGGTTTAGTTTCTACGAATTCTATCAATGAATTGAAAAACAAAGTTGTCAGTGGTGAATTGGACCCATCCCCGTTGATTACTCACCACTTCAAACTATCTAACATTGAAGAAGCTTATGCTGTTTTCAGAAGATCCAGTGAAACCGGTGCTATCAAAGTTGCAATTACACCAGATGGTGTTGATATTTAAGATTATTGGTTTCATGCATACTTGATTAGTTATAACATATTTCTTGATTAGTTTTATTAGCTTTAAAAGTACACCGAATGAAAAAGAAAAAAACTTAGATTAAATTAATTAAAAACATAAAATACAGGTTAAGAAAGGGGAAATATTGATTTAGACCATATGAATTGAGAATAATACACCAGGCCAATAACTGATAATTGTGAATGCTATTTTGAACTTTTCAATCATAGACGAAGCTTTCTCAAAACATCAGGGTAGGAGTTAAAGATATCATTGAATCTATCTGGGTAACTAGTTTCAAAAACTTCAGGATCTTTGGCCAAGGCAATGAAGAAAGTAGCAACACCAGATTTGATAAGGGTGGTGGCAACATTACAAATTTGTAAACCAACCAGAAAACTGAAAGCAACCACAGGAGCATAGTAAGTACCATCATCATTGTAACCTGGCTTAGTGAATCTCAAGTACATGTAAGACAAGAACGCTGAGAATAAAGCAACAAACATRGCGTACATACCTAAGGCAGTTCCAATCAAACAATCATTGACCAAGGCATCAACACCTTTGTAGGTCAACAAATAATGGGTATCTTTGGCAGAAGCCAAGTATGACTTACCGTATAAGGCAATGTAAGAGTAAGCATAATGGTTGAAATATCTAACCATCCATTCAATGATAGATATGAAACATTCCAAACATAAAAACAAAATTGTTTCGCACAGTTCACCATTACCCATAGCGTTTTGTCTTAAGATTTGAATAAATTGTTTCAACAATTGAATAAAAGTGACAATCAATGAACCGAAACAAATTGAGCCGAAACAATACGTCATGGCTCTCTTGAAAGCACCCCAGGCTTGATTCTTTGGAACACCTTGATCAGATTTGGACAAATAATACCAAGTTCCAAAAATACCACTAACGGTAACATGAATGATGTTTCTCAGAACCTCGGTAATATAGTAACCGGCAAAGAAGATGAAAACCAACAAACCAGTTAACTTAGCATTGTTACTGGAACTTCTAGTTTCGTCACCCCATTTCATATAAGAAGCAGTGATTGTAGTGGTAAACAAGAAAGAGAACGCACCCATGACAACGAAACCGATGAATGAGATAACAATGGTACTTGGGTAAGCCTTCATAACATCAATAACAATGGTTAAAACATTTGCACTGAATGGGATTCTAGATCTACAAGACCAGTAACACCAAGCAGAGATCACTGTGAAAACCAAAAACACAATACCAGCAGAGTAGTAACCTAAAGCCAAGTACATGATTGAAGTACCTAAACCCAAAATGACATTACAAATGATACCAATTGTGATAAATTGACGAGGCCAGACTCTGGCGATACCTAACACCAAAGAAGCTAAAAATAAGCCTAGGACAATAACAAAGACGAACAAAATGGTTGTGTTTGTGTTCAATGAAAAAGAATTGGTATTGTTGTAAATGGAAGAACCTTGGTAACTATAAGTATGAGCATACTCTTTCAAAGATAAAGCTGCGACAACAATGAAACCTGCAACGGTTGCAAGGAACAAGATGGTAAATGGCCAATCATTCCATTTTGGCTTTTCAATTTTGAAGGACTCTTCGAAGGTTTGTTGGCCCGGGATTGGTTCAGGAGGTCTGTCATAGGCATATTGTTGATTGAATTTTTCATTTTGAGAAAACTTTTGATCGGAGCCATAACCTTGTTCAAGATCAGGGGAAGCTGCAGAGTATTGAGGTTGTTGCTGCTGTTGATATGGCTGCTGCTGAGGAGGAGGAGCAGATGKTCGGTTGTAAGACATGATTGCAAACTTTACCGTTTTTTGTTATTCTTTTTTTATGTGTGGGTGTGTGTTTGTTTAAGTGTTGATATTAGTGTGTWAAAGGGTGAATTGGGTGAAGAATGGAAGTAAAAAGTGGTGATAAGAGAGGAAAACAGAGTATAGCTGAAGGGGTGATTGGGTATTAAGAAACTAAGAAGAAGAGGAATTTCAGTTTGTGTTGATCTTCTCTTCTTAACGACAACATAAGGGTGGGTGGCTATTAAGGGGGCTATTCTCTGCTATTGTAATCTCACCGCAGAGCACCGCACGGAGGCCTAATCCGGCGCACTGGGCCCTATTTCAGATGTTGTGCAGACCTTTTCCAGTGAGTGCGCTGACGTGGGTGGCTGGGCAGCTTATATTCTTCTCTTATGACGAGACCGAATCTCGAAACTCGAACACCGGATAAGTACGACCGTGGTTGTTGATGTCACGTACTCCAAGGTTGGCAGACATCCTAGGGCACGTGATCGTTGAATCACCTGACTTCTTKGTCACGCGACCACCGGGGTTACGCAGCCCTGCTCTACTCTGGCTGCCTCTCTCTCTCCCTCTCTCTCTCTCTACAGAGTCTCTCTTACAACAAAAAGCAGCACTATCATCTCCAGTACGTAACTAAGTATTTACACTGCTTGCAAACACCTGTTTCACTCCCTTTGAACCACACAATTTCTCACAAACACCTCTAAAGCCATTGCAAATAGGTTCATTTGTGTCCGTTTCTAGAGTATCTTTTTTGGCATCTTCAATACTCTTCAAACATTTATTTTGTTTCATCATTGCTCTTCCATATTTGCACTCACCACTCATACATACACCACGCACACACTCTCTTTATCAACACCAACAAAAAAACACAATTATAGACTCAATTACCCTATATCATTAATTTTATCAATATCTAATCATGTCTAAATCTCAAGAGCCTGAACCGGAAGCCATCTTTCGTTCTGCGGAGATGACTTTGGTCCAATTGTATATTCCAACTGAAATTGCAAGAGAAACCATTTATTCTTTGGGGTCCTTAGGCTTGGTTGAATTCAGAGATTTGAACAAAAAAGTCAATCAATTCCAAAGAACTTTTGTCGATGAAATTAGAAAGTTGGATAATGTGGAAAGACAATACCGTTACTTTCAATCAGAGATGGAAAATAAATCCATTGAATTACAAGAAGTTTTCCTATCAGATTACAAGTTACAACAAAAATCAATTCTATCTACTTCAAGCTTAGACGAACTGTCTGCAAATGCTCAAATATTGGAAGATAGAATTACTCAATTGACTGAAGCATCTGAGAGTTTATTGACTAGACAAATGGACTTGAAACAACATCAGCAAGTCTTGATTGCCACAGATGATTACTTCAACAAGTCAGTTGCCCCAGATCTTATTGATATGTCGGAAACAGATCAAGCTGAATTTTTGGAAAGTGGTGCTGTTCAATCTTCTAACTTTATCACAGGTGTCATCCCAAGAAGCAAAGTTCAATTATTGCAAAAGATTTTATGGAGAGTTTTAAGAGGTAACTTATTTTTGAAGACTACTGAAATTGAACAAAAAATGTTTGATGTCAAATCCAAAACATTTGTGGATAAAAACAGTTTTGTTATTTTCTCTCATGGTGAGGTTATTTTGTCAAGAATTAGAAAGATTTGTGAATCATTGGATGCTGATTTGTACTTTGTTGACCCTGAAGCTTCTGGAAGAGTTACCCAAAAGGCTGATATTAACAATAAGTTAACTGATGTTACCACTGTCTTGGAAAACACTGATAGAACCTTAGAAACTGAGTTGAGAGCATTATCAGCCGACTTGGATGTTTGGTGGAAAACTGTCAAGTTGGAAAAATCTGTTTATTCAATTATGAACCTTTGTTATTATGATCAAGGTCGTAAATGTTTGACTGCAGAAGGTTGGATCCCAACTTTTGATCTTAAGAAAGTGCAAAATATTTTGATTGATATTTCAGCCAAATTTTCAGAACCTGGTTCTGGTAGTGCAAACGAGTCTTCATTCCCAATGTTTATGAACATTATTGAAACAAACAGAACTCCCCCAACTTACCATAAGGTTAACAAATTTACTGCTGCTTATCAAGCAATGTGTGATGCCTATGGTGTTGCCACTTATAGAGAAGTGAATGCTGGTTTAGCTACTATTGCCACCTTCCCCTTCATGTTTGCTATCATGTTTGGTGATTTGGGTCACGGTTTCTTGATGTTTTTAGCTGCTTTAACTTTGGTTCTTAATGAAAAGAAAATTGGTACCATGAAAAGGGATGAAATCTTTGATATGGCTTATACCGGTCGTTATATTGTCTTGATGATGGGAGCATTCTCCATGTATACCGGTTTCTTATACAACGATGTGTTTTCTATTTCCATGACTTGGTTCAAGTCAGGTTGGGCTTGGCCTTCCAGCTGGAAAGAAGGTGAATCCATCGCTGGTCATCAAGTTGGTGTGTATGCTTTCGGTTTAGATCCTGCTTGGCACGGAACTGAAAATGCATTGCTATTTTCCAACTCCTATAAGATGAAGTTGTCCATTCTAATGGGTTTCATTCATATGTCATATTCTTATGTTTTCTCTTTGGTTAATGCTCTTCACTTCCAATCCATGGTTGATATCATTGGTAACTTCATTCCAGGTTTGCTTTTCATGCAAGGTATTTTTGGTTACTTGTCCATCTGTATCATTTACAAATGGTGTATTGATTGGATTAAAATTGAAAAGCCTGCACCATCTTTATTGAATATGCTCATTAACATGTTTTTGGCTCCTGGTCAAATTGATGAAGAGTTGTATCCATACCAATCACAAGTTCAAGTTTTCCTTCTATTGATGGCATTGGTCTGTGTTCCATGCTTACTATTGATCAAACCATTGTGGTTTAAGCATACACATAACAAGTATGTCGAACTACCAACTGAAGAAACCTTAACAGCATCATCTTCAGATGAAAACAACAACTTGTTATCTCATTTGAACTTAGAAGATGATGAAGAAAAGGAAGAAGTTCAATTTGGTGATGTTATGATCAACCAAGTTATTCATACAATTGAATTCTGTTTGAACTGTGTGTCACATACTGCTTCATATTTAAGATTATGGGCTTTGTCCTTGGCTCACGCTCAATTGTCTTCTGTGTTATGGTCAATGACTATTGGTGGTGCCTTTGGAGTTACTGGATTTGCAGGCTCGTTGTTTGTGTTTTTCATGTTTGCAATGTGGTTTGTACTAACTGTGTGTATTTTAGTTGTTATGGAAGGTACTTCTGCTATGTTGCATGCTTTAAGATTGCACTGGGTTGAAGCTATGTCCAARTTTTTCGAAGGTGAAGGCATTGCTTATGAACCATACTCATTTGAAAGTGTTCTTATTGAGGAATAAATTCAAATGGTTGCATATATATAACTGAAATTGGACAATTCACACGAAGCTCTTCAATGCTTTGGATTGAGTGCACTCTGTCTTTTTTTTTATCATCATAATTTTTCTCTTCGTCTYCTCTTTTTGTTCCAAAATTATCCCATCTATTCTTTCATTAGTTATTCCAACATTGTATTCTTTTACATATCAAGTATATAATTTTCATAAAACACATCAATTGTCATATTTAYTACACTCTATAAAAYGAAACTATATTCTTAGWGATAATGTGCCACAAGTGGCGTGTCTTGCCGGAGTGTACCGCCACTTCAGCTGATAGTAAACAAACGAAAACGGTTAGACTCACTCTTCAAGGAGTCATCAAACTAAGCTTAACTCGAGAGAATCGAAAGAACAAACCAGCCACCAGCCACTATAATTATTAATATGTCTCTTGAACACTGCCAACATTATGACAGATACTAAGGGATCAGACAGGACAGGATAACGGCCGGGTACTGGAAAGATGAAAGGGGCAATTTGAACATCAACTTGGACAACAAGTCAAGACCTCTTAGCACATGTCACTACATCTTTCCCATAGCTATCATCACACATACAACAACAAAATCACACAATCAGAAAGCTTGAACATTTAATCAATTCAAAATACGTCAGCCATGGTTCATTTACCAAATTTTCCTCTGGACATGATTGATACAGGCATCCAAAGAGAGAAGGATCTAATTGGGAGCCTTCGACAGGATGCCTTTTCGTTACAGAAACAGCTTAAAGAATTACAACAACAACTCATTGCAGAACGTGAAAAGGGAAACTYGACTGCTGAGAAGGAGAAACAAATTCAAATTGAAACGGAAAAGCAAAAGCAAAAACAATTACAGGATGAACTTGAAAAACAGCAACAAAAACAGTTAGAATTGGAATTGGAAAGGCAACGTYTGCTTCAAGAAAATCATGAAAAAGAATCTGAAAGGCTCCACGAGACTGAAAATCAGCGTTTACGTGCAATTGAAGAAGGAAGAAAACAATTTGAAGCAAAACAGAGAAGTGAGTTCGAAAAACTTGAAAAGATAGCTGCTGAAAAAAATAAACAGTTTGAAGAAGAGAATTTAAGGTTGAAACAATTGAAGAAAGATGCTGATACAGAGACCAAAACCATCATAGAGGAAGTTGAAACTGTGAATCAACAGCCACAGCAAGAACCGGTGCTTACTATCCAAGAAGTTATTGAGAGAGAACGTGCAAAGCTAAGACAGTTGGAAGAAGAATGGGAAAAACAGCAGGAATTAGAAAGACGAAAGAGAGAAGAAGAGGAAAGATTATTGAAGGAAGAACAAGAGAGACAGGCTAAATTAGAAAAAGAAGAGGAGGAAAAGAAAGTGAAAGCTGCAAACGAAYTAACTRCTGCTGCTGCTGTTGCTAGTGATGTGAAGTCCAAGCAAGTCAAAAAGAAAAGATCCAAGAGAGGTAAAAACAATGGTGACCTCGAGTTGCAAGAAGATGGTTCATTGATTCATTTAACTATGCAGTCCAGTAACATATCTCAAATATTGTTGAAAACTAAATCGGGTGATACCATTGCACTGGATGTCGAGCCTTATCTAGTCCGGAAACCATCAAAGGTACAAATGAGATCAACCAGTCCTGTGTCTGAAATTGCTGAATCAGAATATRGCGACGAAGACATGTACGCTTCGCAATTCTCTAAATTCTCCTCTTCTGTCAATAGAAGATCGTYCATTCATCCAGAATCCTCAAAAAGTCAATCAATTATTTCATTATCACCTTCCGTTGAACAATCACCTATCCAAACTCAGCAACCAGCTGCAAATGAATCTACGGCAAAAAACGTTATGGCAACTTTCACACAATCTGAGCAGTCTAATAAGAGAAGTGATGGACGTCAACAGTCCCCTGCACCCGAAATAAAAACTCAATTAGAATCACCTTGCATCACAGCAGAGCCACCCACCTCCGGTAAATCGATCTCTCCTATTGTTGATTCAACTAATGCATTGATGAATCAAGGAGCCGTTACATCCATTCCTCCCAAGGATGATATTTTATCCGAAACAACAGCACAGAACAGTGTGCCAAATATTATTAACAACCAAGGTTTGGAATCTGAAACACACCGGGATAGTGCATATAGTGAATTTTTTTCAAATGATGAMATAGGAGGTCCACCTACCCCCGTGAATGCTCCTGATAATGCGCCAGTCCTAACACCAATCCAAGAGAGTTCACACTCGTCATTGGAACAWAACACTTCTTCCCGTGGCAACCCCGGTGTTTCTGCTTCAACACATTCAGCTGCTTTGCATAGAGAACCAGTTGTTAGTCAACCGGTCGATGAGCAATTTGTTGTTAAACCTCCAATTCCTACCTCAATCGGTTCTTATGTTTCGGAACACAATCCAAATCTGGACTCTCGGTCTATTTCTGGTACTCATCCAGCTGACGAGGGAGTTGCAGCTGGCGCAGGTGATTCTTATTTTGCTTCTTCTGGTGTTCCATTAGCATCTGGTGCTTCCCATACTTCCAATGGTGGAATAACTGTCAGATCCCCATTAATGATTAACGATAATTCTGTTTCTGGTACACATTCCATTGCTAGAGGATTATCTGAGCCTGCAGCTGCGTYGGTTGGTATGGTTGCGGCAATGTCTGATGTGCATTCTGGCAGTTCCTCAACTGTAAAAGTTCCGTCTGTCGCTGATATATCGGCTGCACYATCTACAGTGAGRTCAGTATCTATTGCTTCTAATAATCAGGCAGTTTTGAGATCCCCAACCGTTAGTTCTRTACATGGAGAAATGAATAAGTCTTTATTGAATGTTCCTTCTGGACAAGTTTTTTCGTCTGGGTTAGATACTCGATCTAAATCAGTTGTTTCTGCTAACTCTGGTGTTCCCTCGTTTGCTCCTTCAGTTGGATCATCAGGCAAACAAGCTTCCAATCACTCAAACGTTACAGAKGATAATGAACAAACTGTTGCTGCATCGGTCGCTGGTGCCCCATCTGTTGTGCTACCTCCATCTGTCTCTGGTGCCCCATCGGTTGTGTTATCTCCATCTGTGTCTGGTGCTCCATCTGTTGCCAAAGCACCATCTGTCTCTGGTGTTCCATCTCTTTCTAAAGCTCCATCTGTCTCTGGTAACCCATCTGTTYCTAAAGCTCCATCATCAGTTCTCTCTGYTACAGTTCCATCTAACCGTTCCATTTCTGGTACTCTTCCTCAGTCATCCAACGCTGCTAGTGGTGCATATGTTGCAAYTGAATCTCATCCTACAACAGTCACATTGCCCCCATGTGACGTTTTACCATCTGGTGGTCCATCTTCTCTCAAAGASACGTCTGTGATTTCCACTTCCAATCATCCATCAGTTTCTGGCCCGTTATCAGTTAATGTCCCTTCCGCTTCTAAGGGTCCTTCACCTTCAGCTACATCATCTACTGATCCTCCTACATTRAGAGAAAATCCAGTTGCTGTCCCCACAAAAGTCGGTTCTTCCAATGGTCCTTCTCATTCCCCTTCGGATCAGGCAATTGATACTTTTRGTGCAGATCGTTCACTGATAAATTCTCATATTACTAAGATGAATAGCTCAGCTATTCAAACTACTTCTGGTKCTCCATCTATTGTCGACACAAAAAATGCACCAAGCGCATTTTTACCTTCAAAATCGCCAAATCCATCTGGGTCTTTCTCTGGTGTCGAGGGATCTTACAARCAACAACTTACGCCCGCTGATTCCAATCAACCGCCTAGTATAGGCAATGCCAACTCACTTACTTCTGCTCCTTTGAATGCGTCTTTAGCTGGTTCGTCTCATGGAATGGCTGCATCTGGTGGTAAATTGTCACCTGGTTTAAGTGGAAGAGGTGGTGTTTCTGCTGTGCTCAACAGAGATGGACCTTCTTMWTTGTCTGTTCCTTTGACCCCAACTGCAAACAATCTACCTTCAAAACCTGATTTTTCGGTCACTAATAGTGTTTGCGGGGATGATGTGGGTATAAGGGGTGCCACTAGCATTGGCGGTGTTCCTGTTGATACTATATTGGGTGTTCCGTCAAACAAAAGTTCGGTGCATTCTCTTCTGCCAGCCACCGTCACCAATACTTCTATCAAAAACGTTAGCAAAGTGTCTTTGCCAAGTAAGGAGAATATTTCAAGAAGRGGAAGCAGGGCTGCCAGCTTATTGGCCTCAGGTTCAAAGGAAGGCCCAACCAATGATTTATTAAGTGCACCTTCAAAAATTGTCGGTAGTAGAAGCCTTGCCGCTAGTATGCTTGCTTCGGGATCTTCTTCTGCGTTAAGACTAGGTTCGAGCAAYTTAGTTCCAAAAAGCCCATCTGCTGCYAGAAGTTTGAATGGAGAGGAGGAAGAGGTGGAGGCRTTCCGGAAGTGTGTGTCCAGATCACCATCAAGACCACGTTCTAGATTGAGCGGTTCGATGGTCCAGTCATCAAATTTGAAGGTTCCTGTGGGTTCTATACTAAATGCCTCTTCAGCACATACCTCACAGAGTCTCGCAACAACTCCAGCTGTTCCATCTTCTCGTCCTCGTTCATTAGTTCACAGTTCTTCAATTGGATCACAAAACCATATTTCTGCCGGTTCAAACTCTCCACTGCTGGCCACTTCTCAGGCCCATCTGAGTACTGTCTCTACTAATTCTCCATCATATGCAGGTAGTTTACACCATTTGAGTGTTCCTGGGGTTGTTCATTCTTCTGTGAGTGGCAAAGCATCTTCAAAAGAGCATCTTTCTCAAAGCATTATTAAAGACAGAACCTCTACATCTTTGGGAAAGTCTGCAGTGTTGTCCCCGTCTGRTAATATGAAATCTTTAGGGAAGGGAAGCGTCAATCAGTTATCCGCAGCTCACTCCAAGTTGAGTACAAGTGTGAATAAGTTKTCTGAGTCCACGTCAAAATCTGCTACTGCTCTGGGTGCAACGTCGGTTCCAGCTTTAAAAATGAAGAAGAAGAGAGTGTCAAAGGAAGACACCATTATAATCAACATCAAGACTATTTCGGGTAG
>BCIP01000016.1:13057-38888 GCA_001599995.1 Ambrosiozyma monospora
GATAATGAACAAACTGTTGCTGCATCGGTCGCTGGTGCCCCATCTGTTGTGCTACCTCCATCTGTCTCTGGTGCCCCATCGGTTGTGTTATCTCCATCTGTGTCTGGTGCTCCATCTGTTGCCAAAGCACCATCTGTCTCTGGTGTTCCATCTCTTTCTAAAGCTCCATCTGTCTCTGGTAACCCATCTGTTYCTAAAGCTCCATCATCAGTTCTCTCTGYTACAGTTCCATCTAACCGTTCCATTTCTGGTACTCTTCCTCAGTCATCCAACGCTGCTAGTGGTGCATATGTTGCAAYTGAATCTCATCCTACAACAGTCACATTGCCCCCATGTGACGTTTTACCATCTGGTGGTCCATCTTCTCTCAAAGASACGTCTGTGATTTCCACTTCCAATCATCCATCAGTTTCTGGCCCGTTATCAGTTAATGTCCCTTCCGCTTCTAAGGGTCCTTCACCTTCAGCTACATCATCTACTGATCCTCCTACATTAAGAGAAAATCCAGTTGCTGTCCCCACAAAAGTCGGTTCTTCCAATGGTCCTTCTCATTCCCCTTCGGATCAGGCAATTGATACTTTTAGTGCAGATCGTTCACTGATAAATTCTCATATTACTAAGATGAATAGCTCAGCTATTCAAACTACTTCTGGTGCTCCATCTATTGTCGACACAAAAAATGCACCAAGCGCATTTTTACCTTCAAAATCGCCAAATCCAT
This sequence comes from Ambrosiozyma monospora, assembly GCA_001599995.1. Lineage (NCBI taxonomy): Eukaryota > Fungi > Ascomycota > Pichiomycetes > Pichiales > Pichiaceae > Ambrosiozyma > Ambrosiozyma monospora. Next base: position 13,779 of record BCIP01000016.1, read on the forward strand.
CTGGGTCTTTCTCTGGTGTCGAGGGATCTTACAAACAACAACTTACGCCCGCTGATTCCAATCAACCGCCTAGTATAGGCAATGCCAACTCACTTACTTCTGCTCCTTTGAATGCGTCTTTAGCTGGTTCGTCTCATGGAATGGCTGCATCTGGTGGTAAATTGTCACCTGGTTTAAGTGGAAGAGGTGGTGTTTCTGCTGTGCTCAACAGAGATGGACCTTCTTCATTGTCTGTTCCTTTGACCCCAACTGCAAACAATCTACCTTCAAAACCTGATTTTTCGGTCACTAATAGTGTTTGCGGGGATGATGTGGGTATAAGGGGTGCCACTAGCATTGGCGGTGTTCCTGTTGATACTATATTGGGTGTTCCGTCAAACAAAAGTTCGGTGCATTCTCTTCTGCCAGCCACCGTCACCAATACTTCTATCAAAAACGTTAGCAAAGTGTCTTTGCCAAGTAAGGAGAATATTTCAAGAAGRGGAAGCAGGGCTGCCAGCTTATTGGCCTCAGGTTCAAAGGAAGGCCCAACCAATGATTTATTAAGTGCACCTTCAAAAATTGTCGGTAGTAGAAGCCTTGCCGCTAGTATGCTTGCTTCGGGATCTTCTTCTGCGTTAAGACTAGGTTCGAGCAAYTTAGTTCCAAAAAGCCCATCTGCTGCYAGAAGTTTGAATGGAGAGGAGGAAGAGGTGGAGGCRTTCCGGAAGTGTGTGTCCAGATCACCATCAAGACCACGTTCTAGATTGAGCGGTTCGATGGTCCAGTCATCAAATTTGAAGGTTCCTGTGGGTTCTATACTAAATGCCTCTTCAGCACATACCTCACAGAGTCTCGCAACAACTCCAGCTGTTCCATCTTCTCGTCCTCGTTCATTAGTTCACAGTTCTTCAATTGGATCACAAAACCATATTTCTGCCGGTTCAAACTCTCCACTGCTGGCCACTTCTCAGGCCCATCTGAGTACTGTCTCTACTAATTCTCCATCATATGCAGGTAGTTTACACCATTTGAGTGTTCCTGGGGTTGTTCATTCTTCTGTGAGTGGCAAAGCATCTTCAAAAGAGCATCTTTCTCAAAGCATTATTAAAGACAGAACCTCTACATCTTTGGGAAAGTCTGCAGTGTTGTCCCCGTCTGRTAATATGAAATCTTTAGGGAAGGGAAGCGTCAATCAGTTATCCGCAGCTCACTCCAAGTTGAGTACAAGTGTGAATAAGTTKTCTGAGTCCACGTCAAAATCTGCTACTGCTCTGGGTGCAACGTCGGTTCCAGCTTTAAAAATGAAGAAGAAGAGAGTGTCAAAGGAAGACACCATTATAATCAACATCAAGACTATTTCGGGTAGRCTCATTCCAGTTGAGGTGAAACCTTCTGATACGATTTATCAACTCAAGTCGATCATTCAGGTTGTTGAAGGAACGCCAATACCATTGCAAAAATTRCTTGTTAAATCCAGGAAAATATCAAGAAGCTTCTCTGAAGGCGGTAGAAAATCTGATGATTATATTATCAACCAGTTGCAAGATCCAAGAACAGTTTCAAGTTATGATTTACATGATGGTACTTCAATTCGTTTATTCCAGAAATTTTCYACCCCTACGGCGAGTGCTGCAAGTGTAAAAGTGAAGCAGCCAGCACCAGTCAAAGCGCAGCTTACCAATCCATTGTCAATTATAAAGTCTAGAGCAGCTTCATTTTCCAGTTATCGATCATCCAATAGAGCTGGAGCTACCGGAAGTAATACTGGTGGTGCAAGTAGTGTGATGTCTGAAGAGCTTGTCCCTAAAAAGAAGTTGAGACCAATTCAACCATCGCCTGACCCATCAGTGCATGTGTTCCTCAAAACATTGGAAGATAGAAAATTTGTTATGAATCTCAAGCCAACAGATACAGTGTATGAYGTCAAGAGTATAGTCAAGAAGATGCAAGGTGTTCTTATAGCAGATCAAAAACTGGTTTATAAAGGTAAAGTCTTACCCGATAGTGAAAAGATTTCCAATATCAAGATGAATGATTCAACTTTGCATTTGGTGACTAGATCAAGACGTGGTCCACCTCCAGAAGGTCTAGAATGAGTGTTCAGTTCTTTATGATTTTATATAGTTCCATGGTGATAGCTAGCTTACTTTCACGCTTATATWAATTGTTTGTTTTATATAACATTTCTGTATATTTTTTGAATTTTTTAAATGATAGTTTGTATTTTTACTCCAAGTATAGTTTTGTATAATGTAGTAGTGTGATATCAAGCCACTTGTGGCGCGGTAACCAGGTTGGGCGGAAATGCATTTCTCATAGAAGCCGATGAAATCAAAAATTGGTCTACACGTCTATATTGAGTTACCTTTCAACTGAACTGTCATCAGAACATCATATACAAGAAAAAGCATTATCAAACATGACTGAAGATAAACAGAAACACATATACTTTAAGCCCGAAAAAAGATTAAGATCTCCTGACGATTTGACCAGATTTCAAAAGTCTGAGACATACGAAGAGATACTGAACTTCATTCAAACATTAGCAACTTCTGTTCATGGGTTAGAACTAGGTGATCCAAGTTTGCCACAGGATGGGCCAATAGCAGATGTTATAGCAGCATTRAATCGCATTTCAGATATTATAGAGAAGCATCCAGTTACAAAAGATACAACTTCCAGATTTGGAAAACTTGAGTTCAGAGATTTTTATGATGATTTGTCAGAGCACATCACCGGAATACTTCATGACACGTTGAAACTGAACGTCAAAGAGAAAAGCAATAATAACGACAAGGGAGATAATTCAAGTGACCCAGTCATTGAGYTAGAAACATATTTGCTCAATTCATTCGGAGACAGAACAAGAATTGATTATGGTTCAGGACACGAGTTGAATTTTGCATCGTTTTTACTCTGTCTATATAAGCTTGATTACTTCCCATCCGAAACATACAACAAATCAATTGTTCTTGTTATTTTTGACAAATACATGAAAATCATGAGAACGCTCCAGACTAAGTATTGGCTTGAACCGGCTGGTTCACATGGTGTTTGGGGTTTAGACGACTATCATTTCCTACCATTCTTATTTGGTGCTGCTCAACTCTCGCCAATGAAAAGACCAAGACCATTGACTATTCACAATAAAGATTATGTGGAAGAGTTCAAAGGGAAATTTTTCTATTTTGGTTGCATTGATTTCATCAACCAGGTGAAAACTGGAACAGAATCATTACGTTGGCATTCACCAATGTTGGATGATATATCTGGGGTGAAGACTTGGAGTAAGATAGAAGAAGGTATGATTAAGATGTACAAGGCTGAAGTGTTAGGTAAATTGCCTGTGGTTCAACATTTTATGTTTGGTTCATTATTAAAGTGTCCTGATGGTGTTGAACAACATCACTCCCATGGTGGCGAAGGGGAAGATGATTGTTGTCATGAAATTCATTCTACTTGGGGGGATTGTTGTGGCATCAAGGTACCTAGTGCTGTTGCTGCCAGCCTGGCTGAAAAGAATAAGTATCATATACCATTTGATTGATAAAATTTATTTATAGTGTGGTGTGTATATGATTGATTTTTGAGTTTATTTTTCTAATTGCATTTTTGATTATATGTATACTCGTTTCAAATGTAGATCTATATAGTCATTTAGCTTTAATTTGAAACGTAGATCCAGCTAGCTAAAGAGATATAAGGTTTAAACAATATAATCGATACACAAAAAAACTCACAAGGATGGGAAGTCAGAAAACTAAAAAGAAAGGACATACAATTTATTAATGGAAAATAAAGAGGAACAAAAGTATGAATGTTTGAAAGGCAAAACAATGTACATGAACAAAATCRGAAACTAAAGCAGAACAGGCAGTAAAATAAGAAYAAACAAAAAAATTAAGTGACAATTGGGCAAACAAAAAGTGGAGAGAGATATCATGTAAAAAGAAAGATGCATGAGGAAAAATTAGAAAGAGTGACTTATTTCAATATGCATGAAATATGATGTTATTGAAATTGAAATTGAAATTATTGAAAAGTGATGAATCCCAACTTATCGTATATCGATCTATTTCTAATGTAACCATCCAATTTAATATAGTTTTCACTCAGTTTTTTACCTAGAGCAATTTTTTCTTCTAGGTACTTTTGAGATTCTTCCTTGGTGGAACTTTCAATCCACTTAATTGTAGCCTGGGTGAATTGATCGACTAATTCGCTTCTTTCTTTTTCAATTGCAGCTTGTTCCTCTTTGTCAGTGAAAGCCAATCCGCTTGTAGCTTCAGTTGGCTCTTCATATTTCCATTCAAAAGTATCTTTTCCTCCTAATGAAGCAGGAATATGTTCCAAATCTATAACTTTATTCAAATCATCGATATTCTTAGTAAAGACAATCTTAGAAGCAACAACAGGGTCTAACCAATTCTTGACGATATTCCAAATACCACTAAACAGCCATGGTGCTTTATGAATGAATAACACACCCAAAGATTCAGGGTAATGAGCTTCAAAAGCACCAATGATAAACTTGACAGCAGCATAATCCATACTAGCCATTGTRAATCCAGTTAAATCGAACAACACTGAGCAAGAGTCAATAGGTTCAGTGATGAGAAGTCTTGCGTATTCAATGACCAAAAGAGTGAAAGCTTGGACATCTTCTTGGGATGTTGTTTTTGGTTCATGGAATCTTGGTCTAATGTACACAACTGGTCTACCCATTTTATCGTGTCCTCTGATATAGCAAATACCAMTTCTAAATTGTTTCAAAACACCTTCTCTTTTGGCTTGAGCCAATCCTAATTCACCATCGAACAACAACTTATCCACGTGAGTTTCATAATGTCTCCATTTCAAAGTCTTGGCAATCATCAGTAATGAGTTATCAACATCCCATTTTCTAGCTCTCACAAATCTCAACAGTAAATTATCTGGGGTATCATGTCTCAAAAATTTCCAAAAKGATTCTCTCAGATCGTCTGGTTTAAGTCCTTTTAAATGTTCATGGACAGAGATATCAGTCTTCAGTAAAACACATGGATCAGTAGCAGAAAGTTGAGGCAGAGATTTTTCCAGTTTTTCAGTGGACTTCTTCTTGGAATGGCCTTTTTTGAACTTTCCCATCAGTCCACCTTTTTTCTTCTGGGAACCGTTTGTTTCAATAGATGTGATGGTATTTTTTCTTGTAGCAGATCTTGATAAATGGCCTCCATTAGCAGTGTTTGGAGACGAAGGAGTGATGGGGAAGCCATGAAAATGCAAATAGTACATCCAAACTTCTTTCAAGACACGTTCTTGGTCAGGTGTCAGGGTCTCAATTCTACCCGGGGCCGCCGAAGTTCCGTTTGCAGTTGTGGTCATGACAGTTGAGGTTCTGGAGTGGCCCATAGTATTGCTTAAGGTGAATGTGGTGGAGTGAATATAAGATCAAAAACAAGATCAAAGACAGTAGGAGAAAGGAATGAAGAGAGAGCAAAGAGCAGTTGTTGCCGTGAACAATTTTCAGAAAGGTCAATGGCCCTGCATTGCAATGGTTTCAACTTTCAGCTTTCGTTTTTGTTGATGTCGTGTGAATTGTTCGTTTTGACATAAAGTGTCGCAGTCTGTCGCAGTCTGTCGCAGTCTGTCGCAATCGGGATTGAGCAACTTACGTACAAGGCTCAGCGGAATATGAATGAATGGTTACTATACGGCCGGCTCGGCTTAGAGTTCGGCCGGTGGGTCATGACACTGGCTACTGGCCAACGTGTACACAAATGATGTTGGCTAATGCTTCTCTACACAAAATATAAACTATTCTCATGATAAATATCCTACATTGACTTCAATCCTTCATAATTCACAGCTTCTTCACTTCTCAAACTCAACMCAGCTGCTCGTTGCGCATTCATGATCAACTCTTCTCGTTCCTCGTTCAACACATCGGTCAGCAACTCCCCATCTCCTGCCCCATAATTCTGGTACTGCGCCAATCCACTTAATAAATATCCAACCAATGAATCCCCMGCCCCTGTCACACTCTTGATTTCTTTCTCTTCGATGGCCAAAGCGGGGAAATGTTGAATGAAAATTCCCAAATCTTGATTTCCTTCGTTCACAATGGTAAAACTAGAAAGTGTGTCAAATGCTGATGATCTGAAGTTGAAAGAAGTTGGAGAAATGACAGACTTAACAATTGAAGCATCTTCTATAATTTGAACCATTAAAATACCATTAGCTCCATCTTTCACTAAAATGGAAGGTAAGTATGGTAAAAGATGGAAACATTGTTGGAAAACGCCTCTGTTGATGTACTCTCTTATCACTGGGAACTTTCTTGATGCAGCATCCAATTGATTTCTCAATTGTGAATTGATTCCCAATGAATCAAGAACAGGAAACCAATGATCAAGATCATCAAACTTACCATTCTCTGAAAATGAGTCAAAAATAGTGTTCAGTTCAGAAACCGTTGGAGTGATCAAATTAACATTATGATTTGGGAAACAACCTAAGTTTTTCAACTTTCCCAATTTGGAAGCCTTAACAATTGAAGTTGGCTCATATATCAACTGAAATCCGTTCTTCATTGAAGCACCAACAATGGATTGCATTAACTCAACAGATATATTGGAATCAAATAGAACATATCTTGGATCATACTTCTGTAAACATTTCAGTATATGGCTGCTTGGAATTCTTTCAATAATATCCATATCAGCACAAGCCAACAATAAATCTCCTTGTGAATTATGCATTGATGTGTATTGTGCAGTTTTATCATTTTCTAAATTCAAAATACCATCGGAGGGTAAATTCCAATCATTGAGTTTTTTTGTGATTGTTAAGCCAGCAGGATCATTCTTGTTAATAACAGACACAAAAAGAGTTCTATGGTTTCTTGAATTGCTAATTGCATTTGAAGCTAGTGCAATGTTGAATCCAACACCACCAATTGATTGATATGTTTTTCCTGGGTTGGAATCTCCAAGTTTGGGATCACTAGAATTAATGATACATGTGGAATCTAAAGCAACTGAACCAATCACTGCTGATGAAACATTGGAAGGGTTTGTATTCAGTGACTTTGCTTCTGTTTCGTTGTGGTTYTYTTTAGGAATGGTAGTTTCCCTTTCCTCAGGTATTGTAGTTGATGGAGTGGCCTATATTGTTGATAAGAAATCATATCTCATAAATGTTAGTCAAACCTAAAGCATGTTCTTCATTCAAAAAAAAAAAAAAAAAAAAAAAATTTCCTTTATTGTAAATTGTATTGCAAACTTATGAAAACAAAAGAAAATGAACATTATGTACTTACTTTCCCTGATTTCAAATTAGCCAATGCAATGGCAATCTTGGTTCCAGCAATAGCATTATTACGCACAAACTCCACATTGCATTTAACGCTGACACCATTTGTTTTCTCATTGATTCTACCTAACATGAATGGAGTTAAATCTTTTCCAGTAATACCAAACTCTGTAGCCTCAACAAGAGTCTCATCAATGATTCCATTGATTAATTCGTCGGGCAAAGCAACATCAACAGGAGCCGGGATACAAAAAACATATCCATTTTCCAATTGCATATCATACTTTCCATTGTATATCATTTTAGCAGCATCRTCAAAATTGTTGAAAGTGAAAGGTGATTTAACTCCAGAATCTCTAGTGTAAAACCCAGGGACATTCAATTTTCCATTAGGATATCTATCCATTTCAAATTGACCATCGTTAAAAGTTGAAACAGGGACACCTTTAGTTTCTAAGTATTCCATTGTTCTCTTGATATCTAAGATGGATTTAGGACCTGAACAAACYACACTAACAGGTGTCTTTGACAACTCATCCAAATCAGCACTGACATCCATCAACTCAAAAGGTCTAGAAACACCACCCAATCCACCAGTTGCAAACACATCAATWCCAGCCTTGTGTGATAATATCATAGTTGCTGCAATGGTGGTACCTCCAGTCAGCCCATGGGTCATAACATATGGGATATCTCTCCTTGAAACCTTGTATTTCCCAATGGCATTGGTATCCCTGTTATCGGCCAAGATCTCTAAGTCCTGTGTCGATAACCCAACTTTAGGTATACCTTTGATGAAACCAMTGGTCGCTGGAATGGCTCCTCTTGATCTTATTAATCCTTCAACTGACTGAGCCATCTCAATATTYGCTKGGTAAGGTAAACCATGGCTAATAATTGTGCTTTCTAATGATACCACTGGCTTATTGTCATTGATGGCTTGTTTGATCTCCTCGGAGATTGTCAACTTTGGAACAGCTGAATAAAACCGATGGCATGTTCTGATTGTTCTCTTAAKAAATGATGGTCTTAAATTTGAATGACACTTCAACATTGTATGTATGGAGTTGTGTTAATTGAACCTGTGTGAAACCACAAAAAATGATATTGGCTCATCTTTGCACACACATATTCTACTGCACCAGCTGATTTTTGAAATTGACGAAGTGCGCACATTCCAGAAMTATTTACCCAATAGTTGAAATTTTACTTCTTGACTCTTGAGTCTTGACCCGTGAGAGTTGGGAAAATCTATAGAAGACTGGAAATTAGAAAATACTAGAAAAATCAATTAGACAAATGTATATGGAATAAATGGAAATATAGAAACAAGTGGAAAACCTGGGAACCAAAAAACTTTTCTAATCTTTCTTTGCTGTCTTTGTAGGAGGAACGCTGTTTGGTTGACTAAATAAACTCTTCAAACCTTTGAAAATCAGAACTAACACATCTTTCAACAAAATGCATAGTATCACAGAGACYCCGAGCAGARTGAGAGCGGCGTTATCAAATAAATATTGAGCATTGTCAGTAAAAGCGGGAACATGCTTAGTCTCTTCACCATACTTATACAWTTTCTCTTCTTTAACGATCTTCTTCACTTTCTTCTCGTTCCAAGTATCATCCTCTTTATTAGCAGGTTCAACCTTGACGGCATCTTTAGCCCACATTCCGTCTGGAATATCACGATTCTTTAGCAAGTTTCTTTCTTGRGTTGGGTTACGTTCATATTCGAAGTATCTGGTCTTGTCGAGGATGGTGATATCTGGGAAAATAGAATTCATGGAATGTCTTAGTTGATGTTTAAATCCAGGTGTTATTTGTTTTGGGTCGTTYGGTATTTGATTTGAATGGATGATGTTGTTTGGGTCATTCAATTCATCAAGATTGGAAACCTCAGTAGTAGTTGTCGTTGTGAACAAGACAGCATTGTTCGGAGACGGAGTCTTTCTCAAGACTTCTTTCAATAMTTCATCATACTCTAGTAACTTGTCTATTCTTTGGTCTTCAGTCATGAAACTGTGTAGGCCAATCAAATTCAATTTGAACAATCTGGCTCTTGTATCTGTATAGTGGCCACTTTCAGCAGGGTCATCATTGTTGACTTCTTTGACTAGAACCTTACAGTGTATTCTTAATGTTTTGACGTAATCATCCAATTCAAGGTGCTCATCGTCTTCAAAGAGAATGTTAGGCATTGAAACTAATGTGCTGGCTTTTGTCATACTCTCTCTCAAGAAAGGAAAAGACTGGAAATGGTGGAAGTCATCAAGTCGTAAACCAGGTATGTTCACAATCACATAAACATCAGACAGGCATTGTTCAAACGTGGATGTGATGATTTGGTGTGCTTCTTCTTTGGAAAATGGAAGCTGTTCTGAATGTATCAATGATTTCTTTAGTCCTGGTACCAACTGATGGTTGTATAGAATTGCTGGTGATGAGTTGATGCAGTAAACCAGTTGTGATAATGTGGACGCTATGAAGAGGACTTTAGTCAATAATTGTATCATTGTATCTCTTGTTCTGTTGTATATGTGATTCTGATCCACAGATGTTTGTCCAACAACTAGGTCTTTGTAAACTGAACGTTGAAGTAGTACGTGATCATAAATCATCATGAATTGTCTTTTTTCAACGTGCAGAAAGTTCAAAAAAGACAGCTTGACTTATCGTGTCGTCTGCCGCGAAAGTTGAAACCTATTTTGAAATTTCACTCTCTCGGTCTTCCTGTCTGAATTCACAGTTTGTAAAACTGGGTCATATGCCATTARTTTTTCTTACACTAACTACTGTATGAATATATTCAAATCATCTTAACAGTCATGTATAACTAAAAAACTAAATAAATATATCAAATCTAATCAAGACCATCAACAAGGATCTTAGACTCTAACTTGGAGTAATTCTCAAAGAAAGAATCAAATAAGTTGACCAATAACTCGATATCTTTTGAACCACAAGTTTCTCTAATAGAGTGCATACTCAATTGAGGGTTACCAATATCCAATGTTCTAACACCCAACTTAGCACTAACCATAGGACCAATAGTGGAACCACATGGAGAATCATTACGAACAACAAACAATTGTAATGGTGTCTTGGATAAATTACCAACCTTCTTTAACAAAACAATACCAGCTGAGTTTGTAACATATCTTTGGTTAGCATTGATCTTGATGACCGGACCTTGGTTTAACTTTGGTTTATTTAGGGTTTCATAGTTTTCAGTATAGTTTGGATTAACTCCATGAGCCATATCAGAGGAGATAATGAAGGATTTGGCCATTGTTTCTAAGAAGTAAGAAGATGGTAATTCGGACTTCAAATCAACTTCGGCATTGGCAGTCAATTTAGTCAATCTTTCCAAAATGTTAGGTAAGAATGATGAGTCGGCACCTTGAGCAGACAAAGAACCAATTTCTTCATGGTCAAACAATGAAATCAATTGAATACCAGATTGTTTTCCCAAAGTCTTGGTGGAGTTAATGATACCCTGAGTAGCAGCGTAACAGGTAACTTGGTTATCCAATCTTGGTGAAAAAATGAATTCATCATTAATACCACCTAAACAAGATTTTTGAGTATCGTAAAGAATTAACTCGAAATCCTCAATTTGAGAAACTTCAACACCAATTTCTTGGGCGATCAAGTCTAACAATTGTTTGTTATGTCTTTCAATCACACTCTTCACAGATTGGAACTCTTCATCAGACAATGGAGAGCCACCGCAGCAACCCTCCTTGTGTTCGTCTTTGGAATCGGYCTTAGCTTCACTTAAGCCAGCGACTGGTTTGAACTGAGTCTCTTTATTAAATTCAAACTTCACATATCTATCTTTGGACAAATGAATAGCCAAGGTAGGAATTCTCAACAATGGCTTCTCGATTTTGACTAACTTTGAGACAAAGTTGCCAGTACTTGGGTCTGAAACAAACACTCTACCAGCGATACTCAAATCACGATCAAACCAGGTATGCCAGATACCACCACCGTATGTTTCAACACCAATTTGAATGTATCCTTCTTTAGTTTGGTTAGAGATTGGTTTGATTCTTAAAACAGGAGAGTCAGTGTGACCACCAACAATAGCAATACCATTACCAGGTTGATATGAACCACCAACTGTGAATGCAATGATTGAAGATGCATTTCTGGTAACAAAATACTTTGCATTTTTCTTGATTCTTCCTGCCCAATTAAAACGTTCAGAAAGTTCAACAAAGCCAGCTTCTYTAAGTTGATGTTTCACTGTGTCAACAACATGGTATGGAGTTGGAGATGCATTGACGAAGTTTAAGAAGCCTTGAGCGTATTTCAATGAGGTCATTGTGAGTTGATGTTTGAAAAGATATAGGGGATACTAATACCTCCACTTGTTTGCCAGAAATTGTTAGTATAATGGTATTTGAGCCATCAACTTCCACATTGAACAGTCATCAAGTTTCAACAGATAAGGCTCTTCTTGGAGAAGCTGGTTTCTGGAACACAGTTGCGAGCAGCTGAGGAGGTAATCACTGTGGCAGTACAGTGGCGTAGTGCTGCCACTCCATCGCTAGGCCCTACAGCCATCGACGCAGGCTGGTGTGTCTGAGTCGATWTATCGACGTAATCTTTCAAATTCCAYGTGCATTRATGGGTGGCTGTGAGGCTATTCACAGCCAGCCGTTTGYATTGAAATTTAACCTCCTTTCAACTTTGCAGGTTTTTGGCCGAGAGGTCGAGACTCTTTGTAGAGACGACYGGTCACTGGGTATCAGCTAACGATATTTAGTTTTTCAATTGCTACAAACCTGGCTTTCTTATATAGTACTTGATGAATCATGTTAATATATCAACAAAGCAGCATATAAACCAAAAACGGACTCTATATCCCATTTTCACAAATATTTGAACCAGAGTTAAGGCACATATAGAAGATTCCAATCAATTTTCAAATATCAGAAACAAAGTGCACATGAGAAATCAGAAATTTCAATTGTATTGTCCGAAGTATCCAAAATCCATTTCATCTGCCCATTGCTATTCTTCTTCAYTCAATTAGAATTTTTCCATCATAGATAAAGCAGTACTTGGAATTTTTATCTATTTAAACTCCACACCTCCCATTTCCCTGAAAATTATTAGAACCACTGAAATGTGGTAAAGTTAAGATCGATCCATAGACACAAGAACACTATACATCATCATGATTTGGATACAAATTGCACTTCTTCTATTCACTTTCTGTAATCCATCACATGCAGAAATCTTATCATTAGACAAATATGCAAGACTTCAAGTGTGCTATGAAATAACTACATCAGAAGCAKTAAACCAAAGACAAACGTTATCATCAATCCTGAAACATCCAATCTCCGAAAATCTTGAACCAGGGCTAAACATCAGTCTACCAATCACATCATCATACAGCAAGAATCCAAATTTGATATTGAAAACATTGATCTTATCAGGAGAAGATTTCAAAAAGGTCAAATTACCAAAGATTGGTCGTTATTGTGATAAGTACTCAGCTCAATATTGTCCTTCAGAAGCAAGACATCCAAATGATGAACTCAATGCCAAAGAAAACAGTGGCAAGATTCCATTACAAGAATTCATTGATGGTCATTCAAATCAATCACCTGTGTTACAAGCTGATTTGGCTCCTTTCCATCCAGAGAATCCTAACGCTAGACAATATGTTACTTATCCGGTTGATAAGGCGGGTGTCTACTGTTTCAGATATGAGTCAGAGAATGGACCAGCTGTTGGTGGGAAGATTACCCATGGCAGTGGGGTTGATTCTTCAAGCAATGCCATTTTGGTCASCTTGGCTAATACTTGGGGTTATTTGACTCATTTTGATTACATCCATAAATTGGTTCTTTATCTTTACTTGTCTTTGGCTTATGCTATATTCGGCGTTGTCTTTGGCTTACGTTGTTTTCCTGTCAAATCATTGTTTTCAAAATCAAATAGTGGCAATTCCTTCAAGCCAGCTAGTTTAATTTCCAAATTCCAAGAATTGAAGTCATCATCACCAATTCAATTTTCTCTCCTACTCTACATCCTTGGTGYTTTTTCAACTTATTTGTTCTCATTTGTTTACTATTCAAAGCTCAACCATTACGGATACGAAACATACAATGCATCCACATTATTTACCCACTTCATAGTATTCATCACAAGTATACTCTTCAACGCCTGGGTTATCTATAACTTCATGATGTTATCAAATGGTTCTATCTTCAACTTACAAATTTCCCTAAAGAAGCAAAAGGCAATCAAATTAATTGCAGCTATTTTGATTTTTGAACTCTTAGTTTATGACGCAAGTCATCAAGTTTATTGGTTGTTGTTAGATTATGAAATTGGAGATACTGCATCCCGTTTCATTTATTTGCAATTGGTTGGCCTAACCTTGCTTTGTTGTTTCTGGTCTTTCCAAATGGTTAAGAAGTTAGACAATCAAGTCATCACAAGAAAGTTAGTTACCAGCTATGTATTGATGTTTTTGGTTGTTTTGTTTTATGTTGCTTCAAACCATTTCCAAAAGTCTACTCGTACTGATGAAATCACTAGTTCCATCTCCTCTGAAATCTTTAGTTTACTCATTACTGGAGTCATTGCTCATATCTGGAAGGATGTGAAGTTGAATGGATCAGCATTACCTGCATGATATAACACTTAGTTTTTTTTTCTCTCTCTTGTAACTTGACCTCTTTATAGAATATCGCATACCAATAAATCAGTATTTATCGCAAATTATAATTACCTAAAAAAGGAATAGTAAAAAAATCGAAATGAAAACTCAGAATATCGTATAGTCTCTAAAAAATGCAAGCATATCAATATAAATAGTTTATTTCTCTAAAAACTGACAAAAGACGGTATTCAGCAACATCTWTGATAAAAAGAATACAACAACTTATAACCAAATCTCAGATCATAAACAATCTGATCAACTTTCTCATACCCATCAACACCAAATTCTTTCAAATTTCTGTAGCATTTGCTACCTTGAGCTTCTTTGATCTCTTCATTGTTCCACTCTTCACAATAAACAACACAAAACTTACCAGGCTTCAAAACCTCAGCAACATTGTTCATCATTTTCAAACGCTCACAATCAGGTAAATTGGTCTCAAAAGAAGCATATGACCAACCATTCTCTGGTGTGATATGGCAAGTGCAATAGTAATCTTCATCAATAATGGAGTTTGATGARAATCCACATGGGGTAAATGCAAAAGCATCATGCTTAACTTTGACTCCATTGGATCTTAGTTTTGGAATGACAGAATCCATACCAGTTTCAACCATCATTTTTTGACCTAACAGATGACCATAATCTTCGTTTTCTGGATCCATGTCTGGAAATTCAGATTGATGTTTGGAAAGTTGAAATTGTGCTGCAGCAACTGGGTCAAGTTCAGTCATCAACATCTCAAAAGTTTGATCTGGTGGTGACATGATTGAAGAAGACGAAGAGAATGAGGAAACTGAGCCTGATCTTGAAGTGTTGTTGGATCTTGCTGGTGATAAAGGATAGTTGCATGGAAGTGGCATGTTCTTATCAATACCGTTCAAGTACAAATACCAATGGTCTTGAGACAAATCACCGACAACATAGGCCTTTGATGATGAAGTTGGGAAATATTTGTTTAGCCACTCAAGTTCATTTGACCAAGATTGGTGAATCTCCTTTTGCATTCTTGGGAACATGAAAGATCTTCTAGAGTAAAAAATTCTGTGAATGTTTTCAAATGAAGTGAATGGATAGTTGCAGTACTTGATAGCCAGTTCCAACAACTTAGACAAGCAATATAATGTTGTTGTTGTACCACAAGTCTTGAGAATCAACTTATGAGGATAAACAAACAGAGATGATTCAGACAATAAATAAGCATCAAACATATGAGAAGAAACTTTTGAGAGAATCTTGCAATTAACCAAATCCAATAACTGTTCAATTTCAGAGACAGGAATGACTCTTAAACCACCTTCAGGGRTGTTCTCTGGCATGCTATCAGAATCTGGGTAAAACCAAATCTCTAATAGTTTTTCAGGACCTTCAAATGCATTTGTAGAGTCTAGATTGACAGATAGTTCGTGGTTAACAAAATCTGGCTCAGGAGAATGTTGATTGTGGTGGTGATGCTGATGGTGCTCATGGTGGTGATAAGATGAATCGACGTATCCGTCGTTGGAAAGTTTAGTTGGTGACATTGTTGTGAAATAGGTGTTAGATGTTGAAGAAACCTTTTTTTTTCAAATTTTGATGTTTCAAAACGTTGAATTTATTAAAAAATGAATTTTTCAATAGTAACACAAACGAAAAAAAAACTTGTAAAGCTGGAAATGATGATGAAACTTTACAATAAAAAAACCCCAAACGTTGCTGTTGTTGGTTTTAAGTGTGATGRGAAATGGTGGTGAATAGAGTTGATATGAGAAGAAAGATAGCCAATAATTAGTTTGAAATCAGTTGAAATAKAATTGATATTATCCTGGTTTAGTACGGGTRTTAAATCTGATTGCTAATTTCCTTGGCATACGAATCGAAGCTCGTGAATTGAAATTGTCTTCTGTAACAGTAAGTTCTGGAGAAAGACTAGCTTTGGGTGGCTCTATCAGAGTCTGAAATGAAGTTTGTGATGGTTAGGTTGACCAGTTGTCTGTTTGGAGAAGAAGAAAGAGGTAAATCAATTGGCCGAAAWGGTGTTGATCAGAGGCATACACCCCTCCTTTGACTCTGTCTCATCAAGTCTAACGAGAGTCAAAGGGATTTGCCATTTGGAAGGCGCCAGAATTCCAATCAAGGAAAGGTCGTGTGAGAGTGAATCAAATTTTTTCCATTGTCTCAACTTTCATTGGCCAAGCAGCAGAGTCATTTTGGGAAGTTGGTGGATATGTGTGGTGTTGATAAGGTGKACTATGAAAGACTCAAGAGGATAAAGGATCAACARTTAAAGTGAAGAGAAAGAGGGTCTTTCCAAGATAAACCCACCATGATGGACGTGTTGAAGTAGAGAAAAAGGAGGTTCACTTACTGTGGCTACTTGTACTATAAGTGGGAACAGCTTGACTCCTTAGCCGCGGTGTTGTGCCAACTTGTGTTCCTCTACCTGGCCCCCAACATCCTTGCACCGACTTCTCAAATCAAARAAAGAAAAATCGACGCCAATCGACGCGCATGATATCGTGCMAATCGACGCACGAACTAAAAAAAATTAACTAAACTGCGAATTCCGTTTGTCCAGCGAAATTTGAATCGAATGACATTTCCAAAAGTGTGACAATCGAACTTTTCATTTTGCTTTGAAGTTGTTKCTGATTAATCTGATTTCTGCTTTCGGTAGCTGTTCCTGAGAATACTTTCTATTCACCACAATTTACACTTCAATTATCAGATCTGGCATTTCTATCAATAGGCAATTTGGTCAAGCTGTTCATTTTGCAGGACAAACTCGGACTCAGAACATATGRAATCCCCGGTCAACTTATCTGATTCTCAACATATGTTACCTTCAAGTTCACATGCAGTCTTTGAAATTATGGGGTGTACATCGATTCAACAATAGGCCAATTGAGGAGATATATATGTTTGTCTAACAGCTCTCATCCCAGCTGAGGGGATCAGTGTCAATATCCAAATCAAAATGTTGTATCATGAGCCATGGCCGGGTGAACTTGTTTAACAATATGTTGGTCGTTCCGTCAAAATACTTGATAGCCAAGTAGCTATAATAATTTATAGTCTCCCTATACATCTCACAGAGTTAGAGTCAGTCACGAATCACGGACCACGTCCACCACGATCCACAATGAGAAAAGGTACCGTGCCATGACTAGCACTACTATAACTGATACATGAGTCATGATCTAGTCGTGACTTCCGGTCGACATACATGGTGTGTACTGATCCTTCAAATTTGCAAGTTTTAGCGAATATTGCATGGTCATCTAGCTAGCTTTTTGATTCATAGTACAAGCTTCAAGCTTCAAGCTTCAAACTTCAAACTTCAAACTTCATATCAAGATTTGTGCAACGTTGCTGGTCAGCTTAAGGTAAACCGATGCAAACGAAGAACGGTAAATTCAACGAATTAGTTCAACTGGCATATCTGTGGATACAGCTAAATCTGGTAATTTAATTTATGATGCATGAGATTTGGTTATGGTTATGGTTATGGTTATGGTTATGGTGGAATGAGGGGTGATCGGGGTTTCAGTGATAAGTTGATTATGAGATCATGGCCATATCATTGATATTATTAGGATCATGTGGATTGAAATAGGACAACTTGCAGACGGCGCTGCTCGCCCAGTTCTCAGTTCCCAGTTCTCAGTTCTCAGTTCTCAGTTCCCACGCCAAGGCGCCCAGCTGTCCAAGACTCGGCCGGCCAAGAACTTAATTGGGGCGGCCTTCCAATTTATTATCCAGTGCATCCATCATCAACTGTATCTRTCATGTTGATCCGGTGTGGTGGTGTCTTGAAGTATTGCAGAAACAGTTGGTGGTGTGGTATGGTAGCTACACAAGATATATTTAAACATTTGAAGAAGAAGCTAGACCGACATAACTCACCTGGAAATAATCAAGCAGCCCGAAAATTTCTCCACCTTTCCGTGACCAACTGAACATTTTTACGAGGAACTTAATAATATTCCACACCACACGACTGCCCGTGCTTTGATGAGATCGGTCCATAAACATTCCAAATTTCGGTATGCCGCCATAAGCTAGCTCCTTAATATTGACCATGTTCCATGCCACAACCAATCAAATACTTGGATATTACAATTTACAAACTCCTTAACCCCCATGCATGCAGTACAATAGACACTAGCTGTGAGATTTAAAGATAGATTCACGGAATCTGCCATGTAAGCGGTCTACCCTTAATCTCCTTTATTGTTCCATCAACAACCTGATTCGTCAGCTTACATCTAAACTTTGTGGGGTATCTTATACAAAAATGGAACCACAAATTTGCAGCGTATCGAATATAATAATTTGAACTCACCGGGAATTACTATATTTTGTTCTTCTGCTACTCCGGTCGTCTGTGATGGTATCTGCATGACCGCTCATTTCTCATTTCTCATTTCCCATGAATTTTCATCGATCTTCAAATTCAGTCATAACAATTATTTGGCTTATAAATAGCTTGGGTTATCTTCTTTCTTTTCAGATGATTAAAATGGTACTTCAAAGATACTGGTCTTGATATCCACTATTGAAACAGTTTAATTACTTTTCATAATTTCACACACACACACACATAGCCATGTCTGAACAACAACGAATCACAAAGATTATTTCAAATGCTTCTTCACTCCGTTCAAATGAAGAGAAAGATGAAGTACAAGATCAAAAACCAAAACAATTCAAAGACAAATTGAAAAACACAAGTGTTTTCTCAAAATTCTTCAGTGTCAATCATGATAATTCACCACATCAAATTTACAATAAAACATTATACTTATCTGTGTTTGTCTTTGGTATCTTGGGTGCCGCAAGAGGTTACGATGAAGGTTATGCTGGTTCCACAACTGCTCAAGTATCATTTCAAAAGAGATTCGGATTGGATGATCCAAACAAATCAAAAGATGAAATAGATAACATTACATCTAACATCAAGTCAATGGTTCAATTAGGTTCCATCGGTGGTTCATTATTATCCATCTACTTATGTGATAAGATTGGAAGAGTCAGAACATTACAGTTCTGTTGTATTTTTTGGATTGTTGCAGCTATCATTCAGATCACATCAAAGAATGTCGGACAATTATATGCTGGTCGTTTATTGGAAGGTTTATTTGGTGTTGGTCCAACTGTTGTTTGTGGTCCTGTTTACTTGGCTGAAGTGTCACCAAAGGCAATCAGAGGTTTATGTAATAGCATCTTTGCTGGTGCTGTTTATCTCGGTATCATGTTAGGTTACTTTGCCAACTATGGTACCATTTTACATATTYCTGATACTGATGAAAAACAATGGACCATTCCAACTGCAGTTAAGATTATTTTAGCAGGTATCATTTTCATATTGTCATTTTTGTTCTGTATTGAGTCTCCAAGATGGTTAATCAAGAAAGGTGATATCGATCAAGCATCTATCAACTTCTCAAAGCTAAGACACTTACCTGAAGACCACCCTTACATTTTGTCTGAAATCGCTGATATCAATGATCAATTAGCCGTTGAAGCTGAAGCCATGAAAAACGTTTCACTTTGGGGTACTTTCAAAGAAATGTTCACTGTTTATTCTGTCAGATATAGAATGTTGTTATGTTTATCTATTCAAATGTTAGCACAATGGTCAGGTGCCAATGCCGTCACCATTTACGCAACTGATTTTTTCGCCTTGGTTGGTAAAACATCCAAAGCTGATAATATGATGATGACTGCTGTTTCTGGTGTTGTCAAATTCGTCTCTGCTTACTTGGCTGCTTTCTTCCTTATTGACTTGTTAGGTAGAAGAAAATCCTTGTATATCGGTATCATTTTCCAATTGATCTGTTTACTTTATTTTGCTCTTTTCTTGAATATTTGTCCTCAAGCAGTTGATGATTTCAAATCATTGACTAGTGTTCAAGTTGCTGCTTCCAGAGGTGCTTTAGCTGCTTTGTTCTTATCAGGAACTGCTTGGTGTATGGGTTGGAATGCCGTTCAATACTTGATCAATTCTGAAGTTTTACCATTAAGAGTGCGTAATTTAGGTTCTGCCATCATTATGTGTTTCCATTTCGCCAACCAATATGCTAATTCCAAAGCTTTACCATACATGATGAGCGGTATGAACACATATGGTGCTTTCTACTTCTTTGTTGGTGTGCTTGCTTTAGGTTTGCTTTTCGTTTGGTTCTTCTTGCCAGAATGTTCTGGTAGATCATTGGAATCAATGGAGGAATTGTTCAATTTGCCWTGGTATTTGATTGGTAGACGTGGTGCTGAATTGGCTCCTGATCATTCAGAAGTTAACAGAATTCATGCATCAAATGATCATACAGGTAATGCTGAAGGTGGTGATATTGATATTGATATGCAAAAGGAGGAAAGAGAGCAAATTGAGAACGCTAATGAAAAAGGTAAGTCACTGGCCTAAGTGGCTTTCTGTGTATATATATCTGGCCTGTATAGATCACACAGTACACTATATTTATGAAATCTAATTTTAATTCTATTCTAAATTTGAATATTCAAGACTCACTGGCCATTTGGCAAAAAATGTTTCTCATCTTTATATGTTGTAGATTGTAGTCATCGGTCAGTTTTTTTTTTCGATTTCTATGTTAAACAAGCTTGTAGGGTTGGTACATGTGTGTATACAGAAGTGTTTCAACAGATGATAAATATAGCATAAGAGCAGTGAAAGCCATTTGTAAGGCGTGTATATACATACTTTGGATGGGAATGTTCTTGGTCAACAATACCCTGTATGAAGAAGACTGAAGTTCATCAAAGAAGTATACGAGTTCTCGAAAAACTCTGCCTCCAACTCCTCCAACTCCTCTGGAAGTCTGGCCGCGTATACAGCTCAGCAAACTTCAAAGCTCTCTACCCTATATACATACAAGCTAGCTAGTTGATGAGATATTTGCTCTTATATAAACAGATCTCGATGTTTTATCCTGGCACATTGACAACAAGTCATCGAACAGTCACTCCAACAACCAGGGTTCCAGGTCCCTTCAAAGATCAACAATGAATGTGACAGCACACGTCAAAAACAAGAACATTCTGCMGTCAACCCACAATCATCTGAAACGTCTCCTTGAAATTTTGACACACTTTCCACTAATTCAAAGCACAAGCATGAGTGACCACAACTTCCAGAATTCCATCATGAGATTCAGCTGTTCCGTATGCACTATACTTGATCTTATACTCATGAATCACTGTCTATTGTCTACATCAAGTGATATGTATGACGTATACATGTGTTTAGATATGTCTGTTGTGGTACCTGAACCTGAGTATAGTGTTTTTTARAAGATTCCAGCTATCCTTCTTCATCGGTTCTCATTGATTGGAGATTTGCAGTTTGCAACATAGATATTATTCTACATCAAAAAGTTTATGGTGAATGAATTGAGTTACTCGATCCTGAATCAATACCATTCTTCTTCGAATCTAAGATCTACCCAAATTACATTACACACAAGCAATTAGGTTGACCATCTCTTTGTTAGTCCATATCTTGAAGTTGAAGACCCTGTGCKTTGGTCCCTGACTACCAAAGTCCATACTATGCATCGAATAATGTTCAGAATGAAGCTTATAGATGAGACCCTGACGGTTTTCGGTATACAAATGGCCTCTGAGATATGAAATTGAAACTTAACCTCAAAGCAAAGTTTCTTATAAAAGGTGATCAGTTCCATTAGTTTTCGAAAGATAGGACCCTTTTTTGAATTAAATGTTCAGGCCATTGAACAAATTTATCTAATTTCCATCATGCAGATTTCCAAACTTTCATTGGTTTTGGTTACACTATTCGGAATACTTCCATCTTCAGTTTTAGGACAGGCTGTTGTGTTTCAGAAAACGAAATCAACCACAACACAGATTTTACAATCCGATGATTATACTTCAGATGCTTTCACATCAGAATCTAATTTCAACTCATATACAATTAGCAGCTATGATTCAGACCGCTATCCAGAATCAGCATTAGTGGAAGGTAAGAAAAAGAGTAAGAAAACAACAACAACAGCCAAAACAACAATCAAAGCAACCGCCAAAGCAGCTTCCAAAACAACAGGCGTGACACAATCCAATGAMACTGGAAGCAGTGGTAGCGGYAGTGGTTGGGGCTCTGCATCAAAGCCAAGTTCCCCTAGAAAGCCAAGCAAGAATGCAGCCAATGGTGCTGGTGTCGCAGGTAGTGTTGGTCCATTGACCAGCCTAAGTGAGAAAAGTAACATTTGTGATATCACTGACTATGGTGCTGTTGAAGGTAACGGAACTGATATTTCCACTGCTATTACTGATGCTTTTACCAATTGTGTCCAAAAAACTAGTGGTAGTACATTGAGAATTCCTGAAGGTGATTGGTTGATGACCAAACCTGTTGTTTTAAACGGTGGTACCAAATGGGCTTTCCAAATTAATGGTTTGATCACTTGTGCCTATAGTACTTCTTCCTGGGGTTCATCATCTTATAACACTGCTATTGTTATCAAGAATGCCAATGATTTTGAAATGTACTCCGATAATGGCTTGGGTGCCATTCAAGGTAACGGTTATGTTTATAGAATTACCTCAGGAGAAGAACACGATGAAGGATGGATGAGACTTGTCAGAATYGTGAGTTCAACTAATGTTTCCGTTCATGACTTGATTTTGGTTGATTCTCCAATGTATTTCCTTGTTGTTTATCAATGTTCGAATGTTGAAGTTTATTATATCACCATCAGAGGTGGTAACACGGGTATGACCGATGGTATTGATATCTCAGGTTACAACTATTTTGTTCATGATGTTGAAGTTACCAACAAGGATG
This sequence comes from Ambrosiozyma monospora, assembly GCA_001599995.1. Taxonomy (NCBI): domain Eukaryota; kingdom Fungi; phylum Ascomycota; class Pichiomycetes; order Pichiales; family Pichiaceae; genus Ambrosiozyma; species Ambrosiozyma monospora. Next base: position 36,548 of record BCIP01000016.1, read on the forward strand.
AATGTGTTTGTGTCAAGTCTCCAAGTACTAATGCCGAAATCAGTAACATATATTGCTCAAGTTCTGGTGGTGTTTCAATTGGTTCTCTTCAATCAGGTGCTAATGTTACCAATATCAAGATATCGGATGTCTACAATTACAACACCAACTCATTGATGTTCATTAAGACTAAATCAGGAGGAAGTGGGTTTGTTAAGAACTGTGAATTCACCAACTTTTATGGGTATGACTGTGCCTTTGGTATTGATGTTGACCAATATTGGAATTCCAAGAGCGGATCAGGAGGCGTTCAGCTTGAGAATTTGGTTTTTTCTGGTTTTTATGGATCTATTGCTGCTGCATACTCTGGAAACAAGCCAACAAGAGGAGGTGTCAAGATCATTGGAGCTTACGATGCTCCACCTGTTGACATTACTTTTGAAGATATTGTTATGTACAAAAATGAAGGACGTACGGGACAATACATTGATGTTTATCAAAATGCATATGGTGAAGGCTATGAACTGAAACCAGACTCCGCTTCTGCTTCAAGTTATACCACTTCTGTAACTGCAACTGCTGCACCATCTGGATGGACACAACCTGCTCTACCGGATTGGAATGTTGGATCAACTGGTTACGGCCTTACAGTTTCCATTCCTGTCTACACTCCTGCTGTTATGTGGTAGTTAAATATAGCAAYATCTGCAATTTAAGAATATTATAATTTACATGCATTTAAAAACCAGAGAATTAATTAATTTATATTATATATAGTATATATAGAGAGAGTTCAGATTTTCATAATTTTATGAAATCACATGTACAATTAATGGGCTCTATATTGTAAATTTATAATAAACAAATAGCACTCAAAATTAATATTAATATAAATTTGAAATTTCAATTTATACTCATTTTTTCAATTAAAAAAATTAAAGAATTAGCTTACATTACAGTTTAACATCTATATGATTTTACCATATTTTATTACTTTGATATTGATATTTATTTACATCTTTGTGCCTCTATATATATACTTTTTATAATTTGTAAGCTATCTTATTTTTCCTACGTTTAACATTTATATATGATAATTTACCATTTTATTACTTTATTTATATCTTTGTGCCTCTAGGCCTAATTTTATTATCTCTCATCTGCAACTCATTTTTAATTTTTCTGAATATTAAAATATAGATGTTCGATCAAAGGCCCGTTTTCGGATCATGTTATGATTTAGGGCTGAGGTTGAGACAACCGGAGAACCAAAACTATATGTTGTGTTGTTGAACATTGATCCATGCAGTTAGCTGTTATTTGTTGTACTGTTGTAATGTTGTAATGTTGTAATGTTGTACTACTTCTACTCTACAAGGTATGCGAAAGGAAAAGACGAAGAGCAGAAGACGGCCTTGGGACCGATGTCCTTAGTTATAGGACTCATATTGAAGTTCACTCTCCCCCTGAGGTTGATCTCTGATCAACTCCAGAACTATACATGAGAAGGAAAAAGACGTACTTAAATAATACACGATTAGACTCACCACTGAATAAATTCACAGACAACCTAAGCATGTGAGACCACCATAATCCAACGTATCTATATTAAGCATACACGGCATCACGAACTCGGGAAGTTCGGTTTTACTCTCCACGGTAATTCATAACGAGATCAATCCATACTCGGATGTGTCATAAGCCTAAGACAACAGGGAAAGGTTCCATTAACCAATATCAGTGTGCGCATCACCGATATCTACTATCAGAACGGTATCCTATGTTAACAGTACYTAAACCATAAGGCAATGACTCTCATTAGTAACCATAGAGGGAACARACCTAGATGAGATTACCATAGCTGCAGTCCACAGTAACCAGAGTTCTCTTGTAACTTCGTAAGCAAACACATTCCAATGGCAACAATACTTTTAGTATTACCATAACTGAGTCTCACATCTTAACAGATCAAGTCAGACAAACTTGTCTGAAGCTAAACCCCCAAATTTTGGCTTGGTCAGACAAACTCATACATGTCTGTCCTTTGTCCGACTACCCAAAAAAAATTTGATCATCTAAATGGTGGTAAAATCAATAAAACATGCACATAATTTTCATAAATAATTTGGATTTTCCAAAAAATCAAAATTATTTGTCTGACCAAAAATCCCACTCAGACTAGCTTGTCTGACCGACTTGTCTGACCATTTGTCTGACTACCTCAAAATCTTTGTGTGTCTGGAACAACTAATAATATTAATTAATCTATATAATTATTATTTATTCTCTCATTTTTTGGTAAAAAAAACACGAATTGTCCACATGAGCTATAGGGATTGTTACACATTCGAGAAACTCTATT
>BCIP01000016.1:46158-74361 GCA_001599995.1 Ambrosiozyma monospora
AAGTAGCCAAGATATTTGTGTTGGTAAATGGATACCTGTTTCCAAAAGCTTGACAATGTGACTTTTGGCTTTGGTTGACCTTGTTGGAATGATTARATGTTCATCGGGGTGTTGTTTGCATAGAATTGTGTTGATGTTCTACGGAAGGCCTCAGCAGTGATGATTTGATTTGTTGTTGTTGCTAATATGCTTCTGAGTTTTTCATTTGGAGGTGGTGTGTATATGATGTTATTATCTGAATGGCTTATGGCAACTGAGATGTTGGTACCAATTGTGGATGTTGCAACAACAGGATCTGTTTTTGTTGTTTTAAACCAACTTGCAAGATAGTCAGCTAATTGGGGATATTTGTTTTCCAATGTTGATATTGTTTGTCGTTGAATTGTTGCACTGTTGATGATGGGCTCATTCACGTGTCCCTGAAAGTCATGATGAGGTATGAAATCTGACCATAACATGGTGATTCTTCTGTTGCTGTTATTATTGTCGTTCATGTTTCCGAGATAATGACATAGATGATTTGTTACTTCTAGAACCGCCATTTGAATAATGAATCTGAAATTTATGACACTTGGAGTTTCGTTGTTGGTTAGCAGTTCATAGATGTAGAATGCCTTTCTACCATGTAGTTGCTTTTGTAAGTTGATGARGTGGAATCCTCCTAAGTTGAGTGGCGTTTCCAGACGTTGTTGATTAGCGTTCAAACCGTACGGACTTTTCAGTTTGGTTTTGATCTCTTTAACAAATCCTTCTAACTTCTTTTCTGGGCAGCTTGAATGTTGGTCAAAGAAGTTTAATGCATGTTGAATAGATATATGTGTATACCACTAGTGATCAAACTTGGAGTGGTAGATCATATAGTGGCGGTAGTTTGGTAATTGATGCCATTGGTTTAGTGGTCCAGTTTACACCATTGACAATCATAAATATAATCAATTAAAGTATATACTGTATAGAATTAGAATTCTTTTTTTTTGACTGCCAAAATAAGTATGAGAACTTAGAAAACTAATTATAAAAAAAGTGAATGAAAAAKAATTTGAGATTAAGGTAATTAAGTAAAATCCTTATGTACTTTTAGTGATTAAAACAATTTGATTAGCTGAAAAATGCCCAAGTTTGCAAACAGTTAAAATTTGCAAATAATTTAATTTGCAAATTGAATTCAGACTTCTAGCTAGCTATATAGGGTTTTCAAATTACCCAACTAAATTCATATATCTATTTATATGTCACAAGCTGTGTACGTGCCCTTAGGTGATCTCCGCATGTATATATTGGATTATAGAAGTTGAAGTCCAAAATTGACTATAAATTAAACATCACACATACACATTGTGCAGCCTCACATGCATTCATGCGTGACCGAGAACGATCGCAATTATATAATTGCATGTGGGTTTTCGACATTATAATCTATAAAGAGAAGCGCGTATAATAATCAATTAACCATATCCAATTAAAACAAATGAAGTTCATAAAAATAACCTAGATATAGAAGAAAGTAGAATTTAAATAAAATGAAAGTTTTTTAGGCAATAATTTAGCCATAAAATAAAAAGGAAAAAAATAAGAACTATAAATGGGAACACAGAATTAAAATTACCTTAAATTTTTTTTATAATTAATTTCATATAAAAATAATATGTAAAAATGTTCAAAATTTTGAAAAGCTAATTAGTATTTTGGTAAAAAATAAATCAAACGTCATTTTGTAATATATATCTTTCATGCAAAARAAAACTAATTTCTTTACTTAGACATTTTGGATCTCCAGATTCCGGAATCTCACTTTATTTCTTAGGATCTGGAGAATTTTTAAATAGGAGTATACGCGSGTACGTATATACTATAATAAAAACAAATTAAATTAATATATAATATCCTTTATTTTTGTGACATCATTTTTGTAAGATCTTAGATTTAACAAAATTCAAAAATGCTAGCTGCATGTGTAAACAATTTCAAAACATCGACGTCACCAGGGTTAGAAGTTTGAAAACGAATTATATAATCAAAGATTTTATAATAGAAATTGAAGATCAGTAATTTTATTTTATTTTTTTTTTTTTTAAAAAGCACGCTATAACTCTGATAATTTGTATATAAATTTTATACAGTATTATAATTAAAATTTAAAATTCATATTAAAAAATCCGTGAAATATTAAGCATGTATCCATATCGAGATTCAATCTCCCTATATACAGCCAATTAATTTTATATCATATATATATATATATATATATTATTAATATACATATAATACATTAAACGAAGGGTTTGAATTCCTTCATATCGATGTATATAAAAAGAAATATATATAAAATTAAGACTCCATTAAGGTTACAATTTAATAAAATTGACCAAATTAGATTTTAAATAAGTCTTTAAAAATGAAAAACGTTTATTATAACTGTATATATAATATATATGAGGTGAGYGTATATAATATATGTAATTCAAAACAAATGAATATACTAATKTTAAGGGCCTAAATTATATAACTYTGGTAGGGCTCATATCGAATTGAGAGCTCTCATGGATCCATCGAGGAAACTTAATTTTGAGTCGCGCACGCACAGGAACATCAGCTTGGAATTTGGATTTTTTTGGGTTGTCTATATAAGCTAGCTGGACGATAAACCTCAAATTTTAGGCAATCATAGAACATATATATATATACAATTCACAGATCATTACTGAAACATTCACATATATGAATGACAACTACTGCCTTATATTTCACACGGGTGGGCCATAATTCGTTTGTCAGTGATTGCATTATTAACCTACTACCCTTGTTTATTCGATCTTCTTCGAATCTGAAACCTCAAATAAACCAAAATGTTCTCTCTAGGCGCTTAAGGTGACTATAACTTTGCTTTGCTCATTCTGTTTACATGGGCCAACCGTTTTAAACACACCGAAGGGTATGTTCAGAATGGAGCTTATATGYATTTTCTGAGGTAATACGGTATACAAAAATGACAGTCTGAAACTTCAATTAATATTTCTTATAAAAGGCACCCAGTTCCCCACGGTTTCAATTGGATGGAAGGWTGCGTGGCCATGAACATTGTCTTGGTACTGTATCATATCATAACGATCATTGAATTTCAACTTTAACTGTCTTCCATCATGCAGCTTTCCAAACTTTCATTGGTTTTGGTTTCACTCTTAGGTATACTTCCAWCTTCAGTTTTAGGACAAGCTGGTGTGTGTCAGAAAAAGAAGTCAAACACTACACAAATTTCACAATCCGGTAGTTATACTTCAGGTGCTTTCACATCAGGTTCCGACTTCAATTCATATACAATAACTAGTGACGCTTCTCTCAATTATCCAACTTCAGGCGAAGCTAAGAAAGCCTCAACGAAAAAGAGCAATAAGACTTCTTCCGCAACATCTGCCAAAGGAACAACTGCATCAACCAAACAAGCCAAGAACAACTCAGTCAGTAGCACCGCAGCTGGATCTGCCAGAACTGGAAGTGGATCTTCTGGAAGTGCCAGTGGATCATCTGGTTCGAAAGCCACTTCAGTCAGAAGTCCAAGTAAGACTGCAGCCAATGGTGCTGGTGTCGCAGGTAGTGTTGGTCCATTGACCAGCCTAAGTGAGAAAAGTAACATTTGTGATATCACTGACTATGGTGCTGTTGAAGGTAACGGAACTGATATTTCCACTGCTATTACTGATGCTTTTACCAATTGTGTCCAAAAAACTAGTGGTAGTACATTGAGAATTCCTGAAGGTGATTGGTTGATGACCAAACCTGTTGTTTTAAACGGTGGTACCAAATGGGCTTTCCAAATTAATGGTTTGATCACTTGTGCCTATAGTACTTCTTCCTGGGGTTCATCATCTTATAACACTGCTATTGTTATCAAGAATGCCAATGATTTTGAAATGTACTCCGATAATGGCTTGGGTGCCATTCAAGGTAACGGTTATGTTTATAGAATTACCTCAGGAGAAGAACACGATGAAGGATGGATGAGACTTGTCAGAATYGTGAGTTCAACTAATGTTTCCGTTCATGACTTGATTTTGGTTGATTCTCCAATGTATTTCCTTGTTGTTTATCAATGTTCGAATGTTGAAGTTTATTATATCACCATCAGAGGTGGTAACACGGGTATGACCGATGGTATTGATATCTCAGGTTACAACTATTTTGTTCATGATGTTGAAGTTACCAACAAGGATGAATGTGTTTGTGTCAAGTCTCCAAGTACTAATGCCGAAATCAGTAACATATATTGCTCAAGTTCTGGTGGTGTTTCAATTGGTTCTCTTCAATCAGGTGCTAATGTCAGTAACATCATGATTTCAGATGTTTACAATTACAACACCAATTCATTGATGTTCATTAAGACTAAACCAGGAGGAAGTGGATTTGTTAARAACTGTCAATTTTCCAACTTCCATGGTTACGATTGTGCTTTTGGTATTGATATCGATCAATATTGGGACTCTAAGAGTGGATCAGGAGGCGTTCAGCTTGAAAATTTGGTTTTCTCTGGTTTCTATGGATCGATTGCTGCTGCATACTCCGGAAGTAGTCCAACAAGAGGAGGTGTTAAAATTATTGGTGCTTATGATGCCCCACCTGTCGACATTACCTTGGAAGATATCGTTATGTACAAAAATGAAGGACGTACTGGACAATACATTGATGTTTATGAAGATGCATATGGTGAAGGYTATGARYTGAAACCAGACTCCGCTTCTGCTTCAGGTTACACTACTTCTGTTACTGCAACTGCTGCACCATCTGGATGGACACAACCTGCTCTACCGGATTGGAACGTTGGATCAACTGGCTATGGTCTTACAGTTTCCATTCCTGTTTACACTCCCGCTGTGATGTGGTGATACCATTATTAATGTATTTATATATACATGTACTTTTATTCTATAATACTTTTTAAAAGAGACCCTCGTTTTTCCGTCAAATGATTTGGATTTTGACAGACGAATCCATCACCTATTATAATTTAAATTAATAAGCATTCAATAGAACATTATGKCATTTTTTCATCGGATTYCACGATTTAAAGATGGTGAATTGATAACATGGAGAAGCTATTTTTGATTATGATCATAAATGAAGGGTCTACGTCAGATTTGGAATACGATGTCGTGCCCGAGTACGGTTTGCCTCTATGTATCTTTAAGTGCATACACAGTGGGGTAAACAAATTGAGCCAAACTCTCAAACAGATGCCCRGCCTGCCTGCAGATAGAAGTTGTTCCAGCTTAAATTTAGCTTAATTAACGCGTATTAACCCGCCCGTTGGAGCTGGCTCAAGCCTGCTGCAGCACGGCCGAACTGGGCAACTTGGGAAAAACTTGGGCGAGCACCAGCAGGGCCCTGCGGCATATGGATAATGGACCCCTATTGTAAAATGTGGCCGAAAATGTGGAGAGAGCATTGTTGAAACTCATGTAAATACCAATCTTGTAGCAACTTGCCTGTAAACCTGATCAGTGAAGAAATTTGAGCTAGCTATACGTGTACGTACGGTATAAGGTGATCGATAATGTATCAACTGATCATGTCAAGCATGAAATGAATTTGTTTGAAGGTGGTCCAGTATAAGTTGACAATCTAGTAATTACATCCCACCAAAGTCAAATTAGCAATAGAATCCAACGAATTAAAGACCGTTAAATTCGTAAAACTGTCTGTACGTCTCCAGGGCCCAGCACCACATGGTCCATGTGTKGCTTATCTTAAAACTATAGCTTGAAAAAAAAAGCATGATCGGACAGACGGGTCCGTATCCTGAAGACCCTTAATTTAGTTGTTGAATTTTTCAAATTAATTGAGCTAGATCTATTGTTCCTAGKGTATGAGTTGTTCGTTCGTATCTTCAGCAAGTGACAAGCCAACAAATTGAAATTACAGAAAGCGGGGAAATGACTGGTTTGAAGGAGTACGTGTATGTATGTTTGTTAGAAGTATGGTGTACAAGATAACAAGACGTCAAATCCCAATCCTGCAAGATGATGTACCAACTTCCAAGAATCGGCCGAGAAACCTAAGACAACTGAGAGTTCTTGGGAGTTGGGAGCGCACATCAGGCCTGCGCAGCTGCCCCAGTGCAGAAGTAAGTCTGCAGAAGTAAGTCTGCACAAGTGTTAAAATTGTCTTGTCGAACGGGAAAACTGCTGAGATTACACGATTACACACTGTGTGGGTGCAGGGTCCTCTAAATCTGGTATACGTACAGTATGGTCAAATGGCGATTCCCCGCTCTTTAGCTGACCTTGCATCATCAACGCTGTAACTCTGTTACAATTTTGTAGAGGCTGCCTAACAAAAGTTCCGGTGCGCCTGTAGTATGGTAGTATGTACTGAATTTAGTCAACATCGCAGATATCTTGTGTCATGGGTAAGTACGTGACCAACTTTAGTTGGACCCTACGTAGTATATCAGAACAGGAATGCAGTATTACAATGTGGACCGGGCCTTCAATATGGTGATCTCCTGAGTTGGTATCTGGTATAAATATGACTGAAAACCCTGTCTGTACCCTGAGTTTTTCAAACGGAAATCTACGCAAGAAAAAACTTGATTTGAATATAACACAACAAAGCATCAACCAATTTGTTTCCTATATCAATCAAAGATGACTCAWCTAACGGCTATCCGTTCCAACAACTCCAGTATCGCTTCTGAAGAAAAAGATGAAACAGACTTGCAACAAACACAACAACAACAACAACATAATCAAACATCAACAGCCAAAAAGGCCAAACGTGGGTTCTTGAAAGCTTTTGATTTCAATAGAGACAACTCACCACCACAAATCTTTAATACAACATTATATCTCTCTGTGTTTGTGTTTGGTATCTTGGGTGCTGCAAGAGGTTATGATGAAGGTTATGCTGGTGCCACACCTTCCCAAAAAGCTTTCAAGCATAGATTTGGTTTGGATGATCCAAACAAATCAAAACAAGAATTGAACGATTTGAAATCAAATATTAAATCAATGGTTCAACTAGGTTCTATTGGTGGTTCATTATTATCCATCTACCTATGTGATAAGATTGGTAGAGTTAGAACTTTACAATTCTCTTGTTTCTTCTGGATCATGGCCGCTATCATTCAAATCACTTCCAAAGAGGTTGGTCAATTGTACGCTGGTCGTTTTCTAGAAGGGTTGCTAGGTGTTGGTCCAACCGTTGTCTGTGGTCCTGTTTATTTGTCTGAAGTTTCACCAAAATCAATCAGAGGTCTATGTAACAATATCTTTGCTGGTGCTGTTTATCTTGGTATCATGTTGGGTTATTTTGCCAATCTTGGTGTTGCCTTACACATCGAAGATGGTGATGAAAGACAATGGATTATTCCAACTTCTGTTAAGTTTATTCTGGCTGGTGTTATCTTCATTCTGTCATTTTTGTTTTGTATTGAATCTCCAAGATGGTTGATCAAAAAGGGAAATATCGAGCAGGCCTCAATCAATTTCTCAAAGCTAAGACACTTACCTGAAGATCATCCTTATATCCTGTCTGAAATTTCTGATATCAATGAGCAATTGGCTATTGAAGCTGAATCTATGAARAACACATCTTTCTTCGGAACTGTCAAAGAGTTGTTTGCTGTTTACTCTGTGAGATATAGAATGCTCATTTGTATTGCCATTCAAGTGTTGGGTCAATGGTCAGGTGCCAATGCAGTTACCATCTATGCGACTGAATTGTTTGGTTTGGTTGGTATGACTTCTAAAACTGATAACATGATGATGACTGCTTTGTTGGGTGTTGTGAAATTTGTCTCTGCTTATTTGTCAGCCTTTTTCCTAATTGATTTCTTGGGAAGAAGAAAGTCATTGTACTATGGTCTAAGTCTTCAATTGATCTGTATGCTATACTTTGCCATCTTCTTGAACATTTGTCCACAAGCTGTTGATGATTATGAAAATCTAACTGATTCCCAAAAGAAAGCTTCTAAAGGTGCACTTTCCGCCTTGTTTCTATCAGGTACGGCCTGGACAATGGGTTGGAACGCCATTCAATATTTGATCAACTCTGAAATTCTACCATTGAGAGTTCGTAACTTGGGTACTTCTATCATCATGTGTTTCCATTTCACTAATCAATATGCTAACTCTAAGGCCTTGCCATATTTGATGGATGGTATGAACACATATGGTGCTTTCTATTTCTTTGTTGGTGTGCTTGCTTTGGGTTTGTTCTTCTCATGGTTCTTCTTACCAGAAGTGTCGGGAAGATCATTGGAGTCTATGGAAGAGTTGTTCAACTTGCCATGGTACTTGATTGGAAGACGTGGTGCTGAATTGGCCCCTGACCATTCCGAAGTTAATAGAGTTCATGCTGCTCCTGATCATACTGGTAATGCTGAAGGAGGTGACATTCGTATCGATATGGAAAAACCWGAAGATCAGCAAATTGAAAATGTTGAGTCATATAGCAAGGCAAATTCAAAGAACATAGTTTAGAACAGTCATTTATCAATTGTTCTTCATTTCAGCCTAAAGACATATGGACTCTGGAGTTCCATCAAGTCATTAAACGAGCAATATAACCCAATACCCAGGACTTGAATATTCATCAATTGAAGCTTCGAGTAAGTTTCCTGTCATGTTTCTATGTGTATAAATGCTTTTTTAGCCGGTTTTGTATTTAATTTATGTTCAGGTCAATCACAATATCCTCTAAAATATGTAACCAACTCATTATTGCGCTCTAGGCTCTAGCCCTGAGTTCTGGAACCTGCAACAATTTGAAAAGTTTGCGGGATGTCAATCAATTATATATGGTTCATGGATGWTCATCGAAGATATATTGGTGAAATTTGGACATTTTGCTTATCATCATTACGTGCTTTCTAAAAGACCTGTTTCTCGATGCTTAGCTAGTGAATTGTTGTGTAAACAAGGGTTCTGGTGGACGTGTGTAAAAGCATGGCCGTTTTGATTTTGAGTTTTTAAGCTTGAATCGTTGTAATTTGTTGGATCGTGATCCTGTTCCTGGACTATTAAATAGACAACGGCCATTGGGGACGATGRTCATTGAAGGGAAACCAGATCTAATAGACGAGCTCTAGAACAGATGTTCGGCAGTTGGTCTGATCTTAAAATACCCGTTTTGGGAAATTTCTGTGTGAAACCAACAGCACAGGGAAGCTGACGTAAGTGCTGACCTCAGCTTCTTCTTGTTTTCTTTAAAATTTTTGCATTTTTTTTGCGCCTGAACAATAATGTCTTGCCCCAATTGGGAAATCTGGCTGGTAGGGCTTAAAAGCCTTACTTGGGTTCAAAGTCCTCAATCACTCTATATAAGCAGGATTGTGTATCAAAAATGGCCCACCATTAGTTGAGCTGTGGGATACTGGACCTAAAAGCTGAAGGTTCTAGATTGGCCTGCTTATACTATTAGCCGATTTACTCTGACTTTGGAGAAATAGAAGCTACAAGACGTGGTGATCATTGATTGATCAACATATGTTGGTTGGTTGTACAACCACAACGTACTGTAAAATATCCAGACTCCCGTCACCACTTMWACAGCCAGTTTAACCAATTCTTATAATTCAATACATTTCCGCCTATCTTGAATCTGGCTATATACTCTCATATTTGCTAGCTATCAGGAATCTAAATAATCTCACATCATTTAAACATGGAAGAGACCAGTTTTTCATCGTCCCCTGATAAACCAATGAGTACACCACCAAAATCATCCACAACCTCCTCTGGTTTTGGCCTACTTCACCGCACACTGTCAGCCGGCAAGAGTTTCAACAAAAGGCATTCATTCAAGAAGAGCAAAGCCAAAGATAAGTTAACTGTTAGCACTACTTCATCCACTGACAACAAGAAGCCTCCTGATCCTGAGATCGAGGAACTCTCATTTGACGACGAGCAAACTCTCTCTGAAAATTTAGGCAACACCAACACTTACTCGAATAAAAACATCCTTTACACTACAGAAGCCGATTCAGATACTGATTTCTTCAACAGCGGTACACCTTCACCAAAGACACCTAAACAACCAACCATGGAAATGAATACTCATCATTCACCACAACATTTTCAAGCAAAGGAAGGTGATTTGGACTTCTACAGCAACTACTTTGGCAATGATGGCGCATTTGATGAAAAAATAGTCAATGGCTGTGAAAACGGTTTTGGTTTCCCCGCCACACGACCAGCCTCCTATCCTCTCCTATACTCTGACGAACCTACTGGTGAATATGAAGGTGGCATGAGTGGTAATGACAACTTTTATAACAGTGATRGTGAAGACGATGAATTAATCAAGCATTTGGAAGTTTTGATGGAGGTTAGAAAAGAAAGAATGGCTAGCTTGCGAGCTAAAAATCCTCGTTTCAGACATACCCAATCAGAGATGCCACTGTCTCGTAAAGGAAGTTTACAAGATCAAACGATTATTGAAGAAGATGAAGAAGGAGAAGATCATGAGTTGGCTGTGATAGAAAGGGAACAGAAGATCAAGAAAGAGAGATTGAAAGAACAACAACAGAGAGAGCTGGATGAATTGCATTTCAAACAACAACAAGAAAAATTACAACTTCAACAACAACAAGCTCTTGAAAAACAAAGAACAAAAGAGATTCAGTCCCAACAACGTCAACAAGTTTCAAAACATCAGAATATGGAAGGTCAGCATAAAGGGAGGAGTCGCTCCAAGGGTAAATTCAAAAAACGTAAAGTCCAAAAAGTTGAAACATCGCTTGAGCTTCAACAACAGCAAGAACAACAGGAGCAACAAAAACTCAATGAATACTATCAACAACAATTATACGAATACTACTGGCTGCAACAACGACAGCATGAACGACAGACAGCAACAACGAGCTTCGAAGATGATTCATATGTTCTCTCCAACGGGCACAAAAAACTTCTTATCGTTTTTGCCATCATTTTCATATACAGTATCATAAGGGATTATATAGCTGATCGAGTGATGGTTTCCAACATCCTCAACAAGTCTATTTCAGTTAGTGAGATTCCTATGCACAATCCAAAATATAAAAAGGTACATAATACTGTCTGTGAGCTGGCTCGACAGGATATCGTTAGTGACTTGAATAATTGTTTGAAAGATTTGAACATTATTGATAAAAACAAATTGGGAAGTGCACCAAAGTATCTTGGTCGGTTCGGTTATGGGTTGTCATTCAAGAATATTGCAGGTTTATCTTTTTCTTCTTCTAATGATGACAACGGTTTTGATTATGGTGATGATAGTTATTCAAAGGAATTTAGTGAACATTGCTTTCAGGTTTTTTATGATGCTATTGAAAAAGAACAGAATTTTTGTGGGTTTTCAAAGTATGGTATATCTGTTGTTGCCAATACCATTTACTTCAGGACTGAGTCTCAAAGACAGTGGGGTAAATTTACCACTGGTGTTTCTAGAGTTTATCAATTTGTTGGAAGTCTTCCTCATTCAGTTTATCATCAGTYTTTATACGTAACAGATGGAGTTAGTCAGTCTTTACKATTTTCATTCAGATTCGCAAAGGTGGGTTTTGCCTGGTCTAAAACCAAAGCAWTATCATTACGTTCTTTTCTCCCTACAKCTTTCACTTCTTGGTTTTCGCCTTCATCTTTTACATTGCCGGTGTCAAAAATTGTTACGAAAATCCAAGATATTAAACAGCTTAAATTTAGTCTGAATTCAGTGAGTTTCACCAAAGCACAGGCCAACTTGCAATCTTTTAAATCACAATTGCAGTTGATGTTCAATCGTACGTTCACCGAAAGTTGGATAAGAGTTCTAGAACAACAATGGGAAAAGTTCTCTATGACGAAGCAACTTGAATCGATGAAGAGACGCTACGAAGGTTTTGTTGGAACGATGTGGATTTCTGAATCAGGTTATCGGAAGCTGAAAGTGATATTGTCAAACTTCCACGGCGGTGCTTTGTGCAAAGTTAAGCGCGCGCACTCAAAAGTGTTTTCCAAAGTTAAATCCTTCAACATCAGCCCAGGCTTCAAATTCGGCTTCGCCTTGGACCGACTTAAGAAAAACMACTTGCCAAAAAATGACTCGAGCTTCATCAAGAGATGGTTATCCAATATTGGAGTTAATGGGGTTACCAAAAACAACAACAGCAAAAACAAGAACAGCAGGAGTAAAAGATCAAATTCCAACAAAAACAAAAATAGAAACCGAGGCCTATACGACAGACTTATTATGAGGCTAGATTAAGTATGGCGATTTATTTTTCCTTTAGTTCCACATGTCTACTGCAATCACCTTATCTTGATTTTATTTTTAACCACTAGCTCCTATTTTTTCGCAGCAAACTCGTCCAATCTGTCACATTARATGATGAGTATTTTATCTTCAAATTTCAGGTTTATCAATAATGTTAATAGATAATTCAACCTGTTCCCCGAATTACATCTTTTGGCCTACATTTCCTAATTTGCTAATACTCCAGTTAAACCTCTGTTTTCCTCTATCGATATCYTTACAAGTAGCTCGCTGCTTCATCCTTTACTTTTACAACTTTTCTATTTCATCCGGTTCACTTATTATAACTAGGGCAATTTTGTTTTCACACATCCGTATCAGGCAAGTCTTTCCATGAGTGTCTAATTATATATATTTATTTTGATTTTATTCAATGATCTACGTCCATATTATGTATATGTTAAAAAATTTCAGGTTTGCATAATCTATATAGGTAAATTATCAAACAAGTGGTTAAGCTTAATAACGTTGACGTACGAGCTCACTGAATTAAACAAGAAAAGCTTCGTTGACTACATAGTTGAAAGACCGCTATATAGGTTAAATCTTGAAATGTTGCATTTAATTCCACATCATGACTGGCATTGCACACATTGGAAATTGCATATAAGCTATTTCAGGTATTTATATGGCTGTCGTTTGTTGCACTGGCAACTATGTATTTCAAACCTTAAGTCTGTGATATTATATATAAGTGCCGTTCAACAACACTTAGACACTAATTCAAGGGGCAGAGCTTCTTTTCTTATACATGATGAAATTAAGAAGTCAACAAATTCATACGAATTGAATACAAATTACATATATCTACACAGTATATAGTATCAGGAATGTCATCTATATAGGCCGAGAATCGAGATTCAATTGATATTGGGGCCCGCGGCCCTGGTTGACCTGGTTGACCTGGTGTTCAAACTTTCAAGAGCTATATAGAAACCTCGCCCCGAGAGTAGTTATTTTCAATTAACTTATATGCATGGATATATATAGAATTTTCAGATGAAATTTTCAGCTATATACAACCTCATTCTCAAGTGAATAATCTAATATGTTAAAGTCGGCTTGGAATTGATATTCAGGTGAGAAAATATAGATGTTCTAGTCGGCCTAGCTCGGCAATCCATGGGGATAGAAAAATCTGCACCACCTAAAGATGAGCTGTAGCACGTAAATCCAGCTGGCCAGCTCTAAATAACTTTCTGGCTATGATTGTTCTATTTAATCAACACGGATAATAGAATCCTCCATAGAAGAGTGTACGTTACATGGGACATGTGTAGTTCTTAATCTTAAAGAGCATGACATTGTTCAAGAACCACTCGTTACTGGTTACTGGAGCAGTAAAAAATTTACGTCGGGACTCGGCCCGAGTACTGCAAAAATTGGTGAAAATTCGCCTTGGGCCGCGGCAGATTGACACTTGGACACCACTTGGTACGCTGGCCAGTGACAGAACAGTGACAATTACGTGTGACAGGCCCAGATAAAAATCCATATGGGATTTACAGTCCGCCCAACAAACCTATATTTCAAAAGAAAAAAAGCATATTATCAAAGGTAAAGCAGGACATCACATGATGATTTGGGTATTTTCATATTTTTATTGGGCTATGACCATTCTGGAATACATTTTGCACCATGTGCGTTGAAGTTAGCTGAAGTTTCGTCGGTCACCGCGGAGTATACTTTCACTTGTCAATTAGCTTGCCCTGGTATCTGATTGGACAACAAGCTAGATTGAGTCTGATTGACTCCATTTCGTTAGACTGTGCAATCTTGAATCTGAAACTTTCTGCCTTTGAATCACATTATGCCACGGCACACCAGACATCAGATCCTATAGTCAGTGGTCAGCATGGTCACCAGTGCCCTGTAATCCTGTATCGATCACGGATCAGGCCGCAAAAGCACCAGATGACGCCAGTCTTACCGAAATTAAGGGAAATTTGGAGGCCATGGAGGCCAGGGAATACATAATAAGCTTGAGAGAAGTTTTCAAGATGAAACTGGTCAAAACTGTCACATGGGGTCCAATTGTCTTGTTGATTACTATCATCTGGTAGAAGCATATACTATACGAATCACAATTAGCAATTTATATATAGATGTTGATAGTWGACTGTAGTTGGTATAAGTTGATGATTATTTTGCAACAATGTACAAAGCGAATTTCATCGAGTGTTTCACCACCTTTAAACAGCTAGTTCAGCGTTAACTCTTTCGTCGGCCTGAGTGGAAAATAGATTAATAAATTTTATCTGGCATGATCAAATATTCTTTGATGTATTCTTAGAAGTTTAAAACGATAATATTCTAATTTCCTGGTAAAAGAACACTAGCTTAACCGTTTTCAATTTCGGTAACGTACGCTACGTACGTCTACGGATGCCAGCTATGTCAAAATCGAATGATGTTCACTACGTTCGACTGCTCTTAAGAGCCTTGAGGACGTAGCGGGCTTCGGATGGGACTGATTAGACAAAAGACTTACACGCATACACACGCTCACAATATGATATAAAACTGTCCCGGTATCCCTGTTTTATCACAAACTCTTTTGTCATATTTTGAATGATGTCAGTCTTGTTCCTGGCCCTGAGTCTCCTCGGGTGTCCAGCTAGTTCAACTTATATTATATTGAATCCAGTGTTCCACATATATTTCTG
The DNA here is from genome assembly GCA_001599995.1 of Ambrosiozyma monospora. Taxonomy (NCBI): domain Eukaryota; kingdom Fungi; phylum Ascomycota; class Pichiomycetes; order Pichiales; family Pichiaceae; genus Ambrosiozyma; species Ambrosiozyma monospora. The sequence goes on from BCIP01000016.1 coordinate 61,089, forward strand.
CGTTTTGAAAGCAGCTCTCTGATTCTCACTCACATCAACACTTCAATAGCTTATATATCCAACAAAACCATCCTGATAGTCTTTCCTTTGTCAATATTACCTCAGGTTACACTTATTATCCAACTGACATACATCTACCATACTTGGAATCACATTCAGAAACACTCATCTCTCATTTTTTTGGCATTGCTCAATCATATTCTATAGCATTCACACACTATTTACATTATACACAACAAACAACTACTATATTTAGACCAACACACATTTTATACGCATAAGCAACATATCATTCAGTTGATAAGCACATCATGACCAAATTTTCCCCTTACATTTACGCATGGAGCAAAAACGACTCTTACCATTTCAAAGTCAACTGTCTAAGCGATGTCCAGAAACTAGGCTTAAAAAATATCACATTAGCATTTTTAACAGGTGACAGATACGCAGAGATTGCAACCTGGGTTGATGATATCAAAAGATTCCCTGGTGAAGTTACCTTATCAATAGGTGGTGCTAACGGTGAATTTCCATCATCGCAAATCCCATGGGCCCAACAAAGAGAACAATTGAATTGGCTGGTGAAGGCATCGGGTATCAAACACATTGATTTGGATATTGAAGGTGCTACTTGCAACAACCCAGCAAAGGCAAAGTTGTTTTTATCTATGGTTAAAGAAGCAACTCAAGATTGTCCACATGTTCATTTTTCATTAACATTACCCGTTGAATTCAATGGAGGTTTAAGTCAACCTGCTCTCAGTGTTTTGAAACTTGCTGAATCGATATCTCTTCGTATCAAGATTGTCAATTTGATGACCATGGATTATTACACACCATTACCTAATGTTCGTGGTGCTTCATGGGGTGCTGAAAACGTTAGAATTGTTACAACTGTTTACAACCAATTGAGAAGTTTATACTCTTGGAAATCAGCACAACAGGTTTGGGCTATGATTGGTATATGCCCAATGATTGGTTTCAATGATGATCAAACTATATTCACTTTGAATGATTGGGAACATGTTTTGAAATTTGCTAAGAAGCACAAGATTGGATTGTTGACTTTCTGGGCTATCAATAGGGATCAAGTGGCTCCTCCAAGTGAAGCAAGTGCTCTGACAAAGAATGTTTACTCTTATTCAAATGCCCAAACTCAAGATTATGCCTATGTTATGAAATACAAACAGGTTTTCGGTTTATAGCGTGATGTGCTAAGTTGTTAAATTGTTAAATTGGCTGTTCCCCTTTTAACTCAAATTCCTTTCCAGGTGTGATGGTATAGATCTCTTTTTTCCCTGGGTGACAATTTCCGTTTGCATTCTTACGCTTCAAATTGTGAGTTTAAACATTTATATAGACTTTAGYTTTTACCCTTTGCTGTTCGTTGCTGTATTCGGTTCCTAAACCATTAGATTGTTTTCCCATTAGCGTGTTTTACCATTAGCTTGTTCTCATCGATGTCCCATGTTCCTTCGTGTCTTTCTAGTGTCATGTCTTTTATCTGCTCACTCCTTCTTATATCTGGTCTTTCTTTTTTATATGTATAGTTGATCCAACTACTGTAACTTCAAATTTGTTTTTTTTCCTTGTGCCTACTCAACTACTATTAATACAATGCGTAATATGTGTGAAAAAAAAATGACTTAAAAAATATATACAAGCACCGTATATCGATTGCTTTGATAACTCTATATGCTGTGCATTCGATCAGATGGATATGAAATAAATAGTGATTATCTACAGTTGATAATAATTAGTTCTTCTTCAACATTTCAGTCAATCTATCGATGACATCTTGATCGGTTTCACCGTATCTTCTAATTGGTTCTCCTAATTCTCTCAACTTGTATTGAGCCTTCTTGATAGCTGGAGCATCATCAGCAGGTGGTTGTTCTTTGTCTGATGTAGRGCCAGCAGCAGAAGAAACAGGGGTACTGGCAACAGCACGTTCAAATTTTTCCACTTGTAGTTGTTCCAACTTGATAACCTTATCAACGGTATTGAAATATTCGACAATATCGTTGTCTTTTTCTTCAGTTCCAAGTAACACCAATTTCTTAGAAACGGCAACATCTTGCTCAAACTTGACAGCTTCTTGAATGGTATTTGGGTAGTTCAAAAGCACGAATCTTGTATATTCAGGATGTTCTTTTCTCAATGAAACCACTTTATTGTAAACCAACTTCGTGAATATACCTGGTGCCAACTTATAACTGAACTTGTAATGGCATCCATTTGACTTCAAATCAGTGCTATCAAGTGTGGATTTCAAAAGAGCTCCATACTTTGAACCATTTTCAGAGTTGAATTGTTCATCAATCAATTCATTCAAATCAATAGTACCGACACTATTATCATTTCCTGCTTCTAATTTTTCAACTAACTGTTTAACCTTCTTATCATTGTTGCAACCATTTGGAACAAAATAAAACTCAGCTTCAGTTGGTTTGAAAGCTAACGTTTTACGTCYTAAATTGATTAATTGTTGTTCCCATTCTTCCTCAGACATGGAATTCTTCTTCTTGGCTAATGATTTGGCTGGATCTTGTGCATCAACTTTACTCACAACAAGTGCAAAAATAGCTGTACCAACGATACCAATCAAGAAAAAATAACGAGCTTTTGGTCCTTCATCACGCTTGTTAGACCATGCGTAACCTCTTTTCTGTTCTTGGTTGAATTGTGTGATAAGTTTGGATTTGCTGTTGAATTTCGGGGTTGTTCTTAGTGTTGTTGATGTGAGAGATCTCTTGGTTATCACGGATTTCAGTTCATTGGAGGTTACCCTCTGTAGTATTCCTCTTGAAAACATTTTAAATGGTTGTGAAAGAATGGTATTGTTAGAGTGTGTTTCCCTTTTTTGCAATTCAGAATCTAGTCCGTCCCATGATCTATCAATTTACTGCACAAATCATAGCCCGTATAAAGTGAAAAAATACCCGATTATTGGTGCACAGATGTGTTAGCATTGATTGGTACGCGCACGACACACACCTTCTCCATTTTTTTCACCAACTTCAACATGTCAATCAAACCAAAGATAGGTAGGCCGGTCTGAAGCTTATGAATGATATTAAAGTGAACAGACAACAGCGCATCAAATCAAACCATCACAACATATATTCATAACATGTCTTTAGTCAAACTTGCAAACGTTGGTGCCCACCTTCAAAACTGTGCCATGGCCAAATTGCCACTCACCAAAATTCCATATACCAAACTTCATCTTCAAATAGCACTTGGACTTTACAAAGAAGGATTTATCAGTTCGGTGAAAAGAGGTTCCATAACAGGTCCGGATTTAACACCAGTTGAAGTGACGCCAGATAACATTTCATCAAGAAGATTATGGTTAGGTATGAAATATAGAGAAAACAAACCAGTGTTGAGCAAATTTCAATTGATCTCTAAACCAAATAGAAGAGTCTTTTGTACAAGTTCAGATTTAAGAAATTTTGCTGCTGGTCAAAGATTTAGATTTGTGAAACCTTTACAACCTGGTGAAGTTATTTTCGTTAGAACTAGAGAAAAAGAAGTTATCGATTTGCATGAAGCTGTTAAGAAACAACTAGATGGTGAGTTGTTGTGCAGAATCCAATAGTTGAATTGTTAAGAGATATTATTCACTCWATGCTTCTAGATGTTTGGTCTACAGCACTTATGTTTTCTACAACGAACATAACTGTCCAGTGGATTGGACACCAATGTCTAGTACACTAYGAAAATCCATCTGGTAGCTTCACGCATGCYCATTCCACATATAGAACAACACACATTCATGTACATACTATATAGTGCTTTTATCAATTGTCATATTTAGGTTTAATTACGCAAATTGTTTTTTGTTTGGTTTCAATTCCATAAATAAGGTCATGAATGGCTCTGATGGCCAATAAATGAAAAAAGACATGTATTTCACCAGGTYCAAGCAGCTCTTATAAACATATAATCTAGCGTCGTACAAGTACCTGTCAAAGGTATTTTCCATCAACAATGAAGTCATTAAATTGGATGATGAGGTTTCGATCTATGAAGCTTGCATCTCGTTTTAGTAACTCGAACTCATGGAAACCAGAAGTCACATCATGTTTTTCMCTCCAACTTCAATATGGGTAGGCCATAGAGTTTCAGTGAATTGGCATAGCCGCTCAGTATCGGATATCTTATCTTCATTATGATATTGAATTGCCAATTTATATGAATCAAATTAAGAGAAATTCCAGGCCCCATTTGCATCGAAAAATGTTTCTGAAGGGCAACAAATTAGCGTACTTTAGACACTCCATCATCTCCAAGGACCAAGGTCCTAGACTCATTTATATCTAATCACAGGAAGCCATTTCAAGAGATACATAAATCATATTGTTTCAAAATTGTTATCTCTGAATTAAAAGTATAATTGACCAAGTTATATATAGTTTTGCTTGAATTACTGTCTGATGGGCACATGTACACATGAAGTAATATGTGCAGAAAATATAAATAGCTCACACTGTACACACAAAACAAGATATAGGAGTACAGCTGTTGATGATGCAATGATAAAGAGGATGGATCATATAATCAAGAAATCAACTTCTTCGAACCTTCATCCATGAGCCATATGGCCCATGACAGTGCATGCATATATAATGTGTGTGTGCACATGCTTCGTTTAACAACGAACAAACATCTTCGGGTAAGCAGGAAGTCAAGTCATATAACCAATTTAGCTGAGTTTATAATGATGATTTAAATCTTGTCCCTTACATGACGTAGCCATGTCTATCATAGTTTACATGTAATATGTAATATGTGATCAGCTGTGATGTGATGTGGTGTAATATGTAATATGTTTGCTGTGCAGAATTGTTTGTGTGTATGGCGGTATCCTACATGATTTGTGAGCTCTTTGAATGTAAATAATCATCATCGATCGATTTCTATCAAGGCATCAGGCTAATTAAAATGGATGAATACTTTGAGATTTTGTAAGTATTGTATAGTACGTTAACTGCTATCAGTAAAATAGATAGGCCTAGCTACAGCTGATATCCCAAAGTAAAAAATAATTCGTATATTGTGGGTCTTGGTATAAAATTGGTATAATTAAGAGAGATCCTTGAACAAATAAAACAAAATAAAACAAAAGATACCTAAACAGTCAAAGCACATGTTGAAAGAGTATATGTGTGGAAAACAAAAAGAAGACAATATTAAATAAAAACAAAATTGGCAAGAAYATGGTTTATTCGAAATAATAATAATGTATAGTTAACAGATCGTTTGACGAATTGAAGTTTTTGAAAGRGGAAAAAGAACAGCTTAATAACAGATGAGAAGGAATGAATGCAACGACAACTGAACAACAACCAACTTGATATAAATTGAACTCTTATATGCAGCATAGTTTGAAATTTGTAACGTTTGTGGTATATGGTCAACTAATACAACGACAAAGAAAAGGAAATTCAAAGAAAGGAAATAATAAYAAAAGCAGAAAACTAGAGTAACAAACACAGTAATTGGTGAGAATAACAAAATACAGAAAAAGAACACTAGAGGAAAAGAAAATTAAAAAAGACAAGCATTAAAACAAAACAGCATAAGAGAAAAAACAAACTATGATAAACGCAAACGAAAAAGAAAACTGAAATTGAATAATCAATATCAAGCAAAAGCCTCCACAAAGTAAGAAGAAAGAAAGAAAGAAAAAAAACCCTTATAGTCCATAATCCAAAGTTTCAAAGTCCAGAAAAAGAAAAAAAAACCTAAATCATTTATTTATGATCACGATCACCAGTGGAAGAAGCATAAGCAGCATAAGGATAAGCAGTGGTCTGACCAGCAGCACCGGCAGTGGCAGCACCAGTAGGAGCTGAAGAACCAGAATAAATAGCAGCATCAGCACCACCAGTTTGAGGTTGTTGTGGAGGAGGTTGATGATAATATGAACCACTAGCGGCACCATAGTAATTGTATGAAGATCCACCTGGTTGTTGTTGGCCAGTTGTAGAATAATAATATTGTGGTTGAACACCAGGACCAGGTGCCGAGCCATAAGAGTATGATGAATTTGATTGTTGTTGTGATGGGTCAATTGTAGCTCCAGAGATACTTGATCCTGAAGCTGCACTTCCAATTGAAGCTTTTTTATCTGAAGTTGGAGAAATGGCGGCAGCTGTTGTAGTAGTTGTGGTGGTTGTCGTCGTTGAATTGTTGTTTGTGGTGGTAGTTGGAGCGTCCTCTCTAGCACCTAGAGTAATTTGACCAACTTGAGCAGTTGGGGTACCTTGCTGAATGACTCTTTTGATATCTTTCACAAACAAAGGATACAACATGTCAACGATACTTTCACGTTGAGCCATAGCTAAAGCACGTTCAAACGGAATCCAAACACCTTTTAAATGCATTGAACCAATCTTAACAACTTGTCTTGTCTTTTCGGACTTTAAGATACCATCACGACGACCTCTAGTCATCTTAGCGACATTTAATAATTTTGTACCATTAATCATATTATTATCAGCTCTACGAACAACGGCAACACCATTTGCTTCAACTTGATAACATAAAGTTTTTTCATCTTCCCACATAGTAGTTGTAATTTTAGGACGTAAACCAGGTGGTTGAATTTGTCCAGCATTTGGACTCAGTGGAGCAAATTCACCACCTGAAATTGTAGAATGATGAGTTTTGCCACTTGGAGATGATTTATCATTTGAATTTTTGATTGAATCAGAATTTGAAGTAGTGGTATGTGGAGGTAATGCACCAGCACCAACACCAACACCAGTGGCGACACCAGGTGCAACGCCACYAACTGCAGGATTGGCGTAATTATAAGGATAACCAGCTTGAGGATAACCAGTTCTATATTGATATTGAGCAGTAGCTTGATAGTTTGCAGGATAACCTTGCTGTTGTGGTTGACCAGGCTGCTGCTGTTGACCAGGTTGACCTTGTTGTTGAGTATTATAGTAGTTATTATACATGGCTGAATAAGGTTGAACAACGGATTGAGACGATTGAGAGCGTTGTTGTTGGGTATTTTGTTGATCAGAACCAGAAGCAGAATTTCCAGAGAATTGTTGATTAGAAAGAGGAAGAGGGAGAGGTACAGGAGGATAAGTAGCAGTGTACTGCGACGTGAGAATCTGTGGATAAGGACCAGTGGCTCCAGTGGTGCGTGCAAGGGACTGATATCCGAAGCCCTGTGCTTGTGTCTGTGCGTGTGCTTGTGCTTGTACTTGTACTTGTACTTGTACTTGTGCTTGTGCTTGTGCAGAAGAAGAGTAMGCTGTGCTGGGGTTATAAGCAGAAGAAGAAGGTTGTGTCTGCTGTTGTGACTGTTGTTGCTGTTGTTGAACCTGGACTTGAGTAGGAGAAGCAGACTGAGAGTTGGAATGTGAGTTTGAGTGTGTCTGTTGTGCCTGTTGTGCCTGTTGTGCCTGTGTTGAGGATGAAGAAGCTTGCATAATATTTGGAAATTAGAATCGAAGGTTTTCTGCAATCTGCACGTTCACGCGTGAACTTATCTGGGATGTGATGTGATGTGATGTGATGTACGTATAGTGTGTGTAGCTGTGTGTATACACTTGATGGATCGATGATCAGGGGTTGTCTTTTGAGAAAGTGGGAAAACTGTTGTTTTTTATGATTATCTATCAATTAGATTCGAAATATGGTTTTACCTTCAAGATGTGTCAAAAGAGGTCAAAATTTAAGATAAATGGGGAAAAGAAATTACAGCAAAGTATTAAATTTGCATCGATCAGAAGAATTGGCTTTTTTTTCATTCAAGAGTCAAGACTCAAGCATGTCAGACCCAAAATTAAATTTCAAGATTAATCGGTTAAAATGTTATATTTGCCGATTATTAAAAATGGCCCCCAATGGGTGGATCATATTAGAGAGAACAAGAATGTTCAAGAACAAGGGAACAAGTTYCTATTGTTGTATTGTGTAAAGACTTTTCGGTCTATAATTATAATTTCCCAAATCATTATCATCAACTATGAGTAACAATTGGACATGGGACATGGCCATGGACATAGACACGCGAGCCGTAGTTAGTAGGCTTAATAATATCTGCAAAAAAATAATCGCCATATTAATTAAAAAGATTAAACAAACTTAACTCTGAAACACGTAATTTGAATAGATCCATATTCTTAKATCAACTGTTCCAACAACCTAGGTTATATCACCGGTTAACTCTTAAATACGTAACACCTTCATCTTCTACTGTGCACATGTGAGTTCATCGTTGAGGTTGCATAAGATGCTGCCTTTTTCAATTGCATAAAATCATCTTCTTTGATCACCAACTCAATTAATCAAGATCGATCCCTGACATCACGTCGAGTTCACAATATGGATACTACAACATCGATCAATGTTATCCCTCATCAATTATCAATACAAATTTGGGTCAACATCAGTCAACATCAGTCTACATCAATCAATCAAACCATTATTGTCATTTACCACATTCTATTGTTTTCCCCCTTTGTAGATATGTCTGACCTCATCAGAGCGTGCGGTTACAGTTACAGTTACAGCGCGATTGTGGCAAATTTTTCAATTAAATAATATTTTTTCTGGAAGAGGAAGAGGAACACCAGGAGCGATTTTGATTGGCCCCATTCCGATCTATACTTAGTTTAGCTTACTAAAGATTAAATTCTGTTGAGCTGGTGAGTGGCCGGTGAGGGGTTGAGCTGTTGAGACGTGACCGTGACACATGGGCATTGGACACTGGGCCTGGCCATAGTACACTAATTTGTATATGTGGAAAATTCATATTGAATTGAATTGAAATTTGAAAATTCGATGATCATTGATCATTGAGATGAGATATGATGATGATTGAGAAGAAACCCAGTATAGATTTGAGTTGACTACTAAAGACAGGTAAAGAATAGAGATAAGTCATTAGTATGGCCCAGGTGGCAGCGTTGTACAGGGAGACTACAGCCTACAGCGTCTGCGTGTCTGCGTCTCCAGCATGAAAGCATGAAAGATGGCACCGTGCATATCTGCATTCTGCAGACTGCACAACTTAAACGAGAACAAAATTGTAATTGCAATCGTGCGTGTGCGTGTGCGTGTGCGTGTGCGTGTGCGTGTGCGTGTCATCCGCGTGAGCTTTGAAGGGTACGGCTCCTCCTGGCCGCCGGCCGCGGTGACAGACTACAGTGACACATGTCTGAGTAAGCATGCGGCACGCTGAGCATGCCTGCCAGCCGGCCGGTGAATTATATCATTTCATGGGGAGATCACCATAATATCTGGGCCGGCAACTGGCCAAAGACCAAAGACCAGTGGCCAGCGGGTACGTTGTACCGTCCCCTGTACCAGGTGGGCAGGCCCCAGCTCTGCGTACGTGCGTGCATATTTCCAGCTGTTCCCAGAATGCAGCGTGCGCATGCGGTCGCCGGTAAGCATGTGAGCTTTTAACCTGCTGTATGAACCTTCTAAACTCCATATGTCTGTTATTCCAGTATGCACTCTGATTGATACATGTGTATGTGTCACTGTGATCTGTATACTGTATCCTGTATCCTGTATGGAAGTCTTGACTCTTCTATGCCTTCACCACCCACCTTCTAATGGTCATCGCATGTACAATTATTAACTGTGAGACACATGCACTGGCAGTACAAGCTGTCAGGCAGACAGGCCTGCGAATTCTATAATTAAGGACCTCCTTATACAAACTGTAATGTATACCATATTGATCCCTCCCGGCCATGGCCCTGGCCCTCAATCCCTTTGCAAGTCTAGATAACGAGACAGTTCCTGTTTACCGTTATTGGGCAAACAGAAGTTCTGCTTTGAAAAACTCTCTTTTCTCTTTTCCCTGCCCCCCCCCCCCCCGATAGGTCTATATATTCACTGGAACGGCGAACTTCGAAGTTTTTGTGCGCGATACGTACGGGCCCCAGTCCATTCAAAAATTTGTATATAGGAGCTTCTTAACTATACAGATTGTCGCTTCATGATTGGCTGGATATCATGAAACACTGTCCAAACCATCGGTGTCCTATCCTCTCCTATATCATGAGCAAATATAAGTCTCAATTGAGATTTATATGTTATAAGTTGATGAATGTGGAATCCATCGATCGGTTCGGTTATAAGACTACAGCTGACAATTTCATCAAAAATTTAAGAAGCAAGTTAGGCAGCCCAGTATTATAATGATAAACACGATCTGCACGACTGCTGCCACATCGTAAATTAAAGTTTCAACCTACTATTAATTGAAGATTCGATGGATTTGTAATATGCAGAGTCTAGCCCCAGATGATGGATGATAGATGATAGATCACATTTGTTTCCAGTTGTTTGTGTATAATTGTACCCCACCGGTCCCCGTTTTGTTTTTTTGTTTTGTAATTCGTTAGGTGATTCCATTTGATAGGAGCCCATCCTCTGTGTGTGTGCATTTTATTAAGGGGTGTTAGGAGCTGTTTTTTTCTTCCATATATTACAGTATAACTTATATACCTAAACTTCAAAATTGCCAACTTTTGATAATTAATTTGATGAATAATAAAAGCATGCCATATTATGTAAAGTTAAATCTGAACGTACGTACGTTCAATTCAGTGTACACGAAGGAACAAATTTTAAAAAATTCGATGAAACGAGTAGGTTTCTAGATTAGGAAATGATGGCCTACTTAGTATAAGTGCAGTGAGTACGATATACGTGTTCTTTTCACCGGACTTTTACATCAAAAAATGTATCTAAGCCACGGAAAGAAAACTTATGATATACGGTACGCATGTGCAGTATGTGGACTGCAGTACCCAGTGGATAGATTCGGTTATTCGGTCTATCCGGTCTATTTGTCTGGATTAAATCCTATTGAAGTTCATGTGGTGGTGTGCACATGCACGCATATTGTCTTGCAAAACTGTTTCGAAAAAAAAAATGTTGCAACACTTGATCGATTGTTCAACTAACAAATTTCACAATAGAGTTGACATCATCACTTTACATCCATCATAATCGCAAATTCTCGTTAAAATTTTTCTGGAGGAAATAGGCCGGCMGGCCATGTTGWGAAAATCATGGCATATACACGTACAAGAGTTTGAATTGTTGTTGGCCCTTTGAGTTCAAAACTGAGATCATCAGGTCCYRGTACGTAGTACTTCTTTTTCTAACCGAAGACTTTTCACTTTTCAGCTGCTGTAATTTCGATCGAATCATATTTTTCATGAAATATGCCCTGCATGTTGTACATTTACCAGATTCCAAATCTATATATCCTTCCATGTACATCATATACGTCTAAGCTTATTAAGTTAATTGGATGGATTTCAGCCGAGCGAGTTGTGTTGGTTGTTTGAGCTATGTATAGCTGAAGAAGAATATGATCATGTCAGATTTTGCCTGTGGGAGGAGGAAGGAAGAAGGGGATCATCTCCAAATTCTAATTATAAAATACGCTGCTGCAGTCTGCACAATTGCCCATACAATATTCTTACAATGTACAAGCTGCGAGTCATGCACCGTATAAATTTACAATTCTGAACAAAGTTTATTTCAGCTCAAATAGCTCCGGATATAATATGTGAATCATACGAACTTTGTCAACTTTGTCATATTTTTCAAGGTCAAGTACGTCACATGATGTATCATGTACCCTGTATATCAATGATCATGTATCATTTATTATTTATATGCGCATGCACGCTGAAATCCGGCCGGTTCTTCACATCATCTCATCACCTAGAAGACCGGTGTCCCTGTTAATGTTGACGTCAATTCGATTCAATTCAACGTCTTAACTCTTAACTCTTGACTCTTGACTCTTATTAATTTTAAATTCTCAAAACTCTCAATCAATTGAATTTAACTATAGTAGCTGTATAATTATAGTTTGAGTGATTTTATGTTCAATCCAGCTTTGTGCCACCACTCATGAGAGAGCTTAATGATGCATGCACTTCCACATATCCCTTAARCTGTAGTAAACTGCACACTCCTCTTCTCAGCCATACTACCGCCTTAAGTGCCTAAATAACTTAAAAACCATGATTTCATTCAATGCATATGCAAGTTGTTGTTATAGCTAAGTACGTGGGTACTGAATCCTGATTGATATTGATTGACCACCAAGCTGAAACTGAGCGAGAGCTCACATATTGCATTACGTACCGTTAAGCGATCAAAAATGATCTCGAGCCATGCAAGGATCGGTGCTATATTCTTCATCGATTCATGTATACGCACATGTATGTRAAGGTCGTACATACGTGTTATGTACAATCCCTGGCTCTCCTGTCTACGTAMTCTGGCATGCATATAGTGTATATGTAAGGTACAAATACGCTGTAGCTAATCGAATATCGAATATCAACTATAAGTTTTAACGATTTGATCATCGATGCGTAATCTCCATATTCTTTAATGAATTTGCARATTAACGTTCGATCACATGAGCGCATCARATCTTCTCTCAGGTACMCTAATTTTAAAAACAAAAAAACACACATGAGATATATTAAAAATATACTTTGCATAAGTTATATAAAATATCGGATAGTCTGGAAATTGGATTATTTAAAATTTKGTTAACGTTATATACGCCTATATAGCAGCTATATATACATAACGAACTATATATAATATAATAATACACAAGATTGCAATCTCTGATTATAGCTAGCTATTAAAGTCTAAAGATAAATTCAATTAATTTAATTTTTGATTATTAGTATATTGATTTATTCTTATTTTAATAATTTTTAAATTGCTTGCAAATAGATATATAATTTCATTAAAACAATTTATACCGAGCTATATCATTTTTGATATATATAACAAAATATATATAATTAAAAATCAAAGTTATATAATAGGTTATATGGTTCCCKCTCGGGTTCAAAGGTATTTAGGGAGCTGTCTAAAATGAATTATAAATTGTTAAATTATRTATTTGTAAAAAAAGTAAAAATAAAAAATATATATGCATGAAGATGTATAAATTAATGAAAAATTGTATAGACCGGTAAGTCTTGAGACAATTGATGAAAATTAATTTAACAATTTGAATATATAATTAAGTCTTATAATTTATACACACGGAAGAATATATCAAAAAAATATTATTTATATATATATCCAAATGAAAAAAAAACTGTGAATATTAATGGAAACATTTAAATATATAAGCTTGAAATATTACTATGTAAATTAATCCAAGAATTTGTAAAAAATAAAATAATATAACAAAAAGTGCAATTAAGGTTGTGGAAATGAAATTTGAATT
>BCIP01000016.1:80351-98373 GCA_001599995.1 Ambrosiozyma monospora
AATGTAAAAATGTTAGAATAATAAATTGGTAAAATTTGTAAAAATGTAATTAAAAATGTTGAAATAATAAATTATAAATTGTAAAATGCATGCATATTATATATTGTAAGCTTTACGACGCTATTGTTAGCTGCTTTACCCTTTATACGTTGAATTGTTTTGAAAATTTGATATATATCATTAAAGGTCAGGCGAAACATCCAGTAACTTTTTTCTTTTAAGTCTATATATTCTCCAAAAATTCAATATAATATTAATGTTATAACTTATATACGCTTTAAAACAAAAGCAAATTATCTCGAGAAGGTATAGGCCTTCATATACGTCAATATATGAATCTGGACCTATATCTATGATCTAATTAGTTTTTAATTCTGATATATATAACTAAAGGTTGACCGCCAGCCCAAGCTATTTATCACTAGCTCTCCATCGTCGAAATATATTAAAGTTATTAAACAGTAAAGAGCTAATTAGAAATGCATGGATAATAAATCTTAGAAAGAAATGATATAGCCAAAATATTGTGAAACTACGAACTGATTCATTCAATTTTTTCTCTTTCCCAAATTTTTGCCAAAGCTCTCTTAAAGATCAAAATATTATGATCAATGGCCGGTAAGCATGTGTCAAAAGCACCATCTGCTCTTGCAATTCCAACTAAGCCTATACCTCTAATAGCTTTATAATAAATCAAAGTTGTACCATTTTCAAGTTCCGAATAACAACGTGTCGTTGACAAGGAAATTTTTGAATTCTCTTCAATATCATCCTCCTCATATAAAGCAATTAGATCAGTGTTAACATCAATGAATTCTGCACATGCCTCATAAGTTTGAAGTGAATTTGCTGATGAATCAGTAGCGATGTAAATCTTGGAGTTTATATCAAATAAATACACCTTGTCTAAACACGTTGTTTCCATTAACATGTCACACATTTGTTCTAACACTCCATATTCTGCAATTAGTCTTTGAACAATTTTTGAAAAAGCCTCATAGATAGTATGATCAAAGATTGAAGTAACATGGAAGTTCACCAAAACATCATCTAATCCAAAAGTTGATAATTCTGCCATTATTCTTGTTCTTATATCTCTTTGAGTATCCATTTTGAAATCATCTGATGATCCATCCATCTTATGGATCAACACTTCAATGTGAATGCCTTTATTCAAAGCAGAGACATGATTTATGATAAGTATTAGATTCTCAATTGCTGCAAGATATTCATCTTGACTATCTATAACGTAAACCAATGCTCCTGTTGATGCGAATAGTTCATCACTATTGTATAGTTCTGGTGCAAAGTAATCCAATTGTCCTGGAAGTTCCATCACATCCAAATTGATCAATGATTTATATAAATCAGATGTTGGCTTTGCTGTGGAATCTAAATAAAGAGTATCTATTGGTTTCATATTGTGGAACACCACTTTACGGATTGAGGATTTTCCTGATCTGTTTATGATTTGAAATTTCCATGAATGACATTGAGCCAACAACGTTCCCTTATCTGCAGACTTGCAAACGTAAACACATGAGGAACGGTGATTTCAATGCTCRAACGTATTAYTGTTAGTATAATAAGAACTTGGTTTTCAAGAATTTCAATTGCTTCATGATTTTTCATGGAGCATTGAATATAACATCAAACATACCTTCTTAAACCCATCAGAAGAATTCTGGCATTGTCTCTTTCACCTACGCCGTTTAAAAAATCATAATCTTCTTCTTCCATTTTGTTTTTGGAGTTGTGTTTGTCTGTTTATAGGTGTAGTCTGGATATTCTACTTGACTGATGTTTTGCAATTGAATAAAGGGAGGATCTAACCTTGGGTTATACTGATATGTGTTGTTTGCTCTGGTTTGTTGGATGGAATATATGTGGGCAGTGAGTGATCACGTAYTGAGGAACAATTATCGACGCAACGATAGCTCTTGAGCTCTCTCTTTGAGTCTTGACTGTTGAGTCTTGATTAGTCTTATAGACACGTGAGTAGAAAGTGGCAGACAAGCGAGCGGGACGCGAAACCCGGTTCTGGCACCGGTTCTGGCACGGGTTCTGGCACGGAAACCCATCTCCGCCATCTGACAACAACGAACAAAGATATCAGAATCAAATTGAGATGCGTCTCGATAAGCTGAATGATATGCCGACAACTCGTCTATTTGCACCCTTTACCCGACATTTCCAACCGTTTTCAGACAAATGAGATCCAACATCCCCCACCTGTGATAACATCTATGATCTATATAAATGTGCTTGTCTCCACCCTTTTTTTTCTCAGGCTTCTCAAGGATAAAACCCCAGAATCATTAAATCATTAAATCATTAAATCATTAACTCATCAAAAAACATCATCTCTTCACTACACCCAAGATGGTTACAATCTCTGAAAAATACTTCCCAAACGAACCTACAAAACCTTTCGTTCACACTGCCATTCCTGGTCCAGAATCAAAGAAACAATTGGCTGAATTAGCTGAGGTTTATGACACAAAAGCAGCTTATTTCATCACAGACTATTACAAGTCACTGGGTAACTATATCGCAGATGCTGATGGTAACTTGTTATTGGATTCGTACTGTCAAATTTCATCAATTGCTCTTGGTTATAACAATCCAGAATTATTGAAGGTTGCAAAATCCGATGAGATGGCCGTTGCCTTGGCTAATAGACCTGCTTTGGCTTGTTTTCCTTCAACTGACTACAAACAAATCTTGAAAGACGGTTTATTGGCCGTTGCTCCTRAAGGTTTCAAACATGTTTGTACTGCTCATACTGGCTCTGATGCTAACGAGATGGCTTTCAAGGCTGCTTTGATTTATCAAGCTTCAAAGAAAAGAGGTGGCAAGTCTTTCACTCAAGAAGAATTGACCTCAGTTATGGAGAATCAATTTCCTGGAACTGGTGATATGGTTATTTTGTCTTTCAATAAGGGTTTCCATGGAAGATTATTTGGTTCTTTATCTACCACAAGATCAAAGGCTATTCACAAGTTGGACATTCCTGCATTTGACTGGCCAAAGGCCCCTTTCCCAGCATTGAAATACCCATTGGAAGAATACGAGAAGGAGAACCAAGCTGAAGAAGAAAGATGCCTTGCAGAATTTGAGAAAATTGTTCAATCATATCCTAAACAAATAGCCGCTGCAATTATAGAGCCAGTTCAATCAGAAGGTGGTGATAACCATGCTTCTCCATTCTTCTTCCAAGGTATTAGAAAACTCACTGAGAAATATGGAATCTTGATGATCATTGATGAAGTTCAAACTGGTGGTGGTGGTTCAGGTAAGATGTGGTTACATGAACATTATGATGTTTCTCCTGATATCGTGACTTTTTCAAAGAAGATGCAAAATGCTGGATTTTATTTCAAAGATAAGGCAATTGAAGGTGATACTCCATTTAGACAATTCAACACATGGTGTGGTGATCCATCCAAGGCTTTGATTGCTAGAACCATCGCACAACAGATTCAAAAGGAAGACTTGTTGGAATTAACAGAAATGACAGGAGACTATCTATATGCTAAGTTGGAYGAAGTTAGAAAGCAAAACAAGAAATTGATGTTGAACCTAAGAGGTAAAGGAAGAGGTTTCTTCATTGCATTTGATTTGCCAACTCCAGAATTAAGAAACCAGTTTTTGGGTTTGTGTAAGAAGAATGGTTTGAATATTGGTGGATGTGGTGATGCTGGTGTTAGATTAAGACCTGGTTTGACTTTTGGTGAAAAACATGTTGACATTTTGGCTGACATCGTGTCCAAGTCTTTAACTGAGCTCTTAGATACATTCGAGAATTGAGTCTCGAAGAAAGCTGAAAAAAATTTTGATCTCCGGAGACCAAAATACTGTGTTTTTTTGTTTCATATTTTTAGCTTAGATTACGTTAAAGATCATTTATATCAATATTAGAGATTAGATAAAACTTATCATATAGTAAGAAAAGCTTCAAAATTCATTATAGTATACAGTGTCTATATATGTAGAAAAATTGTCTAATTTGTCTATGCATCGATAATTTTTGGTATATGGCTTATATGTGTTCAGCAATTAATTATTATAACTCAACAAGAGAAGTAAGAGAAGTTTAGTGGTATATGTAGTAATATATCAACCGTCAGAGCAGCTTATATTGGTTGGTAGATGATGATGTTGTGATTTGAATGGCACTTTATTATCAAAACAATAAAGGTGTAAGAGAAATATACAAAAGAAGGTTAATAAAACAAACAAAATAAAAAAAAGAGTATGCGTGTGTGATAGTGCATTGGATATGGAGCATATATTTGGTACAGCTATTTTGGGGATACATTGGGGGAAACTCTGGGGGCACAAAAATACAACAGTTTAGACTAACAGTACTAACACAACTTTTTGCAGCAAAAAATACAAGTGAGCACACTGGACAAAATCATGGGCATGGCCATGAAGCAAAACCCGATCTAGTTTAAATTCAACTGTAATCATAATTTAACGGGATCTATGCCTTTTGGAATCATGAGAATCATGGTCATGAGAATGATAACTAGAACCTCTTGGTCCATGAGGCAAATGTCTCTTACTTCTTTCAACTTTCTTTCTAGTGAACTCAGTAGTGTATTTTTTAATCTTTCTAATTTTTYCATCACTTAACTCTTTTGGTGGAGCATCACCTTTATGGTATCTCATTTCTTTTTCAACTAAAATACCAACTAGTTCCTTAGCTAAGTTTTTCACTTTTTCTTTGTCCATTTCAGGTGCAGCTTTTCTGATTGAGTTYGGAACAATGGCTCCGATCAATGACTTGTATTGTTTTTCGGCTCTACGTCTTGAATCATCGTTTTCATCAACCATAGATGAATCATGGCTATGATGTCCGTTTCTATTTCCATTAGAATAATTTCCA
Source organism: Ambrosiozyma monospora (assembly GCA_001599995.1). Lineage (NCBI taxonomy): Eukaryota > Fungi > Ascomycota > Pichiomycetes > Pichiales > Pichiaceae > Ambrosiozyma > Ambrosiozyma monospora. The sequence continues at coordinate 85,246 of BCIP01000016.1, forward strand.
TTTCTTGAAGGTTTTGATGCTCCATGACGGCTGTTTTTCTGTTCTTCTGASGCTTCTTTAATAATAGAGTTGATGCTATTATATCTCTCTTCTTCCATCTTCACTTCTTGTTCTCTCCACCTCTGTCTTTCTCTTTCAATTTCTATGATTCTTCTTCTTTCTCTTTCTCTGTCCAGTTCTCTAATTCTTTTCAATTCTTCTTCATCTAAGTTTGCTGAGGATGACCCACTTGGTAGAACATCAGCTTCCGTCCATTCGGGCATTTCCCACTGTGTTTCTTTTGTTTTAGAATGGTAATAGTATCTTCTTCCGGATTTTTCATCCATTGTCCACACCCAGTTAGGAGGTAATGGAACACCATCAACCATTTGCTTGGGTCCCCATTTGGATATATCAACACTAGCCCACAGCTCTTTCTTAACAGATGGTTCAGATGGTAATGATTTTTGACGTGTCATACTTTCAGAGGTAGCTCTTGATCTTCTGTCATCAAGGGATATTGATTTTGATTTTCCTTCTGCTTCACCAGTTTCTGTCTTCTTTGGAATTCTATACACAACTTTCAAATCACTCCAACTTTCCAACAACTCGTTGATGACTTTAGAAATACCTTTATCGACAACTGGTATAAGTTCAGCCAAATTCTTATCCAAACCAGAACTAACAATGGAATTTTTAGCAGTCAATGGGGGCCAATGAAGTAATAAGTCGACTATTTGAAGTATCACCTTCTCTTGAGCTTCTGTAACTTTTTCTGGTGGGTTTAGAGTACTCATCACTATTTTCAAGGAATTACCAAGAGCTTGTAAACCGTGGAGTCGATTGAAACGATTTAGGTTCTCTTTGTTATAATTATCTTCACCTAAACTGAAACGATCCAATATTTTATCAACAACTAGCAAATCTAAACCAGGTTGCATCAAGCAACTAGAAACCTTGGAGATATCATCTAACGTCAATGGAGATAGTTCTAAGCTCTTGACAAACTCCACATTCACATTTGAATCAATATTATCTTTGGTGGTCTTGATACCAGCTTTCTTTTGCTTCTTAATCCATTTCTTTTCATCACTGGATCTAACACCCAAAGCTTCAGTGATAGCATGAGGCAACAATCTAGCATTCTCTGATTGAGTCTTACCACCCATAACACCAAGACAGTTTTTAGCACCACAATAACATTTTTGAGGCTCAGCACCATATCTATCCACATTGTAATCAAATGTAATTTCTTCACCTTTTAGGATTTTTCTCTTAGCAAAGATACCCATTCTGAATCTTTTCTTGACGACCCATTTTTCAATATAAGCATTTGGATCACATGAATGGTTACAGAACCGTCCAATACTAGCTTTTTTCGTAGCGTCGATAATTTCATTCTCTTGAATCTGCATAAAATAAAAATGTTTGATACCTTCATCAGCATATTGGTCTCTTCTTAAATCATATTCCTTGTTATCAACAACTTCACCTTTATACTCAACTATGAATGTATGTGCTGGTATATCTTCGTTGGCTCTCATACCAAAACCTTTCATTTTTGTTTTGAAAATGGACACATTTGCAATTTCATTCTTTTGGAATCTCTGATTTTGACAGTCGTAACCACAAGAACCACATTGTTCATTTACACATTCAATGTTGGTAAGTCTATTGATACAATCTGAGTCAGGACCACAGGCAATGTTGTCACCATATTTGTCATGTTCTTCACCACATTCACAAGTCATGAACTCATTGGAAGCTGAAAATTTGTGTTTTATTCTTTCGATGTATATGCTCTCTTTCAAGTTTGTGAATGTTTTCAATGCTTCTTTTGTTGCATCTGGTTCATTATCAAATAACTGGATTCCTGTTGCTTCTGATGGTTGTGGTGTTGCTGAAGACGATCGATCGTCATCATCATCTAAAGTAACCACTGCTTTTTTCTTTGAACTACCATTCTTCTTAGCCATATTGTGGAAAATTTACCTTTAAGTTGTGGGTCAGTTTTTTTGACAAAAAAAAAATACAGTAATATTAAAGGATTTGATGGTAGTTATGGAGGGATCAGTTGAACGAGTGTTAAAATAGTCTTGTTTTCGAACGGTTTCAAGTTTSAAGTTTGAAGTTTCCATCGTCTATACATTGACGTGATTGGATTCACGTACTTTGAGTCTTCTGTGTTTGTTCAAAAATTCAAAATATCCTTACTGACACGTGCGTCTGCCAATTTCGACTTGGGGCGGGTGTTATGGAAAAGCCAGCACTGCCACACATAAGATGGGGCTGGTGCTCACCCGCCTCCACAGCCCGGTCTCTACTGTGGCCACTAACCTGTCACTAACCTGTCACTAACCTGTTTTGGGGACTCAGGACTCAGGACTCAGGACTAAAGTGTAATCCAGTGCAAACGTGGAACTTGAAACTACTCAAACTGAAGTTGCCCCATTCCTGTTCCCTGATTTTCAAAAACACAGACCCTTTCTTTGGCATGAACCGTGGAAATCATCAATGAACGAACTGGAAGTCCCCAAAAACACTCAAATTTACAACTTACACGATCATCATGTTGACAGAGACAAGGACAGGAGAAGGTTTAGCTTCCAGAGCTTGAAAAGATCAAAATCTTCACAAACGTCACTCCAATCTGAAGAAACAACATCATCCAAAACATTGCTCAATCACTCCAATTTTCAAGATGAGAATCACAAGTTACTAGATAAACACATTCTGAGATTACCACAGTTCAATAGAACAGATGAGTTCTTGAAATGCATCACAAATTGCTCCAGAGTTGACTTGCTAGATACATCCCAACCCACAGAATTGCCCCAGGCTTTGTCCTCTTTGTTTTCATCGATATCTTCTGATGATACTAGTGCTGTTAACGACTCAAATGACAATAATATCAAATATGATGTCCTTTTGGAAAATCAGAGAGGTGCTAAACTTTTTGGAATACCGCTTTATGGTAGTGATCCAATATTGACCCCCTTTGATCCTCCGAAATTCGAAACGTTATCTGGGTTGAAAGTTGCAAATATGTATCATTATCCTCTCCCTGGGAAGTCTTGGGTCTGGTGTTGGAAAAGCTGGCATATTTTGATGATCAAGGACGTTGATGAAGAAGGTTGGATCTATGCCCGCATGAGGTTTGGAAGTCATCATTGGAAAGGCGTGGGTAAGTTTGGTAACTTTGTCAGGAGAAGAATTTGGATTAGAAAAAGAGAAAGAGTTTTTCCTGAAAATGGATTATCACCAGAAAAATTTGAACCGGAAATGCTTGTCGTGAATACGAATGAAGGAACTTTATCCAAGAAGGAGCTCAAGAAGGAGCAAAAACAAGAGAGAAAAGAGGAAAAGAAAGAAAGAAAAAGAGAGAAAAGAAGACAAAGAACAAATAAAAGTATCTTATCCAGAACTGGTTCTGTTAAACCCACCATTCCAATCATCGGAATTGAAACCGTTCCTGATCCAGAAAGGATTCCCTCTTCAGCTGTTTCTCAATCCTCTTCAGAGGCAGAATTCGAATCATGTTCAGACTCTGAATCCGATTTGGAAAGCCAACGTGCTTTTGTCGAAACTGAACGTCGTATCATAAGAAGCGCTTTTTCTGGGAGACACAGTGAAAGTTATAGTTCGGAAGATAGAGTATTTACAAAAGTGAACAAACTTATAAATGACTTGGCAAATCAACCAATCGACAGACTAAGAACACACAGATTGATCCAATTTTTTGAAGATTGTTCAAATTCTGATTTACAAACCATAATTAGTGATTTTGAAAGTCAATATGATGATTATTCCAACAACTTGAATCAACCAGATCCAGTTTTCCCTTATTCAAGTTCCCTGAAAGGATCTGGCACTGAATTCAACGATTCTTGGTTAGCTGAAATGCTGCAATCATTCCAATTCAATGACTCTAGGCGGAAATTCATTGCTCAGTTCGAACTACTTATCGACAAAAGAGTGTCATTTGATCACGAAGTCAACGAAAGAAGAGAGGAACTTTTAACAAACATCTTGAAGAAATATGAACTTCTGTTAGACGGTAAACCCAAACTTATTTGAATAAATATGCACTTTTTTATATCTATTTACGGAACCCTTTGCTATGTACAAAAACTATATACAAGAATGCACATTAATGTTAATCGACGCCCGCTAATGCAATTTTTTTAATCGAACCATGCAATTATAAATGTCTCTTTATAGGAACATTTTCGTAAGTTTCAATGATATCACCAACTTCAAGAGGTGGCGCACCTTCCAAAGCGATACCACAATCAACACCATTCTTAGCCTCGGTAACATCATCCTTGGCAATCTTCAGTTGTTTAATTTTACCTCTGTAGACTTCTTCACCATTACGCATCAATCTCACATCAGCATTTCTCTTGAACACACCTTCAGTGATTCTGGAACCGGCAATGAACAAATTGGCTTTGTTCTTCACACTAATTTCAAAGATTTGCTTGATTTCAGCCTTAGATGTAACAGTGAATTCGTATATTGGTGGAAGGTGAGAAGTTAAAGTTTCCATAACATCTTCAATCAAATGATAGATAATATCAAATTCTTTAATTTCAACTCCTGCTAGAGATGAAGAGTTCATGACATCTTTTGGAACTTTGATGTTAAAAGCTAAAATTTGAGCTTTTGCATTCTTGGCTCTTTCGATATCAGACTCATTTGGTGCACCAACTTCTTCATACAACACTTTCGAACCAACTTCATCGTTACCTAAACCTTCAATACTTTGTGCAACTGCTTCAGCAGATCCACTGACATCGGCCTTGATGATGAAAAAGACATTTTTTTTCTCTTGTTTCTCATTTTCAAAAAGTTCTGGTTCCAGTTCTTTAATATCCTCCAAAGTTAAACCTTGTCTTTGATACTCTTGAATGGCTTCATCTCTTTTAGCCTCTTCTAACTGTTTGATTCTTCTCTGGTTCATTTCATCAATTTGACTAGCTTCATCCATCATTTGCTTTCTACGGATTCTGTTTTCAACGACTGTTCTAGCAACGGATTCTTTCTTTGCTTGAATTGCAAAATCACCAGCTTCAGGTAGGGACTTCCAACCTGAAATTTCAACAGGAGTAGAAGGTCCAGCAGCTGTGATTTTCTTACCAAATTCATTTCTCATTAGTTTAACTTTACACCAAGTGGTACCAGCAACCAAGAAAGATCCTGGTTTCAATTGTCCCTTTTTAATTAGGAACGTGGAYGCATTACCCAATCCCTTTTGGACATTGGATTCCAAAATCCAACCTTCAACAGGGACACCTTTAGGTTCAGCTTTCAATTCTTGTAATTCAGAAACGGCAACAATATTTTCTTCCAGATCTTCCATACCCATACCAGTCTTAGCAGAGATTCTAACAACTGGAACTTCTCCACCATAATCTTCCACATCAACACCATTGGCCGAGAGATCAGCGACAACTTTATCAGGGTTGGCTTCTTCTTTATCACATTTATTAATGGCCACAATGATCGGAACACCAGCATTCTTAGCATGTTTGATTGCTTCCACAGTTTGTGGCATAACTGAATCTTCAGCAGCCACCACTAAAATGACAACATCGGTCATATTAGCACCTCGTTCTCTCATCTTCAAAAACGCAGCGTGACCAGGTGTATCCAAGAATGTAATTTTCTTCTTTGACTTAGGTGTGACAACAGAAAAGGCACCAATGTGTTGAGTGATACCACCATGTTCTCCTTTGGCAATGGATGATTTTCTCAAATAATCTAAGATTGTAGTCTTACCATGATCGACATGTCCCATGATAGTGACAATYGGAGCTCTAGGTTTCACAACCTTTGGATCGGTGGAGTCTTCAGATGGGAACAAATCCAAACCGAGATTGTCGTCTTGATTCACTTGGAACCCATATTCTTCAGCGATAAGAGCGGCAGTTTCGGCATCTAAGATATAGTCATTTGTCATGTTTTCAAAACCCAACTCTTCCAATTTAATTAAGAGACTTGGAACTCTGACTCTCAAGATTGTAGCAAAGTTTGAAACTGTTAAGAACTTTGGTATATCGAGCTTGGGTTTATTAGATGATGGTTCAGTTGCAACTTTCTTCTTTGGCTTGGACTTGACTTTAACCTGGACATCATCTGAATCATCTTYGTCTCTCTTCTTTGGAGAGTTCTGCTGTGTTTTGTGTTCTTTATGATGCTTCCTGTGCTTCTTATGTTTCACTTCATCCTTTGGCTGTGTTTTTTGTTGTTGAGCTGATGATGTTTCAGAGGCGTCTTTATCTTTCTTAGTAGGGGTATCATTCTTTGAATCAGCTTCAGTCACATTTTCTGACTTTTCTGGCTTTTCTTGCTCAGGGGATCGTTTGGAGATCCCTGGTTTTGAATCCTTCTTGATTGGAGCTTTTGGCTGTGATCCAGAATAAAGGTTTGCCTTGAACGTTTCGGCTTCTTTTTTCTCCTCCTCCTTGGCTGCTGATGAGGTATCCTTGTCCTTTGGGGATTCAGAAGATGGTGTTTCGTCTTTCTTCGGGGCAAGCTTTTTACCGAATCTTGATCTTCGAGAAATAGCCGAATAGAATTGTGTCTGGTTCAAAGAGGTGGTGGTTGTGGTGGTTCGCAAAATGGTGGAACGAATGGGCACTTTTTTCAATCCCACACTTCCGAGTCTGACAAACATGGTTGATGGTTGATGGATATGATGAAAAGAAAAGAGTAATATCTGTGATCAAAAGAGAATGATGGAGAAAGAAGGGCGTTCACTGACATATGTTTCCCTTTCTCCAGATTCTTCTTACTGAAATAACTCAAATAATCCAATTTATTTTTTTTGGCCGATCGTCAGGTCGACGACGCGTCGATCTTGATAAAACTTTGGTTGAGACACTACCCCAAACWCCAAGTTTGTTTTCAAATGACGTACGGTTTCCTGCAAAGACCAATAAAATAGTGGTATAAGTATTATATCTAAAAGTACATGAAGTATGGTCTATATGAATAAAAACAAAAAAGGTTACGCACACAAAAACAAAACGTGAAACAATACACATTATTCCACCGACTTCTTTTTGGAAACAATGGTTCGTTCAACTTCAGTGAAATCAACAGAGGCAGATCTCTCTCTGCGAGAAGTAGCATCAAACAACGTTGTTTCATCATCAGGCAGATCTGAGTCTCTCACAAATACTGCATCATCATCAAACTGGAAGTCTGTATCCCCATCCAGATTACTATCATCACTGGTTGCCGTATTGATGCCAGTGTTAGGTGCATTTTTTGGTAGGGTTGGTTCGTCTGGTGAAGTTGGGTCTAGATCTTGTAAAACCATTTCAGAGGTTGTTTGCCCCGAAGTATCAGTTGTTGGAGTGACAGGCAGAGCCACAAATCCATTTTCTGTGGAGTTTTGATGGTCAAGCTCTGGTCCTTTGAAATGATTCTTACCCCATGTGTAATATCCAATTGCAATCAATATAGTGAAAGTCAAAAACACCACRATAGCATAGTTCATGGTGTTGATATTGATATAACGGGATGGGGGCATACAGAGGACAATCATGGTAACAATAATACAAATACAGCTTAACACATTGACGATATAACCAAATTTTCTTAACTTGAAAGCGGCACCTCTAATTTTTCTTCTCTTATTCAGGATAGATGATAATATTGGAATTCCATATGACATGTTAAGAGCAACAACTGAACAACCTAGAAAAGCATTGAATGCCGAAGCTGAAATCAAAGAAAGGGAACCCAGAAAAATTGAAACACCAACAGCCAAAAACAAAGCATTTCGAGGGACGATATCTTGGTCCGCTGTGGAATCAACAGTTTGCCATAGATGGTTGTAAGGTAGACCATGGTCTCTTCCGAAAGCATATATAGCTCTAGATGCAGTGGTCAATGAACCAATGGTAGCAAACCCGACAGATCCAACAATAAGAATAGCCAAGAAGAAGGAAACAATAAAAGATTTCGTAGACAACTTAAACACAAGATCAATTGGGAAAATATCTGGATTTTCATCGACAATTCTATTCAAATCTGGTAAAACGGCTAAAATTGGAATGATGAACATCAATCCCGTGATTGCACTCATCATCACTGAATAAACCATACCTTTTGGGATCGTTTTCTCTGGTGTGTTAACTTCTTCACTCATTGCTGCAATCAACCCATATCCATTGTAAGTCATGGAAGAAAATTGAATACCACCGATCAAAAATGCAACTGGTGCAGGCCAACCACTTCTGCTGGCGTCAAAATGGGTTAACACATGCTTGATATCGTGGAAACTTGATGAGAATATCAATAGTAAAACATCCATGATTAACACGGTATATATTGTCCAATATAGACACATTTTAGTGATGTGATCCAAATATTTTTGGAATTTCCAGTTAACGATACCACAAAAGACCGAGATACCTGCAAAAAGAGATAACAYTAACCAATCATCATGCTTGTAATCACTCTCTTTTAAACCAAAAATGGACAGAATGAATTGTGAGCCACCAAAAGCACATGAAACAAACATTAGCAAGTTTCCAATGATCAAGTACCAACCTGTGAACCAAGATGAAACCAAAGCGTATCTTTCATTTGCCAAAATGCTACTGAAATGGTAAACACCACCAGAAGATGGAAACTTTGATGAAATCTCACTCAATGACAACGCAACAAATAAAGTGAAAATGGAAAACATGACCCAACCCCACAATATGGTGAAACTGGAACCACACACCAAACCAATGGATAAAGTTGTCGCCATACCAAATGGAACATTCATCAATGAGAAACCCAAACCAATGATAGATGAGACACTGAATTTCGTTTGTAACTCTTGTTTATAATTGAAATGTTCCACTTGTTCGGTGTTATCATCATCTAAATATATCTCTTGAACAACTTGCTCACCAAATGCTCGAAGTCTATCTTGTAGCACATGTGGATCGTTTGGCAAAAGAGAATACAACCCTGAATTTGCATATTGTTGGAGCCCGTTGTTTTCAACATGATTTTGATTTTGATTTTGAGATTGTGATGCTTGCGGTATCACAACATTATCAGGCCTCGTAGGGGTTTGAGTGGCAGACATCGGAAGTAATTGTTGGTGATAGCTAATTGATGCCAGCGGTAACTCCTGTTGAACTGGCCACTTTCTTTGAGAACARCAAGGAAAGGAGAAGTTGATTCACAATTAGGGAAGATTTGAAGAGGTATGGGTCTTGACCAGAAAAACGGGGGGGGGGGAGGTGGCTTTGTGAGTTGTTTGTAGATATGGTTGCTGTACTAAGTATGTGATTTGTTCATGTTCCTGAATCCTCAGGCTGAGCATATCAAAGACAATCAGGCGGACTATGACTATGAGCGATTAGTCTCAGGCAAATTTTATTTTTTGTGACACTAAYTTGGTCGATTTGGTCGATTTGGTCGATTTGGTCAACATGTGCATCTGTGCACGCGTACAATCCGAAAAAGTTGAAACAGAACGGCAGATACAAACAGAACTTAGAAGCTGGAACTTGACACAGCTCTCTWGACTTGACTAATAAAAGGTCTTCATTTGATCGTATCAGCACTGAGCAGCAATACCAACATTATTACCAAGAACAAAACAACCCAAAAATGGATATTGACCAGTACGATGAGTTTGGAAATTTGATTGAAGATGGCACGGATTCAAGCCAATCCTCCGATGATGAAGCTCAAAATGAATCATCTGAACTTTCCATCAGCCAACAACAACCCGACTCTGATGACGAAAGTGATAACGATCAAGATGACGACGAAGACGAGAAAATGGYCGATGAACCRGTTGAAGAGCAACRAATAGTATTGCACGAGGACAAACAACATTATCCATCCATACGAGAAACTTTTGGTCCCGATGTGGAGACCATTGTTGCAACAAGTGATGCCCAAGACATTTCYGTTCCGATTGTTGCACCTCAGTTAGATCAAACGTTCAAGATTGAGGAATCAGAGTTACCAGAGACAACATATTCCAAAGAGTACCTCTGGCAGCTACTATCAATCCCATCGAAAATCAGAAATATTGCACTTGTCGGAAGTTTACATTCTGGAAAATCATCATTTTTAGACTTATTGATCAAAGAAACCCATTATTTGAAACTACCGACAAATTTGAAAACATATAAACCTTTGAGATACACAGATAACCACAAAATTGAAATTGATAGAGGCTTGTCAATCAAAGCATCAACGATGACTTTACTYTTGCCTAATCTGAAAGGTAATTCATTGGCTGTCAACGTTTTGGATACTCCAGGTCATGTTAATTTCATAGATGAGCTAGCAGTTTCAACGAGGATGGCTGATGCGTTGGTGTTGGTAGTTGAAGTTTGTGAAGGTTTAACTAAAGGTTTAGAATTAGCCATTGATCATGCTTTGAAAACAAATTCACCGATGTCCATTGTCTTGAACAAATTGGATAGACTCGTAACAGAGTTGAAACTTCCACCATTAGATGCTTATTTCAAGTTGAGAAATATTGTTCATGATATCAACAAGTTCATTCAACAGTCTCCATTCGTCCAAAATGGTTCTTACAGTTGGCCTACGAGATTATCACCTGAACTGGGAAAYGTGTGCTTTGCCTCGTCAACGCTTAATTTCTGCTTTTCTTTGAGAAGTTTTTCAGAAATTTATATTGAAAGAAATAATCTGAAGATATCCGTTGACAGTTTTRCCACAAAATTATGGGGTGATATTTATCACATCAAGAACAAATTTGTTTCAAAATCCACTAATGCCACTACAGATGCAAACTCAAGAACTTTTGTGAAATTCATTCTACAACCAATCTACAAATTAGTTACAGCTACTCTTACCAAGTCACCAAAGGACCTTGAGGCATTTTTGAAAACAAAATTGAATATAACATCCATCAAATCAAACAAATTCAAACTTGACGTTCAACTTCTTTTGAAAGAGGTGTTTGTTGGATTTTTCGGGCGAGTCTCATGCCCATTCACAGATATGCTCGAGCATCATGTTCCTAGCCCCGTTGAGAATGCAGTCACCAAATTTACCCCATTGATTACATATCCTAAAGACACTTCGATAAATGAGYATATYCAAAAATGCGATCCAAATGGTCCATTGATTGCATATGTGACAAAATTAGTGGATACAAAAGATGCCAGTCATTTTTATGCACAAGTGAGAGTTTTGTCCGGTACGTTAAAACCATCTACATCGGTGAAATTACTCGGTGAATCCTTCACATCCGATTACGACGAAGACATGAAAATTCAGCCTGTTAAAAAAACATTTTTAAGTTGTGCAAGATATAGAATTGGCGTCAATGGATTACCTGCTGGTTCAATCGGTTTGATTTCCGGTCATGAGATTGATTTGTTCATCACTAAAACTGCCACTATATACGATACAAAATTCAGTTCATCTGAAATGGCAATCGTGCGACCATTGGACCAACTTTCTAAACCCGTTTTCAAAGTTGCTGTTCAACCATTTAAACCATCTGAGTTCTCCAAGTTCGTGGAAGGATTGAAGAAGTTGAATAGATCKTATATCGGATGTGAGATCAAAGTGGAAGAAGGTGGTGAGCATGTCATCTTAGGTTATGGTGAACTTTACATGGACTGTCTATTGCATGATTTGAGACATTTGTACACTAACATTGATATCAAAGTTAGTGATCCGATGACTAGATTTGCTGAGACGTGTTTGGATTCATCAGTTGTCAAATTATCCATTGCTTCAAGTAACAAGAAGAACAGTATCACTGTTGTCGCCGACCCAATGGATCCTCAAATTGGTAAGGATATAGAAAATGGAATTGTGAGTATAACTGAACCAATCAGAAAATTAGCCAAGAAGTTCAAACATATGTACGATTGGGATTCATTGGCTGCAAGATCAATCTGGACCTTTGGCCCTGATGCGCTAGGTGCTTCTATCTTATGTGATGATACACTACCCGATGAAGTTGACAAAMAAAGACTCAATGCCGTGAAGGACTCCATCAACCAAGGTTTCAGATGGGCAACAAGAGAAGGTCCCTTGTGTGACGAACCTATCCGTGACTGCCGTTTCAGAATAATCGACGCATCAATCTCATCCAACTTGTTAGAATCAAATGGTGGTCAAATCATTCAAATGGTTAGAAAAGCATGCCATGCTGCTTTTATGACAGCTACTCCAAGACTACTTGAACCAATCTATGAGGTTGAAGTCATATGCACTACATTCATAGTGAAAGAGYTAACAAATTTGTTGGAAAAAAGACGTGGTGGAGTATTGACTGATAGACCAATTGAAGGTACACAGTTGTTTAAGATTGTTGGGTTTGTGCCAGTTATTGAATCTGTTGGATTGGAAACTGATATTAGACTGTTTACACAAGGTCAAGCTATGCCTCAATTTGTGTTTTCTAAATGGCAGGTTGTTCCTGGTGATCCACTGGATGCCGATGCATTCATTCCTGTTTTGAAACGTGTTCCAATCAACTTTATAGCTAGAGATTTCACAATCAAGACTAGAAAGAGAAAAGGATTGTCGGATGAGCCAACTCTTAAAAAATACGTTGATATTGAGACATGGCATAAGTTGGAGAGTACTGGGTTGTTCAGCTAAAATTTTTTACATTGACATATTGTATAATTTCGTTTTGCTTGTATTATTAATTTTTTTGAATATCTCTGAAAAYATATTCTTTGAAAACCGACCGTTGTAGGAACAGGAGAATTGGCAGGGGATATCTGGGTCCAAAAACTAGAGAGCCCGAGTAGTGCGAAAACCAATAGTTGACAAACCGGAGAAGAGGTTCCTGGTTATGCCAAACTTGAATAAACYCAACACTATTTCATTACCAACTATCAACATGGTATATATTCTGCTTCCATTTCTATCCATATGAACACTCTCATTTGATCCCAATCAYTACGAACCACTCATTTACAAGCTCTAACTCCGTTCCACTTTCAACAGGTTTTGACCAAGACATCAACACTCATCATTTTGCATATGCGATGTCTTTATCAACATGATTACTTCAGCATTAGATATTTCTGTTCATTTGGAAAAGAACACTTCTGTGACGATGACCCTGTGTGCTTCTAACTTTCAAGGTGCTGAAGAACTAGCTGTTCTAGGTCTGTATCA
>BCIP01000016.1:100253-307140 GCA_001599995.1 Ambrosiozyma monospora
GATGAAGTTGACAAAAAAAGACTCAATGCCGTGAAGGACTCCATCAACCAAGGTTTCAGATGGGCAACAAGAGAAGGTCCCTTGTGTGACGAACCTATCCGTGACTGCCGTTTCAGAATAATCGACGCATCAATCTCATCCAACTTGTTAGAATCAAATGGTGGTCAAATCATTCAAATGGTTAGAAAAGCATGCCATGCTGCTTTTATGACAGCTACTCCAAGACTACTTGAACCAATCTATGAGGTTGAAGTCATATGCACTACATTCATAGTGAAAGAGYTAACAAATTTGTTGGAAAAAAGACGTGGTGGAGTATTGACTGATAGACCAATTGAAGGTACACAGTTGTTTAAGATTGTTGGGTTTGTGCCAGTTATTGAATCTGTTGGATTGGAAACTGATATTAGACTGTTTACACAAGGTCAAGCTATGCCTCAATTTGTGTTTTCTAAATGGCAGGTTGTTCCTGGTGATCCACTGGATGCCGATGCATTCATTCCTGTTTTGAAACGTGTTCCAATCAACTTTATAGCTAGAGATTTCACAATCAAGACTAGAAAGAGAAAAGGATTGTCGGATGAGCCAACTCTTAAAAAATACGTTGATATTGAGACATGGCATAAGTTGGAGAGTACTGGGTTGTTCAGCTAAAATTTTTTACATTGACATATTGTATAATTTCGTTTTGCTTGTATTATTAATTTTTTTGAATATCTCTGAAAAYATATTCTTTGAAAACCGACCGTTGTAGGAACAGGAGAATTGGCAGGGGATATCTGGGTCCAAAAACTAGAGAGCCCGAGTAGTGCGAAAACCAATAGTTGACAAACCGGAGAAGAGGTTCCTGGTTATGCCAAACTTGAATAAACTCAACACTATTTCATTACCAACTATCAACATGGTATATATTCTGCTTCCATTTCTATCCATATGAACACTCTCATTTGATCCCAATCAYTACGAACCACTCATTTACAAGCTCTAACTCCGTTCCACTTTCAACAGGTTTTGACCAAGACATCAACACTCATCATTTTGCATATGCGATGTCTTTATCAACATGATTACTTCAGCATTAGATATTTCTGTTCATTTGGAAAAGAACACTTCTGTGACGATGACCCTGTGTGCTTCTAACTTTCAAGGTGCTGAAGAACTAGCTGTTCTAGGTCTGTATCAMGTGGGTRGATATTTATCTGTTTTCTGAGTCCAAAAATCACGCAATATACTAAGGAAAACATAATATTTCAGAACATGAAGATTAYCGGTTCAGAGAATTAGGGAATTGTATGTCTAAGGAACTTTTTTTTGAAAGAAAATGTTTCTGTTTTTGACTCCAAGAATGGCTTTTGCCTCCCAATTTCATTATGAGAAACAGATTATTTCACAGCATAAAAAATACCGGTTCAGATACGAGTGTATCAGAAGTGAAAATTCTCTGTTTTTGACACCAAGAAGTCCYTGAATCCTCTTTCAGGTTTCAAATATAAAAAGGCGACCCATTTACCAACATTGGTTCAATCTGTTGTTTATCACTTTTTCTTTCTGGAACTCATTCAAACCAATTATTCACTACTACCAATCAACCTAAGAAACCATCAAAATGACCTTCTCTTTCCTCCACAACTACAAATACTACTCCTATCCAACCACTGACTCCAATCTCAGACGCCCTTACCTTAATGACATCACTGGTTTTCAATGCTACTGGTATCTCTTGAARCCTCAACTTATTGCAAAGGGYTGTATCCACACTGTTGACTGCATGGATCAGAACATTTACCAAAAAGTCTGTCATCATGAAAACGATATTGCTAAAAAACTCATCTTTGGATCAATYAGTTCTGCAGTTTTGAACCATTACGAAGTCAGAAATCTTGGAAGTGACGGATTAGCTGTTTTGTTGAAGTTGAGACAGTTAGAAGCTCATGAGCCAAGAACTATGTTCCAACTTGCTGTGGAATGGAGAGAAACAATGCATAGATTCCCAAACATCCTTGAAGATCAACCAGGCAAGTACAATTTCTTTATTGAGAGATACACCTCTTTGCTGTCCATAATTAGAAGAGTTCCTGAAGTTGAGCTCTATTTGAATGAAAAGGAAGTCACCAAACACTTCATCAAAAGTTTTCTGTCTTCTAGACACACCAAGTCTGTTACTAAGTTGTTGCAAATGAGAGGTATCTCTTCACATTCATCCTTAAGATTCCACACAATGAGAGCAGARGTGATTGATGCTATCGAATGCATTGATAGAGAACATCAAATTAAGCTTGTGAGACAAGATCAAAGAGCTTTGATGCCTAAAACTCTTGCTGTTAAAGACATCAGAGTTGTTTTTGAGAGAACACATACACCATCAGCAGCACGTGCACGTGTCCCTGCTCCAGGTCTTTCTCCATTCACAGTTTCAGCTCCAGCTCATGCTCCAATGCCAACCCCAGCTTCAGCCCCTCTTCTAATCCCACATTCAAGACCAGCTCCAGTTTTGAAAAAGGTTCCTGTTAACAAGAAGCAAAGATCACCATGCTCCAAATCRCACCTTTCAAAGAAGGCTGAASTTTACAAGAAACAAGAATCCCCTTTCACCAAATTATCTGTTTCAAAGAAGGCTGATGTTTACCAGAAGCAAGAATCACCATTCACCGATTTGCCTGTTTTGAAGAAGGCTGAAGCTAACAAGAAACGACTCTCTCCATTTGTCAAATTAGATGCTCCAAAAAAGGTTGAAGCTAACAAGAAACAAGGATCCCCACACGTTAATTTACCTGTTCCAAAGAAAGTCGAATCCAAGAAGAAAACAACAGAAAAGAAATCAAGATCAAGTTCTCYAAAGACTCAAAAAACTACCAAAAACCAATCAGTTGAAAACTCCAAGGACAAAGTTGCATCAAGAGTCAAGACCCTCTCAGCAGCAAGAGCTGGCAAGCAACCTTTGACTGCAGATGATCCCATCGTGTACTTAGATCCTGAGGAGAGACCATCTTTGAGTCCAGATGACGACATCTTTAGAGAATTTAGACAGGAAACCATAGAAGCTGATAGTGCTCTACCTAAATTACTTTCTTTGTTCACTAATTCTGACAGCGATGCGCTCTATGAAGGTAGTAGCTCTGGTTGGACTCCTGAGACTCTTTACGCTAACACACCTAATAATCGTGCCATTACTCTGTTGACTAGCTTGGGTTGTACAGCTGATAATTAGATTTACATTTTCAATATTTCAAATTTCAATTCCTTTTTTTTTCTTTATTTGTTTTAGTTTGCTTTTAATTACTTTCGTTTGCTTTTAATTCAATACCTTTTTTTTCCTTCTGTTGTCATACATATTGCGTTTCTGTTATTTGTTCATTACTATTATACCCCTTTCCTTTCTGATATTTTAATTTCAAATTCTATTCGATCCATTATTACAAACTCCGATTAGAGCAAATTCGTATACAGAAGAAACCAGGGATATATGTAGTCCAGCACCTTCTCAAACGATATCTTATGCACGCCATAGCAATTTAAATTTTTTTAGATTATGATTAAGCWAATAAAATYAACAATATAGTAACAACATTCTTCTGAAACAAAAACAATACTCATTGAATTGAGTACAAACAAAATCATCACCAGATGACCACGGATAACCATATCTCTTTCCTTCTCTTCTTCTTCTGTATCTTAGCTCTTATATTCAAATGGTCCATAAGTCATGACTAAATACACAACAAACAGTCAATCCCATCCACTGAATAATCAAGAGTTTCTCATCCAAACACACAAGTCATTCTTTCTCTCGTCAATCAAAAACCTTACTCTATTCATCAACAACAATATCATCCAAAAACCCTTTCAAATCTTTCAACAACCCAATCTTAACATCATCAGGAACCATAGCCAGTCCTTTCCCAGTCAACTCACCTAAGACTTTCATTGATTTCAATTCATCATTCCCACTACCTTGTTGTTGTTGTTTGAGTAAATGTTCAGTAACCAAATTTTGAAAATTTTCTTGCCATCCAGAATTRATCAATTGAATTTGTAAATTTTGGAAAAATTGTTGATATTTGCCAGAGTTAATTAATTCTTGTTCAATTTGTGATTTTAATTGATCGGTTGATTGTTCTGTTTGGTTTGTCATTGTTGCCTTGGGATAGTTGTCGATGGCTTAACGTTTTGTTGTGCGCTGATTTTGCCTATGAGTGTGTGTGCCGATCTGAGTATAGTAGAGATATATACSTTGGTGTTGTGCTATAATATTGGAGACTTGATTCTTGTCTTTGTATCTGTAATTTTGAATTGTTGATTTGACTCGTAATCTATGTGGAGTGGTTTGAGTTAATAGTATGTTCACAATGAATTTGCCTAGAACATGAATCATATGTAACACTGGCTTCGAAGTTCGATCGCGCGACGTTCACCCTCATGAGCAGCAAGTATCCTCAGATGACCCGCATGTGTGTGGTAATTTTCGGTACCTATAACTTATTATATGGATTATACTAGAGTAAATTCAATGACAAAACTAATCAAACKTATAAACAAAACGTACAAGGGTAGACTAAAAAACATCTAGCATGGTGTGCTAGAGTAAACAGTAAAAGTATACAAGGGGTGGTGGAAAAAGTGAAATGTGAAAAAGTGTAAAAAACAAGCTGCAAAGTAAAGTAAAAATGAAAACAATTGAGATATATAGCYAGCATATTGGTAAAACTAAAATAGCAATTAGCTAACAAATTGAAAGAAACAAAGAAATGTAAAAGATAGAAAGACAAGTTTTTCATAAAATTCAAGCAAGTAAAGTAGGTGGAATCAAGCATAAAACAATAAGGTAAATAATAAAAAAAGAAACAGAAGAAATTGAAAACAGTAAATTTGAAGAAAAAAAAGTACAAAGAGATAGTAGTAGTAATGTACCATGGTATCA
The DNA here is from genome assembly GCA_001599995.1 of Ambrosiozyma monospora. Taxonomy (NCBI): domain Eukaryota; kingdom Fungi; phylum Ascomycota; class Pichiomycetes; order Pichiales; family Pichiaceae; genus Ambrosiozyma; species Ambrosiozyma monospora. The sequence continues at coordinate 105,172 of BCIP01000016.1, forward strand.
AACCGGGAACTTGAATGAAAAGAAACAAACATCATCAACTGACCTAACTAACTCATTCATCATCATAGTCCTCATCCTCATCAACTTTTCTGACCAATCCTTCCTTCTCAACGTCATCCTCCTTCTTTTTCTCATCATCACTCTTACCTTTCCCTTTAGAACCTCCTTCAGAACCTGTCTTCTTATCACCATCAGCGATCTCATCATCTTCTTTCTTCAACTCGGCAACTTCTTCAGCATCTAATGGTTTTAATCCAATTGTCTTTGGTTTCTCTTCTTCTTTTGTTGTCTTCTCTTCAGAAGCAGAAGCAGAAGTAGCTGGAGCAGATGACTCAGATTCATCTGTGGCYTTTGGCTCAGTTGGTGTACCTTCAGTAGTCTTAGCAGCGGTAGAAGCTTGGCTTAAAGCAGCAGCGACATTTGAAGTAGGAGTAGCAGMCTTAGATGTAACCACTGGTGATTTCTTACCTGGAGAAGAAGTATTTGATTTGGATTTTTCCTTCTTGTGACGTGATGGAGAATTGGTTCTGGATGCAGACTTAGTTTTAGTTGCAGTAGTAGAAGCAACAGGACTCTTAGGAGCAACTGATCCAGATCTTGAACTAGATTTAGCACCATCGGCAGTATTAGCAGACTCTTGAGTGCTCTTTCTTGAGTTCAAGATAGAAGGTTGAGTTGGAACAGGTGTACCAGAAGCTGAAGCTTGTCCAGAAGTTGCAGCTTCTTTCTTCACAGCTGGTCCATTAGTGGAAGCAGTGGAAGAACCATTACCTATGGTCGCATTGTTGGATGAGGCAGTGGTCGCGTTAGTTGAACTGGGACTAGTTGAAGCACTTCCAGGATTCTTTGGTGGCGAGTTATTGCTGACAATCTGAGCAACAGGAATCGAAGAAGAAGAAGGTGTAGCAGCACCAGGAGTAGAATGTCTTGAATCATAACCACTTTCAACTCTTTGTCTCTTTGAAGCAGGAGCAGATGAATCTTCACGTTTAACTGAAGCTGAACCAACTGAAGAGTTAGAAGTGTTACGAGCATGACCACCATCAAAATGTCTCTTAATGGCACCATTACCATTACTTGATGGAACAGGGGAAGGACCATTTAATAAATTGCTCATTGAAGTAGCTGAACTTGTTCTTTCAGGTTCTGGGTTCAGCAAATTGGCATGTCCTGACAGTCCATGTCTAACAGGTTGTTGTTGAGGTGGTGGTGGAACTTGTTGTTGCTGTTGTTGTTGCTGGTGTTGATGATTGTTAGTTTGTTCAGCATCTGAAACAATCGAACTTGGAGTCACATGACGGCGTTCAATTGGTGGTTGAGATCTTCCCAGCTCAATAGCAGATTGAGGGTGAGGTGGTTGCTGCTGTTGCTGTTGTGGGATTTGAGGTGGTTGAGCTTGAGGTTGTTGTTGAGTTTGAATTTGTGGTTGTAGATGTTGTTGCAAAGGAGAATGGTTAAGGATTTGTTGTTGAGAGATCTTGTTATAGGAATTCTGTTGTTGCAAAGGCGGTTGTTGCTGGTTTTGAGGAGGTTGAGGTTGAGGTTGAGGTTGTTGCTGTTGTTGAAGTTGAGGTTGCAAAGGAGCAATATGAGGAGTAGAAGCTTGAGAGTGAACCAAAGAAGCATGAGGAGAAGCGCGAGCACTATAAGGAGAATTAGTCTGATTTGGCTGTTGAGGTTGCTGAGCCTGAATATTGTTCAAGTGAGGAGACTTAATTGGTTGTTGTTGTTGCTGTTGCAACTGTTGAACCTGAGGAATTTGTTGTGGTTGTTGTTGTGGTGGTTGTTGAGGCTGTTGCTGTTGTTGAGGTGGAGGAGGAACTTGAGAAGGAGCAATTGGTAATTGTTGGCCAGAACCAACTTGCAAAGGAGCAGGGGCAGGACCAGCTTGTTGTTGCTGAGCCTGTTGTTGAGCCTGTTGCTGTTGTTGTTGAACCATTTGTTGAGAAGGCATTGACAACTGATGGTGAGATTGAGGTGGAGGAGGTGGAGCACCACCTTCTTTTTGGTATCTAGTCAATTGAAGTAATCTCTCTTGAATATGAGGATTACTTGGATCAAGCGCAGAAGCCCTATGATAGGCATCTAGAGCATCACCAATTTGGTTATTGCAAGTTTCATATAAGGTACCCAAGTCATACCAGACTTCAGACAAGTAAGGATTCAATCTAATGGCTCTAGTGTAAGCATCAAGAGCATCTTTATACTGTGAAATCTTGTAGTAAAGAACACCAATGGAACACCAGAAAGTTGGATTTCTAGAATCAATRTTGACAGCATGTTGGAAAGAATCATAGGCGTTAGGGTAATCAGTTTTAGACATGTAAACTCTTCCCAAGTAATACCAAGAATGAGCATCAGTACCATTCAACTCAATTGATTGTCTCAACAATTGCAAAGCAATTTCCAAATCATAGAAAGGAGCTTCTTGTTGAGAGTAAAGACAACCCAATTGTTGTAAAACTTTAGCATGGTTAGGGTTACTTTGTAAGACACGTTCATAAGCTTCTTTAGCACCAGTGTAATCACGGTTTTGTTCCAACACAGAACCAATTTGAAACCAAACATCAGTTTGAGTTAATGGAGCAGGAGGCATGTTTAAAATATATTTGAAACATTCCAGAGCTTTAGATAATTTAGTTTGCAACTTGTATATGATACCCAATCTGAAATAGATTTCATTGGCCTTATCAAATTGAGGATCCATTTCCAAAACACGAACAAATGCTTCTTCAGCATAATCCAAAGAACCATAACGATCATATAAAATACCGATACCATGCCATAATTTTGGAACATTCAAGTTTTGTAAGTTCAATAGAGCCTGTTGGTACGCAGTGTAAGCACTTTGTAAATCATCCAACATCAAATAACAATGACCTAACAAACCCCAAGTTTCACCATTATGTTGATCCAAAGACAAGGCTCTTCTATATAAATCAGCAGCTTCATTGAAACCATCTCTTGTTCTATAGACATTAGCCAATTGAGTTAAAGCTTTRGGATTGTTTGGAGTGTATCTTAACGCAGTAGTGAAAGCTTCAACCGCTTTTTCAACTTGACCAATTGTATCAGCACAAGCACCAATGGCAATCCATGTTTCTGCATTAGCTTGAGCAAATCTAATTTCCAAACTATCAGCACCTTGTTGACCAGGTTGAACCTGTTGTTGATTTTGGCCCTGTTGACCTTGCTGTTGAGAYTGAGCACCCGCGACTTGTGCCTGTTGTTGTTGAACAGCAGCAGCTTGAGCCTGYGCCTGGGCCTGAGCCTGAGCTTGAGCCTGAGATATCTGAGACTGAACACGAGTACCGTTCATAGTAGTAGAGGTTAACGTGGTGGAGGTGACGATGGTGAGGGTGGTGGTTAACGATGGGTACTCTACAGTGGTTAATGAGAAAGAGAAAGAGGACTAAGGAGGCAAAAGGACAAAAGGACAAAAGAAAGAAGGTGGTGAGAGGGGGTAAAAAAACAGAGGCAAAAAAGTGGACGACGTGGGACAAGTTGAGTTGAAGTGAATTTGGAGTTGAATTTTGAAGTACTTTCACTTCACTTCACAACTAACAAACACCATTCTCCAATTCTCTTGGCRCTTTYGACTTGCCAAAATCAACTGAAAAATACAAATTGCTTRTTGTTCTCCAGGAATCTCGCATTTCGCACAGGTGACAGACCCCTTATATACGTAAGTGCGAAATTCAARTGCTTGACTTTTTCCTGCTTTCCWTTTTTGTTGCATATCTTTGGGTAATTGATAAAGTTTAGTGTGCCTATCTAATTAACCTGATTTGTATATGATTTCGCGCCATATCATATATATGCATCGAATTCCCGAATCAGCAACTCCAAGTCCAAGTCCAGCAAAAAAGAAACGTGTAACATTGGCAGCGCACAACTTACGAACTTAAGCTAATTTCCTGCTTTCCTTCTTTTCTTAACAGCCTACAATTAAGCGCATTCTAAAATTATTTATAGGCCCAGATCGCCCTTATATAAGCTCGATCTAGCCACAATTCAATTGGCCACATTAAGGCTGATSAACCAGTCATGTGATACAGAGTCACATGTGCTGGTTTTTTACAYGATAGTTTGTATCTGCTGTGGGCGGTCCCCATGCAATAGTCAATTTAGCTACGTCCGATTCATTGAARATATGGTGGTATTCACTGTATACAAGACAAGTGTACAGAATGAAGTTGTTTACATACATGTGCTTCTGTTRAAGGGTCTCTCTATAAGTGGTGGGTGGGTAGGTCTTACTAAGTGTAGGCAAGTACGTAGTACTAGCGGCTCCCCTTAAGCTCGGCCAAAAAAAATATGTCCGAAGCCAGCGAAATATGCTGGCTCTTTGAATTATTGTCAAAACATTTTGAGGTCGATATTTTGCGCAGAAAAAATAGCTACAGCTTATTGGCTGTTATCCAACTAAAAAGGGTGAGTTTCAATATTTATGCTCYGCCATAAACTCATAATTACCCGCCACAAAGAACGGTAACTCACCATTAGTAGCAGCCCGAACCCACAATAGAAMAGCCCGCCCTTGGAAAAATTAAATTGGTGCGCGAGAATTTGAATTGATGCTGCTGCATGGTTTTTCTTTCTTTCTCTCGAAATTTTGTTATTTCCAAATCATTCCCGTTAAAATATGAAGATCGAGAGTTGAATCCGTTAAATTTCAAATCTACCAAGACCMAAGATTGCTTATTTAACTGGAATGTCAATGTTGACAATTCAATCCCCCAYATATATATATCAATTACCTTGCCATCTGTCTCAGGTTCTGACTTTAGTTACAGATTTATCTCTAAACAATTCTGCTGTATATATAGTCAACCACATGCTCTTCTTCARAAGCATCACTATCAATCGAAATTCATATAAGCATATATATGCGCGTATATGTTTATGAAATAGCTCCAAGCTCCAGCCGGCGCGGGGCCATGGGATGCCTGCATGTCTGAATAACGTGCTTCATCGGGCCCGGCGCACGGTTCCGGCTGGAAGCCGCATGGTAATGATTTGACGGGGAACGAAGAAAAAACAACAACACACATAGCAGCTAGAAAGAGCAAAAAAGAAACGTGGCCATGTAAATTTGATACATCGCGAGAAAACATCACAAATCTCATATATATAAAATTCTATAAATTCAAATTAAKTTTAGAAAAATGGAAACTTGCCAAGAGATATATGATTATTATTGCTTACAAGTTAGGTGTGGTGTCACGCGCTATATTAAGCTGCATGGTTGCGAAGAATTCGATGGATCGATCGATATCAGAATTGGTTTTTTTAGCCCCTTTTAAGTTTGTTTTCAGTCAGGGTAACCCCGTCAACTTTCACCACCTCGTCTCGTCGTTTAACTTAACACGTTGATGGCACATTTCGAGTCAAGGAAGTTGGAACTTGGAAGGTCTTGAATCTTGATTCTTGATTCTTGCACACCTGGGCTTCACTTGTGGTGGCCAGTTCTACTAGCTTTAAGAAATAAAAAAGGAAGCCCTGAATTTCGAAGATGATTAAAATCTCATGAGCCTCAAAATTCAAAATTGTGACTTTAAACGAAACCAAATTACATGAYTGTACGTAAACTTTTAGATCGTTATCGCCAACAACGAAYATAACGAACATTAAAAAAACGTACGTAATACTTAAACAACAAACCCCATGTAAGGTTACCCGGCCTACTTCTTCACTTCCTCCACCCCCAGATTCATGTTCGAAGATTCAGATTCAGATTCACATGAGGAGGAACAAATTCCTCTTTGGCGTTAAGTGAAGAAATGTGAAAGATGAGATATCGACGTGTATATAGGGCCTTKTACACATATATACTTATAACTATTCAAYATGTCATCTATGGGTGACAGTTGTGACAAGTTACAACTCATTTGAAAGTTCGTACGGTATTGAATGTCTGGTCAAAGAGGACAGACAGACTACTGGCTCAAAGACGACTCGTCAATCAATTTTTATCWAGCTAGGAAACTGAAACGCGTAATCATAAAACTGACTACTCATAGATTTTCAGTACTAATAGAGATCAGATATATCTCTGCTAGGTAGTTGACTGATTATTGAGCCGTGATAACTGAACTCAGGATTATTTAATCTAACAACCCGATCATTTGTTTTGTTTTCAAAATTTAAGTAATTGCTGGAATATAGCCGATTTGGAAAGTGATAGGTTCATCTCCTTGGTTTTATTAAGAGCAGTGCAAATTTCTCATTTCTTGGACGACGTGATGAAGATCGAGTTTTTATACGCTTTTACGCGATCAGCTTGGTCAACGACATGCAACATCCCTTGCACAGATTTCAGTTTCCAAGTGWCCATTTTTTCATTTGAGTAGTAGCATCCAAGTATTCGGTGCCAGTAGTCACGTACCGTAAACTACGCTTTACCCCTGAAAGCCACTGATAAACCAATGAATCATCATGATGTTACTAATCCCTTTCAAATTCCACCGCCTATATATAGAGGAACTGGTAGGCAGGCTGCACATTTCACGTTTCCAGAATGTCCATTAGTGAACCATGTATACGTACAGCTGCTGCCGCGCGAGCTGCTCAGACACATGTAAATTTTGAGGAAGTTGGAACAAACGGCTTGGCAACGCGACCTAACTASAGAAATATCGTTCATTCAGCCAGCCGAACTAACTTGTATCTCAACTTCCATATTATTTATAGACATCCACGTACTACACATCTTCCCTTCAGAAGAAGCTTGAAGCTTACTTGAGCAAACTCATATGAAACAATTCGTACGTGTACGTACTGATACCAAGAACCGGCGCACCAAATCTATCTCGATCATGTAATCGTTTGAAGAATATAACAGAAACCAATCCAACGTCTTGGCACAATTCTAATATTTCCTTGATTAATTCCGTATAATCCAAAACTTGGCTTATTATAGCCCCGCGTATGAGATCGTGCGGTCCCGCCGGGCCCTGTCCCTCCCATCATGGTCCCCAGCTCGAGAATTTGAGAAAGAACCGGCCGGCGGTCAGTCACCAGCCTGAGTCCTGCAGGATGCACTGCCACTTATATGAGATTCCTTAAACTTCCATAAATCCCGAAACCATATATGATGAAGTAAATTCCGTCGTGCAGTGCAAACTCGGCCGGTCAACCTGAATTCTGATCTGGGTGAATCTCGGACCAAATTTAGGCATGTGATGTGGGCAGGGGTCCTGTGGAGGCGCTAGCTGGTGACTGAAGCTGACTCCTATGACTCCTGATGGAAGACAGTTGGCGTACGTACGGSGCCCGCGTAAATAAGATGGGAAATAAATTGGCCGTTTTCYTCAACTATAATACCCTTGGTAAGCTGATGGTCCATCTGTGTGCTTAAGGACTTCATACGGTGACCTAGCTGCTCCCTGCCTGTCGTCCCTTATACAGTACGTGATTATTCTGACATTTTCTGGATGATGGATCGCCCCTTAATACGTAGGTAGCTCAAGCCCCGGATCTATAGGAACAGCTCCATGTTTTTTTAGCTTCATTTTTACAGAATGAGGGCCGATCTAGAGCTATAATTTAGAACCATGCGCGAAATTCAGAAGACAAATTTCTTRWCAGTTTTCCATTTTTCCCTTGTAAAAGGTATATGCGCGGGTTTGAACTTCGTTCTTTGTTTACATAAGCAGCTTAGTACTTAGGTGCTAAGATTTTTAGTTCGGCGTAAATTTGCCAAAGAACAAATTTCAAAATTTTAGTTCGTGTTACCTGGGTTACTGCATTTTTCTATAGCGGTGGTCTTTTGTTGTTCCGCCGCATGTCTGCACGTCATCATATATCACAACAAATCACGTATACAATTTTGAGCGGAATTTGTCATACAAAAATGACAAATATATGGTCCAAATACATCCAACTGTCCTGGCATGTCACGTTAAGCCATACGTTGTATTTACGTTGGGATGAAATGAATTGCCAGGTGGACCGTACGTTCATGCTGTAGCGTGCAACCCATCTATCTATCTGTAATTGGTTCTCAATGTCCCGAATTGGGAATTAACTTTATGTCCCGTCCCATCTCATAGATTCGACCATCTAGCTAAAAGGTACTAGAAGAGCCCCTGCGTATGGCCATTGGCGGGCGCTGATCGATCAGCCACGGTACGGTACGTACATCTAGAGTAGAGTGGATAAGCTGGGCAGGCAGGCGGCAGACAGTAGTTAAGGCTGCGATCTGGAGGAGGAGGAGGAGGAGGAGGAGGAGGAGGAGAGCGCTGATGAAACAACATGCACCTGTTTACGTGTACGTGCCTCAAGAAGATGATCCAATCTTCAAGCTCATGTGATGCTCCTAGCTGTCAATCATCTTTCATATAAAGAAGAAAGGAACAAAATTTATATGGATAAAGGAAAATCGACGGATATATATATATATAAGTTACAAGACATGGAAGAACTTACTCAATTGTTCTTAATGTTGAGGAGAAGTTGGAAAAGCTGTACGTATATGTGTGTACGGATCAAATCTGAGGATATAATAGATCTGCAGAAGTCGAAAAAGACAGTTCAGTTCGTTCGCGAGGAGACAAACCCTTGATGAGCCAATTGAGTCATCTTATAAAACAACTTRTTGGAATTTGGAAACTTGCACACAGCTCTCGAGATCATAAAGACATAGAGACGTATGACCTGGTTTTTGTGGCGTCATGCTGTTTCTATGCATGTCCAATTTCTATCTATAGACCATGCTTTGTAATTAATGGGTTCAAATTGGTGTATCTGTGCCTTTTCCAGCTGTGGTTCATTTTAAATAACTTCAATCGTGCGATGTGTACCCAGCGGTTTCCTGCAGATAAACTTACTTGAAGAATCACTCATGAGTCATGATTTAAAGCTCTAAAATAGTTATAATTTATGTACATATAAATGCAATCTAATGGATAATGTAAGAGAACTTATATAACACAGAAAAATGGGAAAAGAGGGAAGAAAAAACACATACAAAACACTCAGTTTAAAAATCCAAGAAACCTTCATCATCATCATCGAAAAGTGCTTGTTGTTTCTCTTCCAATCTACGTTTTTCAATTTGTCTCATATATTTTTYTTGGAAATTAACCAACGTATTCAACTGAATTCTTCTCATCTCAGAACTAATTGAAAATTGTTCAACCAAAACCTGAGCTTTATAAAACTCACCAATGCTTTGTAACTTTTTTTGACACACTGACAAATAATACAAGAACAAATTTTCATTGAACGCTGCTTCTCTCACTGTTCTATTATATCTTGCATTCAACACCCTGACATGCCACACAGGCAAGTACTTCAACAGTGTCTCTAATGAAGAATAACGAATCAAACTCTTCAACATTCCCTTTGAAGGAACCACGTTTTCCGTAGCAGCTGACCAAAGTGAATCAATGACATCGTATTTCATCTGCAATGGATCAAAATCAGAGAAATCATGCAATGGATCACGATACAAAAGTTGTCTCTGTTGTTTTTCCACTTGTCTTCCAGTAAGTTTAGGCCCATAACCTGCTGAAGCCTTAGAAGCAGCAAATAACAAACTATGAATATCGGATTCAACTGTAGATAAACTTAATGCTGATGCTTTCAATAACGCAGACCAGTAATATTTCGTTCTGTGTATTGGTAATCCATAATTGACAATGATTGAATTGCAGACAACCAAAGCCTTAGCTAATTGCTGATGATGGGCATAACTTAACACTATGGCGGATAACACCAAGTGGTTAGGATATGTGAAATTGGAATTTGACTTCTCGAAAGTGAAACCTTCAATTGTGTTCCCCGAATTAGGTTCAATACCCCACGCGGTTCTAATGAAAGTGTCTAACATTGTGATGTCGTTTTCCTTCGCAATTGCGCGTAATAAGGCAATTTGTCCTTCAACAGGGACACTGTATCCGGATTCACCATAACTTTTCAAAACTGTTAGTGTATCTAAAGTTGGCTTGAATCCGAAATCAGCGTCTTCTMTTCCAAACTCAGCAGTACCAGTATCTTCATTTGACTCTTGTGGTGAAGTTTCTTTTTTGTTAGAACTAAATCTGTACCAGTCCTTGATATTATGAACTTTCCAATTGTATTTACCAACGGTGAAACTCAACTCACTTGAATTAGTCCAGATGGCAAGTTTATGAAACCACATCTTATTAGTCAACCTCAATGAATCATCTCCTCTTTCCAATGCTAATTTTTCAACACGTTCAATCAATTYCATTGCCTTCTTATGATGTAATTGTTTCATATGCATCTCCAAGATCCATTCATAATCAATAATGTTTAAATTTGCTTCACTRCTAGTTTCAATCTTGCTGAATATCTTGTTGATGTTTTCGTACGCGTCTCTTATTTCACGTCTCTTGATRCTGAATTTTGTGTCTTTCACGATTCTTGATGCAAATTGTAACTCATCCATGAATCCATTCATTAGAKTAGCATGATGTTTTACCAATTTTTGAATCAGTAATGATATCTCCAACGAACTGAGTTGTRATRCTAAAGATGGTGTGTATTGAGATGCTTTGGTGAGGAGTTTCAACAAAGAACTCCCACTATCACTTGTTTTCAAACATAGTTGGACCAACGTGACAAACTCTTTCAAATCTGAACTAAATTTTCCTTCATGTACAAGTGAATCAATATCCTTGTAATCATTTGATTTTGATTCTTCAGTACTCTTGAGCCGACTACCACTACCAACAGACTTATTCAAAACATAAAGTAGATTCAAACCAGTAAATTGAAAATCATTAACGGACTCATTCAACATTTTTTTRTTTTGAACTTCCCTCAAATTTGAAACATTATCGATCAAACGTTGGTATCTATCATAATCATCTAACTGTAATTTCAATTCGGCAATATCTGGATGAATTCTACTCAATGATATATCTTCTTGAGTGCTATAACATCGTATGAAAAAATTTCCCAAAGTGAATGTGATTGGTGTGCTGGTTATTGGTTTTTTTGCCGATGTTGTTTTTATTCGGCTTGTCAGTTTCAGCATATTGATGGTATTGATATGGATGATTGTTTTTGTAATGGGTGTATGGTTGTAAAAACTGAGTTACAGTGAATTKTTCAGTATTATATTTAACCCCGACCGAAAAGATCCATATTATCCATGTTCCCCAAGATTTCAATATTCAATGGACGCTCGTTACTGGATCGTTCACTGTTGATTTTTCAGTACAGTGGACCAGGTCGTGTGCTGCCTAATTACTAGAGCTGTATCAGTGCACAGCCTTGATGCTGAGTAAACCTGTACACCAAGTCCTACTCTATTTTACAGTTCAATGATATGTTTGTAAGGAAACGTTTGAATAATATGGYAAACTGTGAAAAATTTGTCAGTATATAGTATGTAGAATATGAATAAACCAGAGGACTAATGAAAAAACTGATAGACGTAGGATCAGGGGATCAGAAATCATCAATTTGAACACCTAATCCCTTGGTTTCAGATTCACGCAAGACATGAGCACCAACGGACATGTCCATGATACACAAACCAACCAACTTGCTGAACACAACCTTGTTGGACTTTATATATTCAGCTTGCTTAACAGCTTCAGGATCAGGCTTTTCAGCAAACAATTCAGCAACCTCGATCAAAGATTCTGACTTGATACCAGTTTGTAAGAACTCACCAGCTTCATCCATGCAATGCTCAACTGAATCAACAATGACTTTACCTCCATTCTTCAAAATGTATTCCTTTGTCAAATCGCCATCAACTTCAATCATATGAGGCTTATAAGAACCAATTGCACCAATGTAGACTTTGTCTCTGACGTTTGAATCGATGTAGCTCTTCACGATAGTTGGCTTAGTGCTAGGAACACAAGTAAAAGCCACTGAGACATTAACGAAGCTTTTCTTGATACTCGCTGAGTCTTCACCAGCCAAAGCCTGGAATTTAACGTTGGGAAATTCAACACTGAAATMATCTTTGATTATCTTCTCAGCTTTGTCAAGAGATCTATTAACGATGAACACATTTTCAAACTTACCAGAATATAGAGCCAATGCTAAGCGAACATGCCATAATCCTTGATCACCAACACCAAAACAAATTAAATCTCCTAGTGATTCAGTTGTTGATTCAGGTGGGAAAGTCTTCACCAAGCCCAATGTGGAACACAATGCTGTTCTGAAAGCAGTCAAAGTTGCAGCATTCAAGATACCAATTGGATAACCATCATACTTATCGACGATGGCAGTGACACCTTTGAAACCAGCTTTGGAACCAGTTAAAGCCTTCATACCAACTGTTTCACCAGTGGATGCCATAAACAAATGAGTTGCTCCAACTGGTGTCTGAGTGACAATTCTTGGTGGGATAATAGAATGATCTTGTTTGAATTCAAGAAGTGAGTTCACTAATGTTGTTTGATAGGCTTTAAGTTCTGGCAAAGAAAGGTCTCTCAAGAGTGATGAAATAACTGATTCACTTAACACTTTCATGATGGTTGTTGTYTATGATGGTTATTTGATGATGAATGATGTTGTAAGAAAGAACATGAATCATCAACGATTGGATTTTGAAATCATTTTGATCACTTATCCAAACCTCTTTTGATATCACTTGAATGAAACCTCAATRTATCGGCAGACTATCGGGCCTGTGCAGGCGGATGTGTAAAATTTTGGTGGTTGCTGGTCGCTTAAAGCTTCTTTCAGTGGTCGGTCAAAGGCTGTGTAACTTAACTCGCGGAAGGTTCCCCTCTTACTCCCATCTGGGCAATATAAAAGGGACAGACGAACGACTCTTCCTCAACAACACCATCCCATCACAACAACACGCTATACGCTTCGTTTCTTTCAAACATACCATACTGCACWATCATATGCTTACAATGCTTCTGGTAACTACGCTATGACTTCTGATTGTTTGACTTGAGATCAATTGTTTCCACTACGCTGAATGCTGTTGGTTTGTTGAACGCGTCCCCGTTTCCCTTTTCCTTTTTCGCCTTYCCCGTTCCCCTTTCCCTCAATTCACTTTCACTGTTGCTTTTCGAATGAATCCTATAATTTCACCAGTCTAGTCAAAGGCCTGTTAAAAGATTGAAGTCACTTTTTGCTGCTTATGAATGGTCCACCAATTCGAAATACATACGATAGTTGGTCGAAGAGTGTTGCTGAGTTGAATCATTGCCACTGTGACAACAAGAACCACCRGTGAAACTGGAATAATGAGAACATATCCTGAGGGATGGAATCGTGCTGAAAGAAGTCAAGGCTGATTTGGCTCACCATTAGGTTGATTGTCTGGTTGGTGATGTTGTTYTCACTAACAGTTGAGTTGTTCCTCTACCATTTGTTGCCGTGTTGAAGTTGATCATGTTGTGGTATTCCCTGCTGGTACTAGCTTGAGTTGTCAGAAAGTTCTCCGAACTCTGCCAGTTGTGGTAATTTCTCCATTTCACATATTCGTTACCCTGATAATTATTCCAAAAACTGTTAATGATTTGAAGATTTTGAAAATATTGGATGAGAACAACATAAGGCGATCCAAAGMACCATCTTTTAACACAAGTAATTGACCAAGACAACAAAGAGAATGAAACTGATGAAACCGACAAATTGTCGACAAGTACAGTGAAGACGACAAATCCAATGATGCCAACAGAAGCAAAAATAAATCAACTTTCTACAAACTCTGTGATCCTYAAAGCTGATAATGTAATACATTTTTGTTGTTGGTTGTTGTAAGTTAGGCTGGAATGTGGAATGTACCATAACACAGAATTCACGTTCAATGTTGTGATCAGAGATTCTGGAATTTATTACCAAGTTCAATAGAACAGAAGTTTTTTGGTGTTCCTTTTCACAAAGAAAATGATGATGATCAATAAGAAGTTCCAAATCGAGTTCTTGAAGTCTTCAAAGTTATACGATCTTGTTGCTGTTTATCTGCTTTCAATGTAGAAGAACAATAAAATATACTTGATAAATAGCTGATTCTAACTTCAATTGAATATGACGAAAAAAATATTATTATTGGTGTGTCAAGAAAAGGGAATCTGRAAAACARATATAACATATATTCCAAAGTAAGATGCAAGCAAAAAGAAAAAGGTTGCTTGATCTTCTTCTTGGTTGSCCAAAATTTGTTCTTCATGCAAAGTTGTTGTCCATGTGAATTGGCATTACCAGTGTTACGCTTCATTTGTTATATCCGTATGTACTTCTAGTTGTGGGTAATGAAGCCACACTAAAACTGTTTCATCTTCTCATTACCAAGAAGCCCTGGTTTGAAATACATAGYTGACCCAATGGAATATCAACTGCAGTGCTTCAGTATTATTGGATGTGACCTACTTATTAGGTCTCTTTGAATGGATTTAGTCTGGTCATCTTTGAGTTCAATATCTACTATAAAGTCTTATTTGTTTTGAGTGCTATTGGTACCATATTTGTCATTAGTTTGCTATAGAATTTGATATGCGAAAATTGATGGATGAGATACTTGCTTTTGCTATTGATTGGAGGGGAATTTGAACTYGAAAGAAACAAGTGTAACATTATGCTGAAAAAAAAAACCATTCATCGGTCCACATGTGTATAATCTTAAACCTTGACACTGAATCTAATAGTCAGCACAACCCTGGAACAATGAATTTGGGAATAAGTACAATACTACACAACATCACATATATAACAGCACCGCTATCAAACATTTCCAAAAGTTGTTGGCCAATCTTGTGACAGCTTTAACCAGCTTAGATCGAACCGGCTTTAAACAATTTGACAACATTTTTGAATATCATTATTGGTACATCAAGAAAGATCAATCTGAAAACCRGACATATGACAATATTCCAAATGAATAGCAATATATGACAACAGTTGAACCACCGATCCCACAAATAAGCATAAAAAACTGTGCAACAGTAGACCAAATGGTTATGATTAAGTGGAGACAGGCCGTCCAAGTTCAATGTCAGATTGATTGTTATCGTTTAGAAAACTTGGTCTAATACATCTTGGGAGTTGGTACGTCATGTATGGAGTCATTCTTCTGTAGAAATGTGGCACGTTTGTGAGTTTAAATTAATTGTGTTCGTTTTCCGGCTCTAATTAACATCAAAAGCTAGTGTTTTYTCTTCACTTATCGYTATTTATTCAAAATTTGCTTCAAATTATGCATCCTGATTATTGATTCCTTTTAATTTTCAATTCTACTCTATACTTGAAAGTTGATACATACACGCAGTCGAGACTCGAGATCGAGGTGCTGCCTTGTATAAGAGCTTCGACGCTGACGCGTGTCACGTGTGATGATTGATCCCGCCGGACTTATAACATTTTTTCTGAGAAGCTGGCCGGCCAGAACATAGAACATAGATAGATGATGAACTTTCGATGATCAACATCTAGAAGTGCTTTGACCGCAGAGAAGAAGATGTTTTGTGTATCATACACACACATGATTAATTAACCAAACATTACAACACAATGACTACAATTTACCTTAATTTACCCCTCACAATCACCATGGAACACATCTTTACAAGTCCCAAATTTCAATGGCTTATGTGTGTTCTCTTCTCCTTTTGRACTTCGGCCGGCCAATTTGAACTTTGAACCCAGTTTGAACCCTTTAACATACAAAAAGCTTATGAAATCCAGTCAAARCACCTGGTAGAAAATRCAGCATGCTTTTAAGGGTTCAGTCGCCTTCAATATAGGTCATATACGATCTTTGAAATGATTGCTGCTTCGAAATCAAAAAACATGARYACTCCCAAGAACAATAACAATGGATTTGGTGATATATTTGAAGACCCATTTACAGGCAGTTCTTTTTTGCAACATCAACAGCAGACAGAAAACGAAACAATGAGACCACAAGTGCTCAAGAAAACAAAGATACAAAGGTTCAAAGACAATGTTTGGAATGCAGACAAAACCTGGAACAGAGCATTTCTCATYACGTCCATCRTCTCAAGTATCATGATTCTGGCTTTCTTAATATCATTCGTCTTGTTATTTTGGTTTGGTTTCAAAAAGAAAGGGTATTTGCCTCACGAAATGGGATTTGGTGCAACTAGAAGAAAACAGGAAACGTTCAACGGTATCATCAAGACATTGAATTTGAATTGCTGGGCCTTTTTATCGGTGGTGACTGTGTCTCAAGTGCACCAGATTGTGATGGCTGTTCTTGTGCTTTACGTGAAAAACATAGTTCATCTATACTCATACTTGGCATTTCTGTTATTTTTGGCGTTATTCACGGGGTTTCAACCAAGAGATCTGAATTCTGTGGTATCCACACTCAATSGTTTAGCTAGTGAAATACAACAAACAGAGAATAATATGGTTCTTGGATCTGCTGCCAATCTTGCTTATCCAACTTCAAGACTATTGACTTTGAAAATCTTAACTGCCTTTATAACTATCATCTGTGGAGTTGAATGTTTCATTCAACTATTYATTTCATACTACAAATTGATGCCTCAATTCAAACGTACCACCGGAGAACATGTTGGAATAAGTGTTAGTTTAGTCAAGAGTGAATTTATTCTCAATATACACCGGTCCTTGCTTCTTCTACTTTTGTTTTTCTTTCCTGCAATGCTGATTCTTGTGATGGTTATGTGGCCAATCCCAGATAAATATGGTGGTATTGCCTTGATGTACAGTGTACTTACATTGCTGTGGATAGCCATTACAGATTACAGCACTGTAAGAGAGTACAGAACGCTTCATTTTATTATGATGGTTTGCRATTTATCATTGCTTAGTGCCCCTATACTGTCAACCATTCTTTCTACTCCTCGTGGAAATGGCGAGCTTGTTGTCTCTACTGTTGTTGTGTTGAATGCATTTATTTTCTTTCTGTTGATTCTTCAATTTTTTGCTTCAATTTTTGTTATTCAGAATTATGGGAAAGGTTTGAAGCTTGTCCATGCTCATGAATATATTTGGTTCAGGAAAACGAAAGCCACTGGTGATTTACATCAAACAGAAATGCAAAATCAAGAGACCAAGAACTTTTTGTCATACCCAAAGGAGGACTTGGAGTTTTGACTCCATATTTATATATTGCAGCTTCAACCATTAACTTCTATATAGTCCCATATATTTTATACCCTGAGAACTGAGCTTTACCATAGTATTGGATAACGTGATTTCAAAACTAACTTGGAACATAGTCGACAGATCGTATCCTTTAGAATCAGAGCACGTAGTTTAATTAGCTCTTAAAAGTTGATTTGGTGAGTATTGTATTCAACAGTTTAACTGTTCATACTTGAGGGCATTGTTGATTTGTGTGTCGAATCACTCACGTTGCAAGTGTTGTATCAATTGCATCTGTAGTCTCAAGACCGGCAACATTCTCTCCGATTAAGAATTCAGGCCGAGAGAATGTTTGGCAAATACGCGAGAACACTTATAATCTCCACAAGTCAACCCCAGTGTACAKCTGTTTCTTCTTCAGAGGTCAGTTCCACACAGTTAATGTTCAAGAAAGTTTTCAATCCCTCACAAATCCTCAAARCCATGTCGAAAGCAACAAAATACGATTTCACACCAAGTACAAGCAAAGCCAAAATCACACATCAGGAGCCATTAGACAATTCCAAATCCCGTTTCATCAAGTTGGAAAAATTGAAATATGAAGCACCTGATGGTAAAATYAGAGACTGGGAAATGGCTAGTCGTTCCACAAGACCAGCCGGTGGATCATTGGATGGTGTTGGAATATTGGCTATTACAAAACAAGAACCAAGACAGATCATATTACAGAAACAATTCAGACCACCTGTTAATGGTATCTGTATTGAGATGCCAGCTGGTTTGATTGATCCAAATGAAACTGTTGCTCAATGTGCCTTGAGAGAGTTAAGTGAAGAGACTGGATTAGTTGGTGAAGTTTTACATGAGTCGATTCCAGTTTACAATGATCCTGGTTTTTGTAACACCAACACTGTGATCGTTGTTGTTGAGATTGATTTGACAAGAAAAGAGAATGTGAATCCAGTGACCCATTTGGAAGAAAATGAATTTATTGAGACTTTCCATGTTCCATTGGCTACTTTCACTGAAGAATTGGAGAAATTGTTCAAAGAAGGATATCATATCGATGCTAGGGTTCACAATGTTGCTGAAGGTCTTAGACTTTCGAAAGCTTTGAAACTATGATTGTGTTCAATTGACTCCAGTATTTTCCCCCAATCATATGTCCTCAGTTTGATAGTGCGCCAAAATTATCTACATAACGTATCATTGCATATTTCTATATCTTTTGTTTTGTTTAATCTTATGGTTTAAAGTGCATCAGTACAACATTAACAATCGTACTAACAGTCGAACTAACAGTCGAACTAACAGTCGAACTAACAGTCGTACGTAGTACATGCAACAGATCTAAACTTGATTAGATCAAAAGGTCGATTGGTCGTTTTATCGTCCCAAGATTCGTTAATCTATGTTCTGGTGCAAGGGTGCAGTTGAGATCCATTTACCGCGGTGGAGTCAGTTTGAATCAGATTTGGAGCCACACAAAGTGAACCTCCCAAAAAAGTGTTGAAGTGACAGGTTTTGAGCTCCTAAAAGAGGGTTGTGGTCTTGACGTGATAATAAAAGGGTGTTTGATGTTTGGAAGTTATATCGTTTCTTTCAATCATCATTTTCCCATGTTTTTCAATGTTCAGACAGACCAAATTACACATACCAACTGATTTCTGAAGATGCGCCAATTTCCAATTTCCCACGTTGAATTTCTCCGCCGGCGGACTCTGACTCTGTGACTCTGTGACTCTGTGACTCTGTGACTCGTGCTCGATATCGACAATAGAATCCGAACGGCAGCCTTCCCATCCAACCAATCAGGTGGCACAGAGAGAAAACTTTCTCAACTGTTCCATGGGAGGATAAAAAGGCATGATTCGATTCATATCACACAAAAATTTTCACCACTTTTTAACCCCAACTTCTTTCCTTTCTTTATCACTCATTGCAAGCAAGCAAAATCAAATCCATCAAGCTATACGAAAGATGTCCCAAGACCAAAAAGAATTGACACACCCATTGATCAAAGACGGCTGGTTTGCCGAAATCTCAGACACCATGTGGCCAGGTCAAGCCATGTCATTGAGAGTGGAAAAGATCTTACATGTTGAGAAATCCAAATATCAAGATGTTTTGATTTTCAAGTCTACTGATTACGGTAACGTGTTGGTTTTGGATGGTGCCATTCAAGTCACTGAAAGAGATGAATTTGCTTACCAAGAGATGATTGCTCATTTGGCATTGAACTCCCATCCTAACCCTAAGAAAGTCTTGGTCATTGGTGGTGGTGATGGTGGTGTCTTGAGAGAAGTCGTCAAGCACGAGTGTGTTGAAGAGGCCGTTTTATGTGATATTGATGAAGCTGTTCCTAGATTATCCAAGATATACTTGCCTGAATGTGCTAAATCTTACTCTCATGAAAAGGTCAAGGTTCATATTGGTGATGGTTTCAAGTTCTTGAATGACTATAAGAACACCTTTGATGTGATCATTACTGATTCCTCTGATCCAGAAGGTCCAGCTGAAGCTTTGTTCCAAAAGCCTTACTTCCAATTATTACATGATGCTTTGACTGATAAAGGTGTCATTACTACACAAGGTGAATGTGTCTGGTTACACTTACCTGTTATCAAGAAAGTGAAAGATGCTTGTAAAGAAATTTTCCCAACTGTTGAATACGCTTACACAACCATTCCAACTTACCCATCTGGTCAAATCGGTTTTATGGTTTGTTCTAAAGACCCTAACGTTGATTTGAAGAAACCATTGAGATCTCTTCCTACTGAAAAAGAATTGGAATTGTACAAATACTACAGCAAAGAAATTCACGAGGCTTCTTATGTCTTGCCAAACTTTGYCAAGACTGCTTTGCAATGAGCACATTTTCTGACTTTATACCTTTTCTTATATTTCTTTAATGATTGATCTAGACTTTCAATGCTCAATGCTTGAATTCTGTAACTTCACTACGTAGTGGAAACTCCTTGTATAGACCTATTTCTCACAAATTCCGGAATGAGAGCGTGTCCGCTTTCGATTACCGGATAAGTTTCAGTAAAATCGAATAAATTGTTTATAGAAATCTAAAAATGTCACTAAATATTTAGTATTCAAGCGGAAGAGTAGATTTCATTTAAGACAGTTTCAAACTCCTTGATCAAARTCTTGTTTTCCTCTTCGGTACCAATGGTAATTCTCAAGCAACCAGTGCAACCTAATTCCTTACCTCTAAATCTAACAACGACATTCTTTTGAGTAGCCAAAGTGTGATATAATTTTTCAGCGATTACATTATCTGGCTTAYCTTCCTTGTTCAAAATTTCTAACAACAAGAAATTTGAATCCAAACCACCCAAGTTCTTACCAACACCTTTCAAACTTTGGAGTGCTTTCAAGACAACATCACGTTGTTTCACAATCAATCCACAATTCTTTCTCATATTGGCAATTGCTTCCTTGGAAGTAGCTCTCAAACCAATGTTAGAAGTCAAATTACTGATGTTGTAAGGGTATTTCATAGAATTCAACAATCTAGAGACTGGTTTAGCAGCAAAGGTAACACCCAATCTGATACCGGCCAAACCAAATGATTTGGACATGGTTTGGAAAACAACCAAGTTTGGATACTTGTTGACTAAGACAGAGACAGATGAACCGATTGGTGAGAAGTCAATGTATGCTTCATCGACAATGACCAAACCGTTCCAGCCAATAGTTTCGATTTTCTTCAAGAGGTCAAATAACAATTCAGTGTCAATCTTCACTGCAGTTGGGTTACCTGGAGAAGTAATGTAAACCAACTTAATATTTGAATCCTTAGCCAATTGGTCAGCAATCAAATGAGGTTGAATTTGAAAAGTAGATAGATCCAATGGAATCTTAACCAATTCAACATCATTAACAGCGGCACAAATAGTGTACATACCATAAGTTGGAGGACAAATCACCATTTTTTCAACACCTGGCTTACAGCAACATCTAATCACAGCATCAATTGACTCATCTGAACCAACACCAAGACACAAGTTTTCAGGAGTAATTGGAGTTTCAATACCTTTCAATTCATTAGAGATTTGTTTGTCYTGCTTTGATTCACTGACTCTGAAATCAATGATTTGTTGTTTCAGTTCAATTTGATGAGGATCTGGATATCTGTTCAACTCCAAGTCTTCTTCTAATGAGGATGGGTCAGTTAATGCTGATCCATGGGTGTTTTCATTGGCATCTAACAACACACCTTCTTTGAAATCATCTCTTGCACAACGGTAAGGTTCAAGTTTTAAAATGTTTGGTCTTGCGATTTTGGTAATGTCGAATGTCATGATTTTGATGTTCTTGTTGGTTTTCTTATTATTAAGATGTATAGTGTAGAAGCAAGACAACGTTGTAGTGTGTTGTATGAACAGTGTTTCAAGAGCAGTTTAAGTAGCCACTTCACTACTTTCTGAGTCATTCTGATTCTGATTCTGATTCTGATCCTGTGCTAAAATCCTGTGCTGATTTTCGCTATCTGACTTCTCTCAGATTTCTCAGATCCTCAAATCTACTACCGCCTATTTCTACACTTGCCGCGATAGGAAACTGACTGATTTTCCACCACCCACAAATTAAATTTCAAAACCCCATTGATGCTTGAACATTCTCGTCCGCGTTTTCCACAAACAACTGGAGAAGAAACCAAAGCTTGACCATATACATTCTTGCCGAATCAGTCATCCCCTCTTCCGTCATCCACTCTTCCGTCATCCGACAACCCACAATTGAAGGAAGCTCAATTCACACACCTCGAATATAAAGATCAACAACATACATGTTTGCACTCAAAGACTTAGTCGATACTCTTCGTGAGCAGTCACTACAAAACAACAAAAACCACGAAATCGAGTGGGAGTTTGCGGAAGAAACCGTGCCGTTTGACGAAGCTGCTTTTGACAAGATGCAATCCGACTTATTATCATTTTTRGTGACRGAGAATTTCCCAGCCACGATGGAGAAGGAAGATTTGGTKATTGAATTGGTTGCTACACAAGTTGAAAAATTGAATGGTGGTAAGTTTCAAGATTTTTTAAAGATTCTTGATGCCAACTTAGGTGAGGAATATCTTAGAATTGAAGGTAAGAAATGGAAGAGCCATAAGTTGAAAGAGATGAAAGAAGAAGGGTTGGTTTACATTGAGTTGATAAATCAACATAGTTCTGAAACAATTGGATTCTTATCGATGAAGTTGGTGTTTGATAATGAAGTGTTATGCGTGTATCTATATGAGATCCAATTGTTGAAAGAATATACTGGCTTGAAGATTGGTAGTGAATTGATGAGACATTTTCATAAATTACCTGGTTTGATAAACATAGGCCTTGAAGCTAATGAAGATAGACCATTGGATGACGAAGATGATGATATGGATGACGCAGACAAATCAGAGATTACTGACTTGAGAAATGAGAAAGAAAAAGAAAGAATCGATTTTTTGAAGAATTATGGTAAAGTTGAAGGTTGTTCATTGACTGTGTTCACGAAGAATGAAAGAGCATTGAAATTTTATCAAGGTTTGGGATACATCAAAGCTGATCATTCTCCAAGAGACAAGAAACTAAGAAATGKACGCGTTGTGAAACCCGATTATTACATCATGTTCAATTACCTCTGAAGTCATTCAAACAATTTATCACCTTTTCAGGTTTCAAATCCTTGAGCTATTCAATTTTCCGTTCTTTTTCGCATTTTCAGTTCCCTTTGCAATCTGTTTATCCTTCCCTGTTCTTGAGCTATTACCACACATCAACTTACGATCCACACGTAYTTTTTTTTTCTTTCCTTTTACTAAGTTTCTTTATTATGCTCTTTGTTAATTGTACAGTTAGTGCTTGTCAATGATTCTAGAGGCAAGTACTATGTACATCAAAAAAATTAAAAACTCATTTGCTACGTTCATTTCTTTTCTTTCGACACTAMTATGGTTTTTTTTCTTTAATTCCGACACTTCATCATTAAAATGGTTCAATTTATAATTCGAACCGTAGTCACTAATTGTAGTGGTCTTTGTCGACCGTGTGTAGCTCYATATACCTAATGCGGGTAACTACGCTCAAATTAATCGATTYGCCGACGACGTACGGGGGTTGAAACTTTCTCAAATCTAGCACATTCTTGTGGATTCAAAAGCCGACACTTTGTACATTTAAACACTTTAACATCGCCACCAACATATTGGACCCTTGTGCCATCTCTTATCTTTCTACATTCTTATCTCCTTTGTTTATCACAAGATATAAGAACAACAATATCTTCTTCTTCCACAATCACAACTACTCTCACAACTTCATAGCTAACTTCAAACCAACAACTTAATCAACCAACCAACTATTCAAAATGTGCATGTCAAAGCAATGTCCAAGCTGTCAAGGTTTCTCATGGATGGGATGTGGTAAGCATATCCCTACAGCCATGTCTAAAGCTTCAAAAGATCAATGGTGTACTTGTGAACATCCTTCAGATTCAACCACAGATCATGAATTTCCTCCAAAGGCCGGTACTGGTATTCCTGGTGCAAAGTTATGATCGTTTTCCTTGGACTACAACTATAGTTAGAAATATGCAACTTGATGTGCATGGTTATACTGTTCATGTGAAACATATCTAGGTGCTTCTATGCAATTGTTCGTTTGTTTGTTGAAAATGGTGTTAAGATTMAAGCTGGGTATGGTGTATGTAGGGTGCATGTTGTTTATAGATAGTGCATGGGGTTTACTTATAGAGACGGTAGGTATACATGAATTATCCCGGTTTGGTGAAGAAGAATCAATTAATCTAGTTCTAGAATTGTTTTGTTTGAGGTATATCATTTAACGAGYTGTTTCAAAGTTGCTGGTTATCTTAATGAATCATACAAATTTGTTTTTTTTTATTTCACAGATCAATTTGGTTACACGCAGTTTATCTACATTTTGATATAATATCAGAAATATGACATTAATTGAAACTGTAAAATTATATATAAGAGAATAAGATAGATGTATGAAAACGAAGAATTAGTGGGTTGAAAGAGGATGATAGGGATCGCTGGTCCATATCAAAAGAAGAATTGATATACGGCTAGAACTTCCCAAAAGGTAAAGACTGACCCGTTCTGTCCGATCCCATATTTTTCATAGAGGCGAAATCAACAGAAAGAATGTARAAGGAATATTAATCTAGACGTAGTTTYTAAAATGATGATAATTTAACACACAAAAAGAATGGAGGAAAGTTGAAAAAAAAGTGGRAATGGAAGTSGAAAGATGAAAGAGAGAAAAGAGAAAGAAAGTATAGAGCTAGTCGATTATTATAAGTTTCACACAAATAAATACAGTATTTTTATGTCTAATTGAAAGGGGTTTAGGACCCTATAGTGGCAATTGGAGGGAAACCTACTATTTAGAACGCTTGTGGATCTTGTTCAAGAAAGCAGTCAAAACCTTACCCTTGAAACCACTTGATTCATCAACCTTAGCGATCTTTTCATTTAATTCATTGACGATTTTTTCTTCGTATTGCAAGTAYAATTGGTCAATCTTCAATTCAGTGAAAAGCTTCTTACAGACAGCTTCCTTTTCGGCATCTTTTCTACCATAGTTTTCATCCAACAACTTTCTTTGTTCTGGAGTACAGATGTTCAAAGCGGTGTTAACGACCCAAGAACATTTGTTATCTTGGATATCGGTACCGATCTTACCAATGTCTTCTGGCTTACCGAAACAGTCCAAGTAATCATCTTGGATTTGGAAGTATTCACCCAGAGGAATCAAGACGTCTCTAGCTTGTTTCAAATCTTTTTCAGAGTTGATACCAGCGGCAAACATAGCCAATGCAACAGGCAAGTAGAAAGAGTAGTAGGCGGTTTTGAAAGTGACGATGAAAGAGTGCTTCTTTAAGGAGAACTTACTCAAGTCAACGTGTTCTTCAGGAGCAGTAATCAAGTCCAACAATTGACCTAATTCGGTTTGGAAAGTAACTTCATGGAACAAATCCAACAAGTCAACGTAGTAAGGTTCATTTCTGTAGTATTTCTTCAAGAAAACATAGATGGCACCTTCCAACATAAAGGCATCATTAACAGCGATATCTTGAACAGCTTCCAACTTGTACCARCAAGGTTGACCTCTTCTGGTGATAGACTTATCCATCATATCATCAGCGACTAAGAAATAAGCTTGTAATAATTCAACACCCCAACCCAAGACTGCCAATTTCTTGTATTCAGCATCTGAGAAATCTTCCAATGATTTGTAGTTCTTCAAGATAGCATAAGTGTCGATGACAGACAAACCTCTGTTCAATTTACCACCTGGAGTGTTATAATTCAAGTTTTTCTCCAACCATTCAATGGCATCTGGGGTGATACCGTAGTTAACACACACTTCTTTCAATTCAGCAACGAGTTCAGGGAAAACGGCTAAGAACTTGGCTTTGTTTKGTTGTTTATCCATTTTGATGAGATTGGGGTTTATTTGATTGATTTGGTGGGGGAGGTAAGGGGGTTTTATGTGGGAAAGGGGGTTTGGGGGGAAAAGAAAGTAGTGGTCGTTTAGCAAATCAAAGTGAGTTTTAAAATCAAGAGCCCAAATGTCAAGAGAGGCAAGAGAGGCAGTTACCATACTAAATCTCAGTATAAATCTCAGTATAAATCTCAGTATGAGCGCAATTTTCAACGCTGAACGCTGAACGCTAAACGAGGATCGATTGATTCTGATTTTTGATTTCGTTTTTGATTTCGTTTTTGATTTCGTTTTTGATTTCATCTCCGAATTGGCATTTTTGGAAAAGGTCGCGCGTCACTCAATCCGAAAAAATTTATGTTTTTTTTTTTATTCCATTTTTTTTTTTTTTTTTTTGATCATGATCTTAATGATAGCCTAGTTTATACTACTTCTACTATAACAATTCAGTCAACTCAACTCATATATATAACATCCCAAAAAATATATATTCATAATGGGAAAAAGCATTAGAGTTAAAAACTCCATCAAAAAGAAAGAAGACAACTACGAAAGTGATGTGTTGAGCAAAAAAGAACAAAGAAAAGTGAAAAAGCTCCTACAGAAACAAGAAGAGGAAGAAAAACAAGCTGATGATGAAGAAGAAGAGGGAGAAGAAGATGATGATGATRGATCAGATATTGAATCTATTGAAAGAAGACTTGATTTAGATGTGCTTGCACAAAGTGATGATGACGATGAGGATGACGATGAGGATGACGATGATGATGACGATGATGATGACGATGATGATGACGATGATGAAGAAGATGAAGAAGAGGACGATGACGATGAGGAAGGTGAAGAAAAGGAAGATGAAGAAAAGGACCCAGAAGAAGAAGAAGATGTTCCACTTTCGGATGTTGAAATGGATTCAGATGCAGATGTTGTTCCACATACCAAACTTACAGTCAACAATAAAGCAGCATTGAGAGAATCATTAGCTAGAATTCAATTGAAATGGGAAACATTACCATTTGATGAACATCAGTCTATAACATACCATTCCAAAGTTGAAGAAGATATCAAGGATATTTATGATGATACTGAACGTGAATTACAATTCTTCAAGCAAGGTTTAGATACAGCTATTCAAGGACGTGAGAAATTATTGAAATTGAAGATACCATTCGCTAGACCAATGGACTATTTCGCAGAAATGGTTAAAACTGATGAACATATGGATAAGATGAAGAGTAAATTGATTAAAGAACAAACTGAAAAGAAGGCAAGAGAAGAAGCCAGAAGACAAAGACAATTGAAGAAGTTTGGTAAACAAGTTCAAAATGAGACTTTAATCAAGAGACAAAAGGAAAAGAGAGAAACATTGGATAAGATTAACAGTTTGAAGAAGAAGAGAAAGATGAATGAAATCGGTGGTGATGCATTTGATGTTGGTATTGAAGAAGCTGCTTCTTCAGGAGATGGATTCAATAAGAGACAAAAGAGAGGTAATGATAAGGGTAGAGGTAAAGGACCAATTGTTAATCAAAAGCCAACCAAGAAGAGATTAGGTAGAAATAGAAGAAGAAATAAGAGAAAATGAACGATTTCTTAGCATGTACTTTATATATCATAATTCAAATTTCATAGGAATAATACGACAATTATCGGGAACAACATACAACCAGTTAATGCAATCCATGATTATAGATCGATAGGGTCAGATTAGAAATGTTCTGTGGCAGTACAATTCTCCACCTGCACCGCAGTCTGCACTGCCACAATCTCTCGGCTCTTCAGTCACGTGGTGTGATTGGTACGATCGGATAAGACGGGTGTGCGGGAGGGGAGTGAGATTGGGAGAGTGAGATTGGGATTAGTCAATTAGTAGTCAATTAGAGTGGAATKRGAGTGGAATGACAAACACGTGAGAAAAATGACCAGAAATGACCAGAGCCAATTTAAACGTGGCAGATGACCACTGAGTGAGAACTGAGTGAGAACTGAGTGAGAACTSRGKGAGAACTCAGGRAGACYCCCAGACCACTGATCAGGTGACAGAAAATTTGTTTCAAAGTACAACAACACAACAACTACACCTCTTCAACACACACAACATATACCGTAACCAACCCTACTTCAAACAAATATCAATCAACTAGTGCTGAAAAATGTCTTCCACTGAACAAGATCACGAAGAAATGCCTCCTCTCAAGAAACAGAAGATTGATAGTGACCAACAGCATGACTCTTCCGCACGTGATGCTCACGCTGATACAGCAACACCAACAATAACAACAGAAACAGGACCAGTAGCAGCAGAACCAGAACCAGCTCCAACAACGAATGATACTGCCGCTTCACCTAATATTCAATCTACGGAAGATGATCAGAATAATGCTAACTCTTTGATCGAGCAAGCTAATAGGGCGGATGAAGGCAAAGAAGAAACCATTCAACAACAGAATGGGAACGCTGAAGACTCGACTACTGTTGAAACCGCGTTCAAGTCAGGATTGCATGTGCCTGAACCAACAACTTTGGACTCAGGTAACGGTAAAGGACTTGCAGAAGCTCCAAAACCAGGGTCTGAAGAATATAAGGCTTTAAGAAAAGCCAACCATAAGGAAGTTGAAAGAAAAAGAAGAGAGTCTATCAATAATGCCATTAAAGAATTACAAGATTTGTTGCCTACTCATGATACGAATAAATCTCAAATTATAAAACGTGCTGCTGAGTTCATTAAGAGATTAAAAGAAAATGAAGCTTCTAATATTGAAAAATGGACTTTGGAGAAGTTGATCACTGATCAAGCAGTTAATGAACTGGCTAATTCTAATGAGAAGTTAAAAGTTGAATTGGAAAAGGCTTATAGAGAGATTGAACATTGGAAGAAAGCCTTTTTTGAACAACAAAGAGAAATAGATACTTTGAAAAAGTCTACCAAGATTCCAAGCTCTTCTTCAACCTGATGTTGAAGTATTTTTTGATTCCCCCAATTTCAACTGACTCCCAATACACTGTACAGTCTTTGGTTTACATGTTTTGTTTATTATGAGTATCTTGTTTCCCCCAATTTGCCTGTTTTATCATTTTGATCGAAATTATCTGATTGCCAAGCTGTTTTTGTTCTTCACTTATGTTTGTTTAACTAGTACGTATTTACATTTTCTGCCTTTTGCCTTTTCCCACTTCCCCTTCCCCTCTGTGTTTTTAGCCCCGAATTGTAACTTTATTTGTCACCATAAATTTTCATATTTTATTCACCAGCTCATGTGTAATTGCATCAACTGCCGTATCAACAAAGTGGGAATTCACTGGGTAACGGTATTAGGCCAGATGCGCAGTCACTCAGCCTCATGTACTGCCACAATCAGGCTCCTTCCTTCTTTGCCTTGAGGCAAAYTCCGATAAAGATGAGCAAAAATCGGAAACTGAATTTCTATTGGCAATTCTTTAATCATTGAGTATAATTTGGCATCATTATTTATTCTAGTTCTGGCCTTAACTGGTTAACTGTCCTGAGTCAGCTGACAGTCCTGAGTCCTCCATCCTCTATATACTACAATTAAGTGTCAATAATCAAGATACAAAGTGAAATGCTCACGCTGATACACCAACACCAACGCCAACAATAACAACAGAAACAGGACCAGTAGCAGCAGAACCCATACATTTCTATATTTTATTCACCTTAGTGTGTTTCTTTCGACCTATGCCCTTTAAGAATGTGAACCCCAACCGTATACCATTTTAAAAATTCAGTTTTAATCATTGGAACATTAATCTAATAAGTCTATACAAGTGTAAATCAATGTTTCCCCGTCTCTTTAGCTATATTCAAACCTCAACATCACGAACCAAAATACCTTCATTTCCCTGTCCCAACGAACCAAAAACACTCACATCGATAGTTCTTCCCAAATCACGACCATTGAATCTATAGATCGATGATGAACCAGCATACATTGCTCTACCTTCAATACCTGATCTATTACAAATGGCAACAACTTTCGGTTTTGTRAAATGGTTAGCATAAAAAGGAGCAAAACGCATAATCCAATAAAGAGCAGTCTGTGAATCCGGATACGATCTAGTGTATGTTGGTGGGGTGTATTGATTCAAGATCAAATTATCTTTCTCTTTTAAATCAACGTTGTATTCAAATGGTTCTTCCGATTCGTATAGTTTGGTGTAATGATCAACATCTTCTTGTTTCCAGTCTTCTTTCCATGTGGTGTTCATCCATGCAGTTGGAACCAACACTAAATCAACATCATTCAAATAGCAGTAGTTAGCAAACTCATATTTCTCAAAAGGTGCTTCAAACTTATATGGGTTCAAATCCATGCATATTCCAATTGCCGTTTTGAACACTCTGTTCTGTATGGTGATATTGAAATTTGTGAATCCTGATGGTGATTCAGAACAACCCCAGTCTTCATCTGTCTTATAAAGGAACGTCTTACGGTAATTGTGGATGATAGAACCAGTGGGTGAGATACAATAAGCTGAATTGTAAATCAAGTTGTCTTTTTTCTCGGGATACCCTAAAACAGTGTGACAGTTGTATTTGGTTGAGATCAGTTTACCTAGATCATAGGTTTTCCCCTTGCCTTGTTCTTCCAAGTATGGTGCAACTTGTTGTGGATTGGCAAAGTTGTAACCCGTGATGGCTAGTTCGGGTAAGAGAACAATGTCTGGAAATGGTGGTTTTAATGATTTGTCCAGGATTGTAAGTGCTCTTTTGATGTTTTCTTCAACTTGGCCGATGATGGGATTCAGTTGCAAAGTTGCAATTCTTAGTTTCATATCTCTTGTGATTTGTTTTCTTGGTATTTTTGTTATTTACTCTGTGTCCAATTATTCCCACCTGTATGGTAAACCAGTGACCAATTCGTTTTCGTTTTCGGTCCCCAACTTGCAATTTCGCACGCACGCCATTTTGAAAGAGGCATGCGCTTCTTGACAAATTTGACAAATTATTGGACAAGATGATCAATATCAAACGGAAGGTGATGTAACTGACCWTTCACAAAACACAACCTATAATCAGAACCATCACCAAACCACCTGGAAACAACAACAACAATGGCAGCAGTTCCAGAATTACTATTAGATCCAGCTATCAAAATATGGGTGTTACTGCCAATTTCCATCGTCATGGTGTTGGTAGGCATCTTAAGAAACAACGTTACAACATTATTCCTCTCACCAAAAAGAACTGTGCCCAACGTTAGACTACTCAAAGAACAACAGCATCTAGGTCTTTTACGTACATACAGAAGAAACCATCATGTTTTCATCAGTCAATCTGACTTTGATGAGAAGTTTGACTTGTTTAAAAAAGAATATGAATTCGATAATTTGATGAGACACTATGTTGCTGATCCTGAGAAATTACAAAAGTTGAAAGAAAACCCAAACGATTTCAATACTGTTATGAGTGACTTAAGCTCAGGTGACATGATGATGCAAATGCTTAAAGGTAATTTAGCCAATTATATTCCTCAAACTGTGATCATGTACTGGGTCAATTTTTTCTACAAGAACTACATTGTGATGAAATTACCATTCAATTTGACAAACAATTTCAAATCAATGTTGCAAAGTTCAATGAACATGATTGATTTAGATGCCTCTTATGTGTCTGCCATCAGTTGGTATTTTGTCAATTTGATGGGTTTGAGTTCCATTTATGCTTTGGTTTTAAATGATAATGAAATGGTTACTCAGATTACCCAACAAACTACTCAACAACAGCAACCTGCGCCTCCTACTGCTGGTGGTCCAACTGTTGATCAATTGTTCAACTCTGAATTGGAAGGTTTCAAAATCACTGATATTAAGTCTTGTTTTACCACCATTCACGATAGAGTTTTGGAGAAGTATCAATGATCAAAGGTGTTATGCGATAATGGTATTGCGGCCTGTTGTCTGTGGTGTCTCTGTCATTAAGTGGCATATGTTTTATATAAACGTCTAGATGATTTTATTAGTCTTTTTATATACATGCAGAAGAAAGAAAAAAGAATAAAGTATAACAAAGTCGGTACGCTACTGTAATAGCTTTGCAAGATTGTCTATATGCACTTGTTCAACTCCCGGTATTGGACTCTCTTTACCAAACCCACTCACTAACTTACTCAACTTTTTTTGTTCTTTCTTGGACAAAGTGGTTTTCTTAAGATAGTGAGTAGCAGCAATAGGTGATTCAAACTTGATGTAAAGTTGAGCAATCAATTTGATAGTTGCATCATCAAACTTGTAATCTGGACCAAAACGAGAGATCAATGAAGTCAAATTGATAGCACTGTTTAATTTGTTATTGTCGAATTTGCCAAATTGTGATATGATGTCAATTGGAGAAACTAAATCTTTTTTGTTTTCAGGTATGAAATTAAAAAACAATAACAGCTCGTCAAATGAAGAAACCCAACTTAAAGATATCTTGAAAATCTCAGCTAATGCTTTAGAAGGCTCATATGATAACAATAGTGGGGTCACTGAAATCGCACAACCATTGAAAATAATTCTTTTGTTTTCTTGAGTGGTATCAAATTCTCTGGCGACCTGATCAATTAAAGTCAAATACTGTTTCACCATCTCAACAGAAGGAGCAAATCTATCAACACTGATGGCTGAAATTAAAGCCTCTTTAGCCAGTTGGAAATGACCTTGAGCTGTGAAGAATTCAAATAGTTTCAATTTCAAAACAGGTGGTAGGATTTCTATTATTGGATGATCATGATGTTTCTCAAAGATTTCAACCGTCTCTTTCAAAAAATTGTATTGATCGTATTTGATAAGTTGAGCAATTAACGATATCACCTTCTTGTTGTCCCAACTAGTCAAATTTTCAGCTATCTCTTTGTAAACTTGAGCCAAATGCAATTCTTCAAACTCTGGGTCAGCCATACATTTGTTGAGAAGACCTATTAATGCAGCATAAGGATCATTTCTTTTCGAAAATGTGATTTCGTTAATGAATGTGGAAACATCACCGTCAAAGTGATTCAACTGAGCTTTAGAGAGTTTTCCATTTTTCAAAAACATTCTAAATACTTCGTCAATTTCTTTATGATCAAACATTTTAAATTTGCTCAAAGAAGCTTGGTTTAAATGATTGACCAACATTAAATCCACCAAAGTTTGGTTTTTCTTGAAATCTGTTCTTGTACTTTTGCTCTTCACTGAGATATAATTCAAATATTTGGCAAAGTAATTTTTATGAAGTGAGACTTTCAAAGCATCTGTATAACTGAACGCAAAGAATGGAAATGGATATGATTCACGTTGTAGTAAAGATTCGGCACCTTCTGCATCTGGCAATTTTGTAGGTATTTCAACAGGAGTTTGTTCATCTTTTGTCTGTTTGTTTTTGGGACTGTATTTCAATAAGCTTTCCAATAAAAGTATTCTTTCATCAGGAGGACTGTTGAGTTTCACCGAAGTTGATATGAATGTTCTTGAGAAAATCCTGCTCATTTTCAAGTGACTTCTATATGTGTAGTTTTTTGGCCAGCAAAATGAGAAATTGGTGTTGTTAATGTGGGTGTAAAGTGACAAGTCCATATATACCCTGAGTATACCTCAAATCYCCACAAACCTTCGTCGTTGAAAATGGATCTGATTCTGTGAAAAAAAGACGTTTGTTCGAGAGAGARAGCAGAACAAGGCTGTGCTAAGGTGTGTCTGGCAATTGTTACACGGGTTCATTTTGTGAGTTGGCGACTGTCTGACTTGGCGACTCTATGGACCACCCAGTTCTTCTTCTTCTTCTGAAAAGAGTCAAAGGTCTTCATTCATTTCTCATTACAACAGATAACCATCAAACAATGCAAAACATCGTGCTTTGTGTGTTGAGAAAAATAGCCTCAAAATGGCTAGCCTCACTTTTTCTCTGGCTCTTACTTACAGCCATCATTCCAAACTACTCACCAGTGATGGTGCCCAGCARACAACTCATAAACACGAACACCAACAACACAACATCTTCAATCACAAACAACTTTGAAATATCAAGTCTGGCGAACCTGGATGGTTATCAACAGTATCAAACATACAAGTTAAATTCACCAAATGTGATATCCAATGGCTTATCATCAAAAGATATCGTGTTGGTGATTGCTCATCCTGATGATGAGGCGGTTTTCTTCACTCCGACTATCTTGGAATTAGGTAAGATCAACTATCAGAACAACTTATACTTGGTTTGTCTTTCCAATGGTGATTTYGATAAGCTTGGTAGAACAAGAGAATGGGAATTACAAAAATCAGCAAGATTGCTAGGGTTCGCCAATTATAAAGTTTTGCAGTATGAGGATAATCCAAATTTACAATGGGATGGTGAAGCTATTGGATCCGATTTGGAGAAAATCTTGTTTGATGAGTGGAAGTTGTCAAGTAATGGCACGGTGATGTTATCATTTGATGAATTTGGTGTTTCATCTCATGCTAACCATAAGTCCACCCATTTTGCAGTGAAACAATTTTCTGCCAAACATGGTATCAAGATGTTCAAGTTAATCACCTGGCCAATTTGGAACAAGTTTAGTTTGTTCATACTTACTAACTTAGAATTGATTTGGAAATATGCTAAGTATCTGTTTGGTGTTACTCATAACGTGCAATTTTCCATTGGTCAGTTCAAGTACAGTGATCATTCTTTTATCATTTACAATGATTTCAATAATTGGTTTGTCTCATTATCCACTATGACTTATGCTCATTATAGTCAATTGGTTTGGTTTAGATTTTTCTGGATTTTCATTAGCAGATACATGAATGCTAATGAGTTGGAATTGGTTGCATAGGTCCACACTCGTAATTAAATTGTATCGAGAGCTAGAGTATATTATATTAGACCACAAATTTACTGTGCTTTGTATAGATTGGGAATTAGAGAAAGTTTTTATTCTTTCTTTTTTAAACAATTAATATGATCATGAGCCTCAATGGGCATCTGATCTGTATCTAGCTTATAAGATAATTGAGAGTGAAAAGAAAGTCATGCGCCCAGGTTGACTTGATTACCAATTATCAAAATTATTTAATTACATTATCGAATTAATTTGTATGCGGTCTATATGCAAAAAGTATGAAATAAATATATAAAAGGAGCTGCAAGCAATAAATGCATTACCAAGTGTGATTCTCCACAACCAACTCGTCCAAATCACCAGCATGTTCTCTGACGGCCTTCAACAACCCAACAGGAGCACACRCATAGACTCTTCTCTTAACTTGTTCATCTTTAGGGAGTAATTCATCCATGGTTGGCTTACCATACTTGATATTAAGCAACTGGTGGGACTTTGTGTGTTCTGAACTGGATCTAGAAACAGTATTATCCAACTGTTCCTTTTGACTCTCTGCATCGGTAGACTCACCAGCATTACCACCACAACAATGAGTACATTCTTCAGCTTGTTCTGTCTGTTCGACCTTTTTAAATGCTTGTAATTGTTCTTTGGTTCCTCCTTGTTCAGAGTTATCAGTGCTTGAATCTTGGGATTGATATCTGGTATAGTAAACGTCAACAGGTATACCTTTCTTGCATAACCATTCCAAATTTTCTCTCACCAGATCCAATTGAGCCATATCATTAATGATCCAATTCAACTTGTATTTATGATTATCATTGTTCTGTCCATTACCATTAGCAGACTTTTCTTGGAATTTGGCAGCTCTGTGATTGAAGAAAGCCAACACTGAAGACAAGGCCAAACCACCACCGATACCGACAACCTTATCAAATCCATCATCATTTCTGGTATCGACCGGGAACTTACCATAAGGACCATCAACCAACACTTTAATAAACCCTTTGTTTTGCAACTTGAGTAACTTTCTAGTGATACCCTTCTTACACTTCAAATAAAGCACCAATCTATCGCTTGAAGCAGTAGATCTCACCAATGAGAAAGGATGTGATTGCCAAACAACGTAAAAAGGCAACGAAAGGAAATGCAAATAAACATAACAACCCGGATGAAAGCCCATTCCGATAGGTTCGATGAATTCCAACTTGATCAGATTCTCACCATAGATATCAATCTTCACATGGTTGACAAACCCATTTTGAGAAATTCTAAACACCCTGCAAATTCTATCAAAACCCATGATTGCAACTAGTGAATAAACCCATCCCATCCAACCCAACGTCTTGCAGTGCATCCACATGGCAGCGATGAAAAGAATGGCAAATGATTTATGTAGAACCAAGAACATTTCATACCATAGGTTTCTCACACATTCGATGGACAAGCCAAGCATTAAACCAATGACTGTTGTACCAATGATACCCCAATAGAAGTACGCATCTTTTGCCCAGATGGCGTATCCGCCACCATCGGTGGTGTTGGCGTAATCGGTCCAAATAACTGAATGGATCAATGCCAAAACAAAGAAGATGATGGCGATAAACTTATGGAACTTGATCATTGTTGAATGGGTCATCCATCCAAAATATTGGAATGGGTTGTTTCTGATTCCCATTAGGTAGAAAACAGGCATGAGTGAGAATGCAATGATGTCGGTTCTGAATGATAGACAGTCAATGGTTAAAAACCAAGAGTTGTATAAGTATGCATTCAATTCCAAGTTATAGTTCACTGCACACATGAGTAACACAACAACAAAGAATACAAAGCAAATTAAAGCTTCCAGTCTATTGAAACCAAGGAAAACACGATCATATTTGTTGATGAAAAACTTATTGAATTTTTGCTTTTGCTCGAAAGAAACAAAACGATGACCGAAATAATGGTAGATACCAGRCAACCCAAGAACACCAATCCAGAAACCAACACAACCCCAACCTAATCTCTGACACATACTAACGAAATAATTGTAGTCTCTGAAAGTGGTATACCAAGTCTTGAAAATGCTAGGACGAATGGACAAAGGAGCAGTCACGTTGGTACCTTTAGGGAACAACTCCGAATCTTCCAAATAACTAGAAGCATTAGCTTGATACATCTTCATCTCACTAACATCATAGTCTGTGCTAGCTCTCAAATTGCATCTTTTGACAATGTGAGAATAAGCATGGTTTAATTCTTCTGTTGAATTGGCATAATCATGGATACAGTTTGTAATTGAACCTAACCATTCAATGTTCATACATTGACACATCCAAGTGGATGAAGACATGTGACCACCCATGGCAGTTGAACACTGCCATGATCTTTTCCGGAGAAAATAGATGCATGATGAAGCAACGTGAGAATCTGTGATGACTAGTGATAGACAAACTTGAATCAATGTTGTTAAAAGCAGTAACAGTCTGGATGAGATAAGCATGTTGAACTTTTGTGTGTATGATATGGACTATGGTTTGATGAATTGGGAGAAGAAGAAAACACTGACAGAATTGAAAAACAGGATGAACTTTGAAGGTGGAAACGCAGGGTCTTATAAGCTAAGTGGAAACGGGAAAACGAGTCAATTTAGGGTCCAATCAAGATGACACTGACATTTGCCATGTTGAGGTGACAGGGCTTCAGGGTATCTGTCAGTTTAAGTAGCTTCAACTGTCATGTCATCATTGAATATGCTTCTATTCTGTAGACTGTGTGCCAAGGACCTTATCCAGTATATATATTGTAGTAATCATCGAAAGACAATGAACAGCTCTCAAAAACGAGCAAATTATTTGAATTTACTTCAAAACGAGCACATTTCTCTTTTTTCAAATGTGCGCACGGCAATTTTCCAATTTTCCCATTGGGCTGCGTCCAGACTCTTTTTTCCATGGAAGAAATACTCTCTCCTTTACAATCATCAACTAGAACTTCGTGAATTCCATAAGTAATTTTCAACTTGAAATGATTCAACTGAATAGGAAGGGTATCCAAAATAACACGTCTGACTTATGTTTGATGTCATGGTTATAACACTGAAACTCAATAATGAATGAGAAGAGATGGTGTGGAAATGTAATTTGTCGGATATCAGCAGAAGTATCGGAATCGATAAGGATATAAAGACACAAAAGACTGTTTAACTTGGAGATGAAATGACGTAGAAAGTATGACACAGATTCTCTGTATGATATTAGTTCAACGTCAATTGATCTTATCCCCTGTGAAAAACAACCAGTAAGAATAGGAGATATTAAAAAGAAATGGATGTGTTCTACAGTACCAGGAAAAACGGAGACATTGAACGGATGATCGGAGTTTAAACACCTCAATTCAAAACACTTCAAGTTTCTAAAGTGTTTGAACGATAATTTATCGGGACAACCAGCAGAAGAATGATCTAATTTAGTAGTAGCAAAACCTTCGATCGTGATCCTGAGTATTTCTAAGTCAAAAGGAAGTTGAGAAACAAACTGTTKTAGTCGGTTAATGCAAATGCTTGAAACTCGAGGTAAATTATTTCTGATAGGATCTTTTTCACTCAAGTATCTAAAAGGATAAAAAACGATCGATACACTCTTCAAAGTGAGTAACTTATCAATATTAAGAATTTTCGGTAACATAAAGCAACTCATGTTACCACACAACATTAAGGAGGATAAGCGTGTGGGCAATATGACACCATGATCCATACCAGACATTGTCAGATCTTTGACATTCACATAATTAATTCTCAGCTCCCTCAATGAGTCAGGGAGATTCGGGAACTTGTTAAAATCCTCATACTTGATTTCCAGTACTCTCAAAGAGGGAAACCCATCCAAAACAATCTCATATCCTTCAATAAAATCATCTAACACCACGGTTGAAACAGTGGAGCTATTTGCTCTGGTGAAAGGAATCATCTCATTGCTTGTATTACCTGGGAAACCTGGATGTGCACTAAAACTTGTGATACCAGACACAGAAAACCACTACTGAATCTGATCCACATCCACGGTATCAGAAGGATATGATGTATCCAGAGGAAGAGAAAGCTGTGACTTTGAGTCAAGTCTCCAGTGGGTTTGTATTGCAATATCATTAAAACAAATGTCAAATTGTATATCCAGATTCTTGTGGTTCTTAATAAAAGTGTCTGCTGAAACCAGGAAGTCAACGTATACGTTTCGAGATCCTTCAAAGTCCGGCCCATTCAAGTACAATTGCTTCACGGATGGGGTAACAAGTTGTAAACGGTCAATTATCTCTTAAAACATGAGTAGATCATTCATTTCATTAAGGCGAACATAAACCATGATCAAAGATGTAAGACTGCTTAACAAATCCCAATCATGCGCTATCATTAAAAAATCATAACTTGACATTCTAAGATAATTGATTAAGCACAGGTAAGGGTAATGGCTAGAAAGCTGGAAATAGTCAATAATAACTTCATCAGAATGATTTTCAAGAAGTTTCATGATGTTTGGATTGGAAAATTTTTTTACTGAGTCATTTCACCACTTTCATTTGTTTGGACAAAGACAGATGTCAGCCGGACTGACTTGGATGTGACAAAATTGATAAATTGATCCATAAAAGGTGAAGAGCCAAGTTCATTCAGGTACAACCTTAAATCTAGTTCTTTAAGCACCATGCAAGTCACGTCATTGAGCAAATCATCATACCGTGTCATTGATAGTAATTGAGCTTGGATATTGTCAGAGCATATTATGGTGGTATCATAAGAAGAGTGTTTGGTATTGCCATTGATGAAATACAAAAAACCTTGATGATTAGCTTCAAAATGGTGGTTTGGATTTCAGTTAGAAGATTTGATATCACTTTGATACCGGTTTCGGTTGGATTCGAATTTGAAACGGCCATTATRATTTTGTAGCTGTTGTTTGTGTTTCGATTCACCTGAACACGGAGCGCTAAACGGTCAAGAGTTCAAGGTTAGTCATTGTGAATGTGAATTGATAAAAAGTGATATAAGTCTTCAGACACCAAATTGGTTTCTACTCCTTTCATTTATAGTAAGTACAGCTCATTCTTTTAGTAGATTGATCTAATTTGCCCAAATTGACCAAATGGCAAATTTACAATCCGATCAAGGCTGTGCGCATAAAAATCTGAGACGATTGGACGTTTTATCGACGCATTCACGATCTCTCTCGATCGATCGAATTGAATTGTCCCAGAGTTCCATTGCACCCACCAAATTCAACGTCTTTATAAGTACTTCAAGAAGTCATTTTATCATGGTATAGATACAGCGATTATGAATAGGACTACAATGGCAACTTTTACCAGTTCCGGCCAACGGGCCACGTCCGCAGAACGCGGGCCTCGGCCTATGCATAGCGCACACACAGCTGCCCAGTGCCCCCATCTTCCCCCACTCTGAATCGAGAGAATCGGGCTCTGTTAATATGACCGGCCGTTGTTACGCTTATAACGTTTAAATGCGTTAAATTCGGTGCTAGACGCATTAAACTCGGTGATTCCACGGCTTTCTGTTCAGTAATTTGACACATGATATTCTTCGCTTGCATGAATTATAGACAAAATCTGTCTTTTCTAAAAGGAGCTCACATTGTCATTACGTGAGTCATATATCATGCTGCTTTTTTTTCTATAGAGTAATTATGCTCCAAAAAACCAAATCCAATTACATTTATAATCCTAAAGCTTGATGGAATTATCTGGATTGATATAACCCATGTTTGAACCCTGATATAAAACGAGTAATGCATCTCGTGTTATTTTGATACCAAATTGATACAATTTAGCCTTAGTCGGTTTCAAGAAATTATAGTGAAATGCAACCTATTTGTTCATGTCCATTACTGCCAAATCACACAAGTCACCACAAGGATCTAGCTTTGAATGCAAACACAAGTTTAACACACTAGTTCCAGACATTTTGCCATCATATCAATTGCATGAATATCTCAGCAGAGACATAGAGACCATCATTTCAGACTTGAGATATTGTCGAATATCTAATCCAAATTATCTGAACCCTGACAGCTTCACTGATTCCCAGATAAACCAACATTATCCAATTACAAGGCCACCTGACTCTGATTCCGAAGTCAATAACGACACCGAGTGGGATCCTGATTCAGACATCAACTATTCGGAATCTCTTTCTGGTGGTATTCGTTCAATTCCACATCAAGCTTCAGACTATTTAGTCAACCAATTTCATGCAGAAACAAATTTCAGGAAATCATTACTCTCCAATTTTTATGAACTGAGGTATAAGATGCAAGATTTTATTATCATCACAGTCAGAATCAATGATTTGAGTGGTATCAATGACAAAACTTATAGCTCTGGTGATCTGATTGAGGGTTTGTTCAGGGTGTACAATAAATCATCCCGCGATATTGATCTTGGCATAGTGTTGGTTACGTTGGAAGGTAACTACTGGTGGAAAACAGAGAAACATGGTCAACCCAAACTGACTACCAAGTCTTTTCTAACAATGGTTGATATTGAAGCTAGTATGCTAGATACGCCGAATGTGTTGAAATCAGGTGAATATCAACAATTGCCATTCCATTTCATAATACCTGAACTCGATTCCAATGATCAAGTTTTGCCTCCAAGTTTTGGAAACCTTCATTACCATAAATCATTCAACAGTGAAATGACAGATATGTTAAACAAACAGAGGGAACCAGTTGATTATGCCAACTCTCTTAACCATTTTTCAATCAGTTTCTCAATCGATGTTAGATCATTAAGTCTGACTTCCTCTGGTGACAAGTTGGAAATCAGAAAGCATACCAGGCATCTTATTAATTTTGAAAACACAGTGAAAAACTCAGAAACATGCAGTCGGTCGTTCTCATTGACACCTGAAGAAAGTTTAGAACTATTCATCAAGTGTTATGAATCAAGATTATCATTTTATAAGGTCAATCCACGAACTGAAGAAGATGAAGCCACAAACGATGAACTGTTTAACAAAAAATCAGCAAATTTCTACCATGATAAGAGTAAGAAAACCAACAAAACCGAATTTTCAGCATATCGTGATAGTTATGAAGTGTCGAATGAAGAGAACAACGATTGGCTTCAACCGGAAACGTACCTTCACAGTCAACAGCTTAAAAGGGCTTTCTATGTGGTCAGTAAAAAGAAGAACAGTATCGTCAGTGTTCCATTTGATTATAGCTTACTTACACCTGCTRTCTTCAAGTGTGATAAGGAGACATCATGCAAACCGAAATCCAATTCACAACAATTATCACATCCACATCCCGATTTATTGCTGAAACTAGATATAGATTTGAAACTTCGAAAGATTGAATTGTTTTCACTAACCATTTTCTCAACATCAAAGATACCACTCAAAATGTCAGCACCTTGGTTCCTAAACCTTGATGAGTACTGCCTATTTGACAAAATGATCAAACCCAAAGTCGACCAACTGCTATCGCAATTCACAAGCATTGAAGCATCACTTCCATTGAATGAACTAACCAGCATCAGCAACATCAACTTTACAAAAACAAAATTGAAGACATTGAAAGCTAAGAAATTGAAGACTCGTGCCAGTATATATGAGATCAACACTAAGAATTTGAAAAGTCGAGTTGGTTCCGATTTAATCAGTCCTTTTCAGACCGATTACTGTGAATTATTTTATTTCATCAGAGTCAGTTTCAATTTGGCTGGCGATTTCACTTTCAAAGGTAAAAACTATGCATATTTTGAGTTTCCTATTCAATTGGAACTATAACTGAACTTTCGATTTGGTCGGGTTAACTTTTGAATTGAATATCAGCTATTATATCCGCTTTTTTATTCATGTTCTTGATTTCGATGTATTGTATGATATACGTGGTAGCCTATTTATTGTATTTCCTTCTCGAGAATATAATATAATTTGATGAAAAGTTTCGGGACTTAAAGTAATATGTTGACTTAATTAATTGTGTGTAGAATTCGAAGTTGTCTGTTTTTTTTCTCCTGGCAAAATTGAGCAAAATAACGAGTCAAATTAGCTTTTGTTTGTTTTCTTTGCCGATTCCGACAAAAGAGAGACTTCAAGTGTGAATGGTATTTTGTTGAGTGATTGATCGATTGATTGTTCTGATGTATCGTGTTCCATTCTATTTACCGGCCTAGTGCATACATGTCCACCACCATCCCCTTCCGGCACAGGGCTCGTAACCGGTAAACAATCTATCTTKYGCACCTGCGRAAGTTGTTCAACGATACGTGTGACCTACATGATTWSTGTAATGAAAAGACATTAATATATAAATGGGGTCTTAAAGGTTCAAATAAATAATATACACTCGAAAATATAGAGAGAGAAGTGAAGGTAACAGCTAAAAAAAAAATCATATTTTTGTAAAGTCAAAGTAGTTTAAAAAGCAAGCTTGAAAACGAAAAAGCAAAAGCAACAGTAAAAAAAAAACTAAAAATAAAAAAATAAAACAACTCATAATCATTTAACGAAGTGTCTTGATAAAAGTATCCAAGTTGTATTCTTCTTCATACTGAGACTCGTCCCAAAGTTCTGCCAAATCATTGACAGCAGAACCGGCTTTACCAGTTAAGCCTGTATCGTTAGGAACAACATTACCCAATTCATCCAACWTTTCACCATTCTTGGACTTCTTAACACTCTCACCTTCTTCACCGCCATTGGTATCCTTGTCAGTGTCAGCAAGTTTGTCATCTGAATCAAACAAATCCAACAATTGGTTTGTATCCATTGATGCCAATCCAGCATTTTGTTGATTGATAATGGTAGATGCAATATTCATCTTGAATTTTTGCAAACCCATAATCTTCTCTTCTAAAGTATCCTTGGTAATCAACCTGTAAACATTAACGTTCTTCTTTTGACCTAAACGATGGGCTCTATCCATGGCTTGTAAATCATTCATTGGATTCCAATCATGTTCAACAAAAATAACAGTATCAGCACCAGTTAAATTCAAACCTAAACCACCAACTTTAGTAGTCAAYAACAAAACATCAATAGATGGATCATTGTTGAATTTTCTGACAACATCTTGTCTGGATCTTGGTTCAGTTGAACCATCCATTCTCATATAGGTGACAGTTGGCATATTCTTCTTCAACAAATCATTCTCAACAATGTCCAACATATCCTTCATTTGACAGAAAATCAATGCACGATGTTGAGCAATGACATTTTCGGTACCACTGGCAGATGAAGATGAACCAGATTGAGTAACACCAATACCACATTCCAACAACAAGTTTTTCAAAGCCATCAACTTAGGAGAGTGTTGAATATCATTCAACTTCATCTTGGATTGTGACAAAACTTGCATAGCTTCATGATATTGAGGGTGACCAGGTTTTAAAACCAAAGATGGATGGTTACACAACTTTCTCATGTATTGCAAAACTTGGAAAACATGAACTTTTTGATCCTTGGCATTACTCTTCAGGTCATTTGCAACGACACTTCTCTGCTTATTGATGAAATCTCTGTACAGCTGTCTTTGTAAATTGGATAACTCGCAGTAGTAATCTTGCATAATCTTTGGTGGTAAATCAGACAACACATCTTCCTTCAATCTACGCAACATGAATGGCAACACTTGTTTATGTAATGATTCTAAAGCTAATGCACCAGCTTCTTGTTCTTTATCACCCTTATTAGTTCTAGATAAAGCAATTGGTTTAGCAAACTTTTCATGGAATTGTTTCTCAGTTCC
Organism: Ambrosiozyma monospora; assembly: GCA_001599995.1. Taxonomy (NCBI): domain Eukaryota; kingdom Fungi; phylum Ascomycota; class Pichiomycetes; order Pichiales; family Pichiaceae; genus Ambrosiozyma; species Ambrosiozyma monospora. Next base: position 149,227 of record BCIP01000016.1, read on the forward strand.
CAAGAATCCAGGCATCAAGAAATCAAACAAAGACCAGAGTTCTAACACATTATTTTGAATTGGAGTACCAGACAAAATCAATCTATGTTCAGCATTAACCTTCTTGACAGCTTTAGTCAATTTTGTGTTGGCATTCTTGATAATATGACCTTCATCCAAAACACAGTAGTTGTAATCATGGGCTGCGACATATTGTAGATCGTTACGAACAACATCATAAGATGTGACAACAACATCCACTTTATTCAATTGAGATCTTAAGCCAGATCTTATACTTGGAGAACCAGCATAAACTAACACTTTCAAAAATGGAGCATATTGATCAAACTCTTGTTCCCAATGACCAGTCAAAGATGGAGGACAGATAATTAAACTTGGCAACTTTCTAGATTCAATGGAACCAGTCTTAGCGAACTCTTCAGCTCTGATATGATGATCACTGGAAACAATACAAATTGTCTGTAACGTTTTACCCAAACCCATATCATCACAAAGAATACCATGCAAATGATACTTGTTCAAGAAGGCCAACCAATTGACACCTTCTTGTTGATATTTTCTTAACGTAGCTTTAATAGAAACAGGTAACTCAAAAGGTTTGATCTTTGTTGGGTCCATCATTTGTTGAATGAAGTCTCTCTCCTTATCTCTACCTTCTAGTAACTCCTTAGGCATGTCAACCGGATCAGGAATACCAGCTTCCAATGGAACCAACTTGATAATCTGGGCAAAAGTGGTGGTAGATAACACACGAACGTCATTGTTAGAATCACTCATACGACCCAACACAGGAACGATTAAAAACACAACATAAGGTAAGATATCAGCACCCATGACATTACACAAATGGTAGATACATTCAATAGCACCTTGACGTTCCTTCAACTCCAAAGCATTACCAAGCATAGGTAATATTTGTTTCACTAATGTTTGGAATCCAACAGTTGGCACAATGGAAGCAACTGTGGCGAAACATTTGGCGGACGAGTAACGGAAAACTGAATACTTTGACTTCAAACCGGTAACTAGTATATCCAACTTGTCTAAAATCTCAACACGTAAAGATTTATCCAAGTCTCTAAACAATGTTCTAATCAACTCCAGAGAATCAATAGCAGCTTGACCCGGTGCATCTTCGAATACAGCATCGTCACCTTCATTGAAGATTGATAAAGAATCAAACATCAAGCTCTTAATCTTAGGAATCTCGGTGAACAAGTCAGCTTTATATTGATTGACCAGCTTTGATAATCCCATTTGAGCACCACGTCTTTTAATCTTGGCGAAATAAACTTCTCTCTCGGCGGCGGCAAGTTCAGCCGGATCAGTGGCAACATCTTCTTTTCTCAACGACAAAACAATATCATTGAAGTTCTTGTTTGGAACAAATTCGGGAACCTCTGAAGTATCAACACATAGGAAAGCACATAAATTCTTTATCACTTTAACAGAAGCACCATTCTTACCCTTCTTGTTTAACTCAACAATCAAATCAGTAATTCCTGAAGCTGTACGTTGTTGAAGAGCTGGTGATTCTTCGTTTTTGATGCTGTCCATCAATGCTCTTATAATTGGATTCAATTTCTTTGGCAAGCCAGTCAAATTAACAGAAGCAGAYGCAAATGATGATAATATGCCAACAGATCTAGCACTGTTTGCAGATTTTGCCTCAATAATGGCCATGTTGATTCTATGTCTAGCATCTTGCAAAGCTTGTAAAGCAGTCATCTTGTAAATAGGAGGCATACCCTTCAACAACTTATCATAGTAATCCTTGGCAACTTTCTCGGCAGTAGCAATACCAAATGCATCTGGACCAGCTTCTCTTTCACCTTCAACCAACACAGCCAAGGTTGGAATCTTGGAACCGGACACTTTACCTTGTTCTCTGAAAACTTGGAATAATTGTAAACATTGTGTACGTAAACCTTTCAAAGTTGGGACGAACTCACGGAATGATGGTAATTTATCTGGAGATGTCAATGCATCGTTGAGAACTGGTTTGAACAACTCGACAATTTCTTCATCAACAGGTTTAGAATTCTTGGCCATCTCATGTAAGTATTCATCCAACACGATTGAAGCAAATAATCTTGGAGTTGCATGGGCATCCTTCATAAATGATAAAAGCTTAGCAAAGACACGAGTCAAGTTGGCTTTGTCGGAATAGATGGCAAGTGTTTTACCCATGGCAGTGGCGGAAGTCAATCTTGTTTTAACCAAAACTTCATATCCAACCAAAGTAACATCACCATTGATGACAGGAGCATCAATATTAACCTTCATATCATATTCAGATTCAGGAATACCGTTGTTGCTGTTATGATTGGTCTCATTGCTTTTGGACTTACCGTTGCCATTGTGAGTAGGATCAATTGATTTTCTTTTTCTCGACTTGACTTTTTCTTGTTCGACATTGGCACCAGTGACTGAAATATCTTGGGAAGTTAAAGTATGGCCACTTGGACGTAAAATGTAGTCCATCTTCATTGAGTAGTTAAATCTAGCAACACCAATAGGAGTCATAAGCAACGAAAGAAGAGGTAGAACATGGCTCTTGAAGATATCATCCATTGTACCGAATTTACCCTTTGTAATTTCTGATAGCATGGATTCATAGACATGCATGGACATTTGTAAGACTTCAGAGTTTTGTTCAACCAACAGATTTTGGAAAATCAATCTGAAGGCTTTTCCATCAATCCAATTTTTAACAGAATCATCATCAATTTCAAGGAATGCCTGTAATGTTCTCAAAACAGATTTTCTGACGGAAGTAATGGAGTGTCTTAAGAATGGATATAGTCTAGGAACCAAACTCTTGAAACTATATGAACCATCTTGATCGGCGTACTGCTTAACTCTTTCTAAAACAGCCTGGTTGGAACATAATTTTGCTAACAAATCCATAACAGAACCGATAGATGCAGACAAGTCATCTTTCAAATCGGTCAACCCGTGCCAAATCACTTTAACAATTTCCAAAACCAAATCCAATTTCAATTTAACCAACTTGTCAGTGATAGGAATCAAAGTAGAAGCAGCAACACTTTGCACATCGTCATCGGCATTTTCGTTCAATGCAAACAAAACCATTTCGATTGTAGTGTCCAATAAGTCAGGATGCTGGGAGAATAAATCATAACGAATACTGACAAAATATCTCAATCCAAGCATGCCACCATGCTTGGCTTCCCAACAAGGCACCTTGATACCAAGTTCATTCAAATCCTGTTTAATCAATGTTGTCAACGCATGGAAAGCCTTCAAAACAACTTCATCATTCAAATTCAGAAGCAAAGCAGCAAAAGTTTGACCGGCATTTTCTCTAACTGGAGCAACGACAGTATCGGAAACATAATCACCAAAACGATCCATTGCGAACAAAGTGATTAGACGAACACATAGATCTTCCAAAGTACGGTTATTTCTTCTATCATTCTCTTCTCTATCTTTGCCCTTCACACGTCCAGCACCAGAAGCTTGAAATTTGACTAATTCTCTTAAACCCATTGCAGCACCATGTCGTATTTCCCAAACATCGTTGAATAAATCTTTGGTCATCATTTCAAAAACACCTTGGAATTGCCAAACAAAACTGGCGTATTTGGCATGTTCCTGTAAAATTGGGGACACTGGCGCAACTTTATGTTCAACAACTAACTTACCATCACTTTGAGAAGTCATATCAATATTTGGTGTTTGGTTGCCATTGCTGTTTCCATTACCATTCTCTGGAGAACTAGATCCACCTTTGTCATCATGGTTAAGCTTCCTACTGACAGAACTTTGAGATAAATCCACTGGATTATGATTTCTAGAATTTCCGGATCTACCCATCTTAGCCTTACGTTTAGCCATTGCCCTCATTCTTGCTGACTGTTGGGCAGTTTGTGGTTTCTTCTGTTCTTGTGTTGGTTCTTCTTTTTTGACGGGAGATTCGGCTTTCACTTCGTCCTCAGATTTGGTTTGTTGTCTGTCCAAGCCCAATTTTTCAGTAAACGCGGCTTTTCTTCTTTTGACGTTCTCAGTGTCTTCGTTGTTGTTGTCATTGTTTGAATTATTGAATGAGTTGTATTCTTTACCAGAGCTTCCCAACAACACTCTACCACATTGTAGAACTTCAGCAAGACTCCAATCATCAAATGAAATTAATCCATCGTAGTAATCTTCAATCAATTTCTTCACATCTAAGTCTTCATCTTCCTCTTTCTTGATCTTGGCATAATCGTCGTCATCTTCCTTCTTAACTTTGTCATCGTCCGCTACCTGGTCTTCTTGTTTGACTTTGCTCTCATCATCATCTTCTTCTTTGATAGGTATATCTTCAGATGTGTCCATCTTGTCATCATCAGCATTTGGATCCCATTGAGGTGCATGTGATACTATTCCGCCAAATGCCTTGGCTGCAGAGACTCTCGTCTCCCATTTTTTGTTTTGTAGAAAAGGGTACACTCTTGATAGCAAGTTCAAAATCTCTTCTGGATGTTGTTTGGCCAAATCACTCAATTGGTCGGCAGCAGTATCTCTGATGAATCTTGTGGAACCAGTTTCCAACAAAACCACCAATCGTTCTAATCTTGACATTGTGGAGTGTTGCTTTATGGTATGATCGTTGTAAATGTCCCGTTTGGCTCAGCAGAAGTAATTGAAGTTAACAGAAGATGAGCTTGTCCTTTGTCTTTGGTATGTGTGCTGTTTGTTGAGCGTTGCCCTGTTTTAGTATGGCATCAGCGGGGGGGATACGTTCGGCCGCTTGCCCTGAAGCTAGGCAAGAAGAGGGAAAAAAAGAGAAATTGCCCTGTTTAAATACCTGACGAGATTCGCACTTTTCAACTTTTTTTCCCTTTTTCCATCCACAGAAAAACAAGACTCGATTTTGTTCGCTGTTAAAAATGAGTGAGACTTTTGAGTGAGTGAGTGAGTGAGTGAGTGAGTGAGTTGGATCGTGGGTGAGTCTGAGTCTGAGTCTGAGTCTGAGTACGAGAGACACTGAGTGTGTGTATCTGACTATGAGTATCTGTGCCTCCCTAGTATAAGTACCACCTAAACAAGTTCAAGTTCTCCAATATATCAACAGCTTCATCACACAGGAAATGGGCTTCATCGATTGCATTTACATCGTGGACGACAAGGAGTATGTGCAGCCATTCCAAATTTCATTCAAACTGATCGATCTGGCATCAAGCATCAGCCTGGCTATTTTCTTCTGACATGTGTACAATGTGGATACTAACAGTTTGACCTTTTTTTCTTTAGCATACCCATCTTTGAACATGTTCTTAACACATCAACACCAACTTTCAATTACTTATACACTCAATTGCAAGCCAAGAGGAGACATCTAGCTGTTCAACAGTCAGAGGAYGTGTTTTCCAGTGTGGACTCTGTCTTTGATGATTCTACTGCAGCAACTTTAGATTCCATTGTCCCTATTGACTCAAAGTGGCAAGTTGCATGGACCAAAAAGAATAAGTTGGCATACGTGTTGCTAAGTACATCGTCACCAGAATATCTTGAGGTGTACAGTGATGATGAAGACGAAGACGACGATGATGAAAATGAAGATGGCGAAGGCGACAGCGAATCAAACAAGAAAGTGGAGAAATCAGCTGTTCGTATGTCGAACAACGTGAATCCATTGCAATATTTTGAATTTATTGATCAATTCATAGAGATCAGTAACGTTTTCATTGGTGTGGATCGTCTCAATGCAGCCAGAGTGAAGGCAAATGGTCATAAGCTAATGCTGATTCTTCAAGAGATGGTTGACGGCACGGTTCCATTGATCAATGATTTAAACCAATTACAAGAGTTGTTACCTGATGATAGCATAATCAAGCGTATCTTGAATACAACAAAACATCTTCAGAACACAGCTCAGAGTTCAATCAGCAACATTGCTCAGTCTCAATCAATAATGCCAAACGCCAGAAGAGGAGGGTCGTTCGGTTCACAATCCAGTGGAATATCCGGTGGTATGGGGAACCCATCTCCAACAACAGGTACGCTGACCACATCTATTTTAGAGAAATCAGGATATCCGTACCCATGGAGAAAGATCAATGTGAAACATACCCAAAATGAAATGTTCATTGATGTCATTGAAACAATCAACTTGATAATCCCATCATCATCGACAAATATACAACAGCATCGTCAACATGGTTTTAGTAAGTACTCTTCTTCATACTATAACGGTAACAACGCATTAACTCGAAAACAAAAACCAATTTTGGCTACCGTTGATGGTGTTATCGATTTCAAAAATTCACTTTCAGGTACACCAACTATCGAATTACAATTTGCTGGCAGTCTGGCTGGTTTTGGGGTTCCTAGTTTCCAYAGATGTGTTAATATCCCCCGTTGGATATCAAAACCCGACACTCTGCTTTTCACGCCACCAGATGATAAGTTCACGTTAATGCAATATCAGTTAAACTTGTTGGATGATGGTGGTAATATATGGAACAATCTGGGTTTGGTGGATGTTGAACTTGTCAGTGGATTAGGTGTAATCGGATCAGGAATTGACTTCATAGACAACGAATTTGAAATCAAAATCAACATTAAACTTGTCAACTCAGTGAAATTCATTGAAAATCTAACCATTGAAATTTTCCTCCCTGAAAAATCATCAAATGAAGAAGATGACGATGGCGAAGGACCATATGTTATCAAAACTCTTCGACTAACACATGGTGATTTGGTCTTCAAGAATGGTAAATACATTTGGGAATTCGATAAGCAACAAGTGACGGGTATATCATGTGTCTTGAAGGGTAAGATTGGTACTGAAGCACAATTGAATGAAACAGGTGTTACGGGTTCCAGTTCAGCAGATCTGGTTGAAATGTACGATGAAGGAGTCCTGAATAAAAGCAAAAAAGCAACTGTCATCAAGCCAAGATTTTTGAAAGTGAATTATACAAATAAAGGATCAGTTCCAAGCAATTTGAAAGTGAAGACATTGAAGGTTTTGAGTGGATTGAAAGCCAACGTGAAGCCATTTAAAGGTGTCAAGTACATTACCAAAACTGGAGACTTTACAATACGTTAAAATTGGTTGATTATATATATCATTTTTTTCTTAATTTTTTGCACTGATAAAATCTGTCAACTTTTAATAATAGATAAGAACTTAAGTTTTGTGTTGTAGCTTGGATTCAATGGATTATTCCATACCCTGAAAACCTAGAAGCCACCAACATAGGGCCATAGGGCAGGTGCCAGGTTATCTKGTTATAGTGATTACGCGGGTGGCCTGCGCTCCGAGAGAAATGGAACAGGGCTACGTAACCGATTCATCAGGATGGAATTGGTCTCCACACGACCTGAATGGAAGAGACGGATCTTTTCACAACACAGTGGAAGGGTGATACCCTTCGTTCCATAAGATTGATTGATATCAGGCTAGATTATAAGAGTCCGAAATTTGATATTGTTTCTCCTACTACTAGAAAAGGGTTAGCCATTACTTTGACACATGAGAAGAAGATTCCAAAGTTGAACCAATACAAGGAGTCATTTGTCATAAGAAACAAGGATGCAAAATAACTTCAGGAGCTCAGTCAGACGTTACGCCTACCATGGACCTATTCTTTATTTCTGCTCCAATGATTGTCGAAGAAGCCAATATTAACACAACATTAGATCCCAATTCCATCGACGCACTTTCTATGAATGTTGTCCAATTTAGTGCTGGATTTTCACCGGATGAAATATACTATATTCCAAGAGATATTGAAGCACCAGACTCACTCAAAGAGCAGATTTTTTCTTGGATTGACAAATACAGAGAGTTATTTATCGATCCAGTAGATGACGAGAGAAAACAAATTCGAACTGATGGTTTTTATGGATTAGCTTCCCAATTGTTAAACACTTTGGAATTTTTCAGAAGAACTTGTTTGCAAGGTGTTGCTGTTTTGCTTTCAGAATATCCAACGCATCTAATTAGCACCATCAAACCGTTCAATACAGAAGCTTTCAAGCAGTATGCCAAGAAGGTTGTTGAAGCGCATAGCCATGAACTATCTCCTGAAGAATTAGTCAACCTCGCCAAATCAGCTAACACTATTGACGCAGAACCAGAAAATGAAGAGGATGTTGAGATGGATATGTCTTCCTCTGAGGACAATGCCCCAAGTGCATCTGAAAATGATGAAGAACTGAAAGCGGTCATAAACAAAAGTGAAGATTTGGAGAAAAACAAAACCAGAGATGAGAAGTTGGAAGAAATGAAAGACAGGATTACAGCACTTGAGAAAAAGATGGATAAGATGATGAATACAATGCTAAGGTTCATGGAGTCAAGGAAGTTCACTTTTAAGTCACATCTTGTTCTCCTCCCTCTCGATAACCTACGAATTAATGAATCTTTGATACGCTATCCCAAATTGTGCTTATCACTGKAGTCGATCAATAATCTCATGAGCTTCATTTAATGTGCTTATTCTCCTATTATTGTTCTGCACTCACTGCAGTGGCTTAATTTATTAGCAAGGGCGATCTCTGGCCTCTATCTTCCTCTGAATACATTTTCTTCATACTTGCATCCACCTCAACTRAATTTTTGTGATCAATATTATTTTTTTACATATATACTCAAAATTCTATATTGAATAAAAATGGGTAAAATAAAAAAATTACTAATTAGGAAGTTTGGATTAACTCATTAATATTAGTTTTTAAATTAGTGCATGCTTGCCGACAATTTGAATTATTATATAAAAACTCTTTTTTAATTTTTTTTTTGAAAAAATTTAAAAGAAATTTATACCCGGGACCGGGACCTTGATTAAATTATAATTTTTTTTGCCTATATATAAAACGTCAGATTGTAATTATATATATGTGAAAAGATTTTTTTTATACATATATATGTCTAAAAAAAATTCATAACACACACGCACACTTTGCAACAGTAAGCTATATAGCTAGAYGACTAGAAGCACCTAATGTTTGTTATAAAACACTACTAAGCTACCTCAAAGACTGGTTTACTATTGTTTCTTCCAACGATGAATTTGATGTTTAACCTAGAGGTTTTAATGCTAATGAATTGAATAGTCTTATGCATGACTTTCTACCCAATGATTTCAAATCTAAGATGGAAAAACTCCAAGATGCTTATACAAAGGAAAAACTTGAAACAACACACTTCCATCATACGTACAGTGAGTCCCAGGACTATCCTATTGTACATGAATACTGGTCAAAAACTACTACCTATGATGAACAACAATGGACCGCCTTTTTCAAGAAGTTGAGTAAGTGTAGAAGGATCGTTCCTTTCTTCACTGAAGTTTATTACGAACTTCAAGTTGGCTTGTTAAATAATCGGCTTTTTAGTTACTGTCTTTGTGTGCTATAGATAAGTCTGTTCCAAGTGGTGTCCATCATTCACTTTTTGATTGCCGAAGAGTTTCAATTCTATGGAATGAAGTCACTGGTTGGCAGGATAGCAAACGGTCTCAGGCGTTTCTGATTTGCAATCCGAACCGGAATCAAAATGATCTAACGAAAATTAACTTGTTTTTATTCTGCTTGATCAAACTGAATTCTGCCAAGTTTGCCAGATTGGAATACCCCCAAGACTTTCCCCATGAGCGCCCTTCAGTGCTGAATCATTTCAAAATCACCAAGAGATGGTTCACCAAGTTAAATCTGGGTCCGGCTTCAATTCTGGACTCGTTTTTAATTTCATCTAATATGCTGATTAGAGTATAGATCCTTGGGTTAGACCCTGATGAGATCCTATTGGATCTTTTCAGTTTTTAGCCTGAGCATCTTCTTGAGATTTTGGTATTTTTTTTCTTTGGGTTGAACAGCTTTAAATTCTACTTTTTTCTTTGACTTCCTGATTATGTTTTGAATGAGTTTGCATTTTTCTTATTAATTTTTGATTGAATCTTTTTTGAATTTCTGGGTTTTTGCKCAAGTTTAATGCTACGCTTTTAGTCCCTCTCCGGAACGGTATTTTTGGTTGTTATCGGTGGTAAGTGCAGGAACGTCTTTATGATTTCCTTTTTTACATAACATTTATAKTGATCTAATATACTAAGTATTAAGGAAAAAAAATTAACTGGAGAACTTATATGCAAAATGTAATTAAGAAAAACCTTTTGTAGTACAAAAAATTAGAAAAATCAAATTATTGTATATAGATAATTAAGGCAAATTTTAGTGATTTTAGTATAATTTTTTTTTAAAAAAATTAAAGTTCGATAAATTATATAAATGAGTGCATATATATGGTAAAACGTGCAATTAAAAAAACAAAAGGTACTCAAATTTTTGTATTGTATATTAACATGCATGTATACAGAATTTATTTTATATATATTTTTTTTACAGAATTTTTTTCAGACACGGGTTTTTTCAACCATGTCCATTACTAGATAGTTCACTTTTCTTTTTTACTGCATTTTTGATTTTCTATATCGAGTTGAAGTTAAGGCGAAACGACAAGTATCTCTTTTTTTTTGTTATATATAGTTTTGATTCAATTTTTTTTAAGACGTAACAATCCTAAATTAAACTATATACTTCGAAAGAAAAAAGGTACTTGAAAGATGTTACGATAAAAAAAAAATGAAGTCAGTTTTAGTTATAAATATCATGAACTCTAATTATCTTTTAAAAAGAAAAAGTTTTAGATTTGCATTAATATTTATATATGGTCAAGGTTTATAGTTGGAATTTTTTTCTCTTAATATTTTTTTATATAAAAACACAGGCTGCAATTAATTTATAATTCACCAAAAAAAACTAATAATGTTTAATAAACAAATAAATCTGAAAACAAAAAAGGAGGTTTATATAACTAAAACAAATTTTATATTGCATTTTTAGTTTAATGGTTTGAAATATTAGATTTAAAGTGTTGAATTTTTATTAAAATTTGTCAGATGTAAAATTTCCCCATACTAATAAATCTCAAAAAAAGAAAAAATTATACTTTTACCTTATTTGCATTTTCTTTAAACTCATTTTCTTTTTCATCTTCATTTCTATACTCCTTGGACTCAAACGATTACACACCTACTTCCACATCTCTACAGACTATACACAGTGACTTTACATTAAGCTAGTAATTCACATTTTCATCATCAACTCAATGTTATCACATTTTTACCTTACTTTTTCACCCTTATCATTTTATTACAAATATTTGTTCCTTTATATATCTTTCTATCTTTTTATTTTTTTATCTTTTTATCTTTTATCAATTTTTACCTCTACCTTTATTATATAGAAAAGACAAAATTAAATTTAAAATAATTCATTAAAAATATATATAATATACTCTTGGCGGATAGAATTCATTTAATTAGATATAATATTGACAACAATAAACACTTAACGTCCTCTTTAAAATTTGATGAAATATGTAAATTCGGTTAACAAATAAAATTGGAAAAAAAATAGAAGTAATTAAATCGGACTTTTTTTTTCTCAATTGAACATGGACAATATGTAGGGTGTAGGATGTCATTTTTCTCTTGTCATGAATTATGGATGGATCATATATTGAAACAGAAAAAGTTGAACTTAAAGCAAAGGGATGAATCATGAACTCGAAGTACAGAAGGTGCAGAGAAAGGGATGAGGAGCACAAATATAGGAATGCGTGACCGTGTGCATAAAGGCCGGAAATCGGCCAGCGAATCTCAAACGTGAAAACGAACGGCATATGCAAACTGCTGAACCAGAACGATAAAGCATTAATGGAAATGAAATGCGGAAACAAAGTTGTATGAGGGTAGTGAGTTAGGACAGGAAACTATGAGTGTTGATATGAGAATCGATGTTAGATGTTGTAGGTAGTAGGCGAATCGATGTTAGATGTTGTAAGTAGTAGGCGAATTGATGATAGATGTTGTAGGTAWTAGGCGAATCGATGATATACTTCAGACTAATATCAGCATGAATATGGATAATGGTTTCAATTCTGTTTATATATATATATTGATAATTGACACAGTCATTAAATGGCAAAGAGCTAAATTCTAAAAGGAGAAAAAGAAAATGAGAAAGCAAGACAAATATATGGGGTGGGAAAGTCAAGCTGGAAAGCAAATGAACCAAGCAACAAAGGCATTATAAAGGTTGGGTCATAGATATAATCACTTGGTTCAAGTTGTTGAATAAATAGGGGATATGGAATAAGGAATAAGGAATACGGATTTTCAGTAACGAGTGAAGAAGAAAAAGTTCATAATATGATAACAAAGCAACTAAAACATACAGCTAAAAGCAAAACAAACAAGAAACGCAAAACAAGTGGTTCGAAACGTCATATGGCACACGGCTCATAATGGTTCCGAATTGATTGTTAATTCCAGTAATAGCCAATATCTTTATAGTTGTGACGACTATCATCAATATATTTATCTTTGATGACAAACCCTCTTAACAACACATCCAAAAGTTGAATATAATCTTCAACAACATAATCTATCTGAGGAATTTCCTTAACCAAATGTTGATTATCTTTATGCTTCATCAATATTAAGGTACAACCTGCTCTTAAACCAGCAAACATATCATCTCTAGAATCACCGATCATGATGATATTCTTAGGATCAACTCCCCAACATTTGGAAATATGAAGTAAAGGTTTTGGAGATGGCTTAGGAGGATCAAAGGCTCTTGTTATGACAGGCTCACTTAATTTAACACCTGGCAAGTGATGTTGAATTAAATGATGAACCGGTTTGATTAAGTTGCGTGTACAAATGGTGAATTTCAGATCTGGTTCATGAGTTGTAATATATTGGAAAAATTGAGCTAAACCAACTTGTGGTTCCATTTCTAACATTGTATCTTCTTCTAATCTTTTCACTAAATCACTAGCTTGTTTCTTCTGTTCACCTCCAAGATGGTCTATGTATGTTAAAATGTCGATAGGTTTATTCGTTATACCTAATGCCTCTCTCATCTTGAGAAACATTAAAGTCTGTGGTTTTGTGAGCGTTCCATCCATATCAAAGATGATACCCTTGATTTGAACCTCATTTGGTGCAGTCGGTGATAGGACCATCTTTTTGATGCCTGTATTGCTGTTTGACGATGTACTCTGGTCATGGCTATGATTAGCTGTTGTCATAATTGAAGGTCTGAAGAGTGGGAGTGTGGAAATCATGTGGAAAGTGGTTTGTGTATATGTATGTTGAGCTGAAAGCAGAAGTATTAGCGTTGTAAAATTGTATAAGTGTAGGATTAGCAGGGGTATCTGTATGTAAAGTATTGTCTAGTAGAGAGATAAGTTGAGTTGTGTGCGGGAACCGATGAGATGAGCTGTATTGTAGTTGAAATTGTAGTAGAAAATATTGTAGCTGAGAKTGATCTATAATGAAACGCAGGAAAGTATAAGGTATGCAACAGCAAGATGATTGAAGATAAAACTCGAGATCTATCGTTAAAGAGGTCATGTACGAGTGGTCATCATAGAGGGAAATCGGAAGGTTTATATAAATGGAACCTAGCTCAAAAAAAATTTGATGAAAAAAACAATGCAAGCCTTAACAAAACCCTAACCACTAGCATAGCCAATAGAAAGGTCTAATTTGTTGCATCCGGATGATATATGTGAATTGCAATAAATTTTTCGAATTAATTTTGGGATCCTTGTAAATTCAAAAGAGACCCAGAATTCAAAGGAGCCAATAATAGTGCGTTTTGATATGCGATGCGATGCGTTGTAAACTTGTGATTCATCAGGTAGGTTCCTGTTACAGTTACAGTTTACAAAGCGTTAACGCCATCAACAATATGATTTGACACTCATCGATTACAATTCCAACAAAGAATACCTTTCACATCCGGAAGTTGAAGTATATCTAGACTTTGCAGTTGTTCTACGAGATCATTCCAAGCAACTTCTATTGACATTGGCCGCCATGGACACCAATCTCATTATATCCAACAAGTTAACAACGACACGCCAGGGGGGATTTTTTAACGTTTTTTTTTTGTTTTTGTTCGTTGTTGTTGTAAATTATCGATTGGGGGGGGGGGGAAGACCGTAGACCGTTAATTGAAGGAATTCAAGGTCTAAGGTAGTCTCATCGGGGGGTCATCGAGTGTCATGTCATAGGCGGGACAATAGGAGTTTTGGGTCGGGCATAATCTCAGTCAAGGCGGCGGAGTTGTTTTGGTTTAGTGGCAGTGGCAGACCCCAACCACGGAGAATGTGATTGCAAGATATGGCTGAAGGAAGGCAGACAGGTACTAGCTACCTATATAATATGCATAATGCAGCATGTTCTGGCAAAGCATCACATGAGTTTTGTGTTTGTTCAACGTGAATTCTTGTTCTTCTCCGTTGCCGTTGTCGTTGCCGTTGTCGTTGCCGTTGATGTGAACATCTTTTGGAAACGGTTGGGCCTCCTCCAAGACTCAAGAGGGAATTGTTGGCTGGATATCTGGTGGGCCATTCCAAGACCTGGTGGCGGTAAGCAAGAATGGAATGCTGTTCAGTACATTCACATGTGATGAACAGATTCGACGTCCAGATGAATCATACATGGATAATGAAGCCCAAGATCGAAGAATTTCCTCCTTCCTCCTTCCTCCTTTCTTCCTTCCTTCCTGTTGCTCTACGCGTTCTTTCCCAGAGTTTCCCAGCTGCCGACTTTTCCAGTCTCCAGAATCTTTTTTTTTTCTTTTGCTTCATTTTCTTCTCTGGGAAAGTTCCCTCCCAACAGAGATCACCAACCACGTCGCCGGAATGATCGAACAAACAAATACCAAAGCCATATTTACATGATTAAAATTTAAATTGACACGTATTTAACACAAATTTTTATTCAGGCAAATAAGGCCCTTAATTAACATTCCACGCAACACCAGTACTGAATTTGGCTCACAGGCTCGCTGGCAATTCACCTTTAAGGCTTCAAGAATCAACTTTAATATTGACTTTCAAGGCTGTCATTACCACGGACCAACCGGCCGTATTGGCCATCATATATCATAAGTAAATCACCATCACAATATATCGCATTCCTATTTACATTTATGGATCGATAATTATCTTTTAGGTTATGGAACTGCAACGGTCTCATGAGATCAATTTGGCCCACACATCGATCCATCCAACAACGAGTCCCAATTCACTTCCCACATGGCTAGTTCGGCCAGGCCCACGCATGCAACTGCAAATTGCCAATTAATTAGCTTGAAAGTTTTAAGTTGATGGGTGATTCATTTTTGAGCTCATGAAGTCGGACCTTGAAAGGTTGCAACACCGGAAGCAGGAACAGAGTGAAACTGCTCGGGTATTGCCAAACGTTAAATGGTTGTAATCCAACAAATTGGCCTTTTATAGAGGAGCTTACATGGATGTGTGACCAATCCTTGCCATCTCAGTGACCCTTTTGCCACTATAAATGAAATTCTGCTATTCTTGAGCTTTTATAGTTCCAAAAAACCAAATGAACATGAACTAAGGGAATAAGCATGCACATGGCTTAACCCTATCCTGAAACTAGAACTTGACGGGACTTGAAACGTACGTGTATGATTACATTTCGGGCTAGTCCTTTAGATTTGATAAGTTTTGTTGCATTTTAAACACATGATTCAACATTAGATTTGAACTATGAAAAAGTTCTATTAATTTTCATTTAGTAAATATGCGTAATAGTAAATATGCGTAATACGCGTGTCGTGTATGCAGCTGGATAAGTGATGATATGACGATATTGCAATCAACGTAGCAGAGTTGAAATAAAAAATGTGAAAAGAAGTCCCAATTTAAGGCTTTGAAATGGAGATATATAGGATGATTCAGAGAAAATAGTATGACTCATGAGTATACGGTTCGTCTATTTATTTGAGGTGGAGATTTTCAATTTTGTATATAGCGAGAAAGAGCTCTGTCTGAGAGTCCTCTCTGTTGTAGCCGAGCCTTTACGACCGCTCACCGCCGACCGGGTGTACAAAAAAAATCTAAAGATTAATCGATAGGTTTCTATCTTAAAAATTTTATTCCAATCCAGCCAGCTTCGTCATGATCAACTCAAATTTTAGCATGCTCTATAATATGGACAACATCCTTGGTTTTGAAGAAAACCTTCTGGTCTTTTGTTTGTAATTCGAGCTATTAAACAGTGTTTGAGTTAGCATCGATCACGGCTAATTGGCTAGCTTGAAGATGATCTTTATACGAACTTACACGAAAACAGAACAAATTCCGCCGTTCTTTACATAGCTAGAACTGCCTTTTGATGTTTTTTTTTCTTCAACTTCTATACTTAGATCGATCTCTTAATTCACATATTAATCGTGAGTTGAAATAAGTGAATACTAGAATGGGTCGTTAAACTTCTTTTTGCTGACATCATGCATATTTTTTAAAATCGGCAAATTGAAACCTATCTGGTACTTCATGCACACTCTCTATATATAAAGGGAATTTGCACAAGCYAGATGCATGATATGAAAGTTAAAGAATGAACCCGTTTTTTGTTAATTTTTTGCATCCGGGTTCTGTTCTTCTTCATCAATGGTTTATACATACAGGGCCCAATAAGTTCGAAAACATGGGGATTTCTATGTACCAAACGCGTGTTGAGCCAGCTCTGAGCTCTCGATCGTATATTTGAGGATAAAGCATGTGTTCTCTTGAAATTCCAAATGTAGTATTTATAAGTCAGCAAGTACCTGAACCTAGTTTTCATTTGAATACAAAATTTAACATGTTTGCAAGCCTACTTTCATGTGATACATTCAGTAAATTCTCGTGGTATTTCATGATTCGCAGCTACTAGAGTTGGATACTAACGTCATCTGAAATCTAGCCATTCATGCTTGATTGATCTGTAACCAGATTTGGTTAAAAAACTAGCAAATTAAAC
Organism: Ambrosiozyma monospora; assembly: GCA_001599995.1. Classification (NCBI taxonomy): domain Eukaryota; kingdom Fungi; phylum Ascomycota; class Pichiomycetes; order Pichiales; family Pichiaceae; genus Ambrosiozyma; species Ambrosiozyma monospora. Next base: position 166,095 of record BCIP01000016.1, read on the forward strand.
AGAGGCTTTGAAAGGCAAAAACGATAATTTATATATATAGCTGAAATCCATGTAGCTGACCGATTCGGCATGATGGACCATCCAATGAGGTGATCCTTGCAATTTAAGTCTAACTATACTAGCGGAGTTTGAAACGTACCATGGGCCATGGGCCATGGCTCTGAGCTAAGAGCTTGCATGTCCATTTTTTTTGAAAAAATGACTCCATGCTATGTGGGCCATGCTCTTTTCTGATGCTGTATGATCTGTACATCAAAAGCATACGTCGTATGATAGGCACCAACGCAGGTTACAAGACTAAGGTACATGTTACTTGCAGAAGGCCAGTGTCAACTCTGCGTTATTTAGGCGGTTGAACACGACTGTCAGAGTTCAGTTAAAAAATTACAACCGCCAACTCCTTAAACAATTGATCGAGTCACTTTCGACTCACTGCCCACTCCTTCAGATCTGAGCTAGATCGGACATTTTAATCAAAATTACAGCTCGGTAATTGGAATTGGAAGTGGAATTGGAATTGGAATTGGAATTTGAATTCCAAGTCGTCCCATGACTCCCCATGTCCCATCCCAAATTTGTATGAAACAGTCTAGCTTATCAAAAACATCCCAAACTTGCCATATGTAGACATGACGTACTGTTTTCACATGTTATATATACACTGGAATCATTTCATCGGTAAATGCACTGATCCATCRTTTAATAAAATTCCCAGAGATAATCAGGCTTTAATTGATTTCTTCTCCAACCCCTCATTTATCATACGACGAATTACGTGCTGAAAATTTTTAGAAGAATATGGAAGAAAAAAAATTAATAAAAAGGCCGTGAGTGGGCGCGCGGGTAAAATGTGAGAGGCACTGAGAGCTCAGAGCTGGCCTCGGCCGGCCGTGGGTGCACGGACGCGTAAGCTTTGTAACGAATTTGCGTAACATCAACATCAACACGAAATGTCAAATGGATCTGGATAACCTAGTTACGTCCTTAAATTTGCATCACTAAGATGAGGACAATTAAGAGATCATGTGCACAAAAGTGGTATGATAAGCTGTACATTTCTCACATGAAATTCAAAAGATCGGGACTGTGCGTATGTAGCACATGTAACTAGCTATCAAAAGTCCTTATCAACAGGACTGTAGTAGCCCTTTTCAATATAAATCTGGTAGCCCCTACCCACGCTTATAATCCTCATTTAAATGATTTAATTCAGTAAATTGGACGCTCTAGCTTGATCAGTCCATTTTATCACAATCAGTATCTTAGACGGTAGCTAGAAGGATTAAATATATTCACCCACCCCCTCTAGCTGTCACAAATAAAATAGGAATCGATAAATATATTGAAGATCTCTGGATCAGTTGAAATATGCATAACTTTGTGACTGTACGTGATGAATGAACAGGAACACGTATAGGCGTACGTACGCGTACCGTAAGCTGGGTATATTCTTTGGGCACTTATAGCTCTATAATGCAGTATATATTCACATGAATCTGGGATTTAATTAGAAAATGGTTCATAATATTTACAATATTTGAACTGTTTCAATACAGAATATAATTCCACTGGAATTAGCAAAAATCAAAAAGGTGTACGATCTCAGTTTTCTAGCTAGGACAAACCTGTCAACTGTGCATGGAGCCTGCACCATGCATGAACACCTACCATGTGTTCAAAGCATTCTTTAAGGAGCTTGGATATGCTGTATCTGGCATATTGGTTCCTGGATTAAAATATTGTCATGGTTTCAAATATATACATGGCCACTGGCCAAATAAAATCATGATATAGCTTTTTAGAGCAATATCAAAATGTAGSCCGGCGCTGTCTGTGCACGTAAACGACCATATGTGCGAGTTTCAGCGCTAAAAAAAGGATCTCACTAGATAATACGTGCGCGGTATATGCAAGCGCCGACCCCAAAAATTGTCAACGTAACTATAGTAATTTGAAAATTGTTTTATTAAACTAGCTATAAGCAGAAACTCATATGAGAATATAGAAGTCCAAAAGACTCCGGCCATTCTGTCAGATTATATGGTCCATGTTAGTTGGGCTTAAAAATTTCCTTGAGAAGAAGAAACCTACATAAGTCAAGCCCTCCTAAACGGCTAGTCCATTGGTAGCCATAACAATTGATTTGAATTTTCATTTAATTGCATATGATTTCGAAGGTTATAAAAGATAAAGAATACAAAGAAGAACAACAGACAAAGGAGTCTCAATTATCAATTATTGATCCCTATATATATGTTCACGAAAAAATTAAAATATATGCCATCCTAAAAAGGAATTAAACGAATAGCTCGAGATGACAGATCAATGCTAGAACGCGTTTTTGCCACTCCTATAGCTTATTTCAAATTCAAATATTGACATGAAACCGAAAAGTTCGATTAATCCATGTAAAAATATTCAATCTCGAGATCTCAATATATTCATAATTAGAATTTTCATGCAGTTCAGTGTTTCTTGAGCTCAATTGGTAAGAGTAAACACACTAATTCAGGCAAAAATATCCCTTTTCAGCTCAATCAAATATCAATCAATTTCCACGAATATGCCTAACATTTTAACATCAGACAAGTCTGAACATGTACATGTGCGTGCAAGCACAAGTACTGTAGTCCACACATGCACCCGATATATTCAATGTTCAAACTTCATATATATATATAAGTGTCAAGTAATTTGTTTAATGCGATTGTGGAAATTATCAAAGATTGAATTGTCCATATGAAAGCTCCTGCATTCTCCAATCCTATACAGATCAGCTTTTTTCATATACACATTTTCTGCTACCCAAAATTTCATGCGTAAATATGTCAACCTCATGCACATGAWGAAATTTATATCACTCAAAGCTCTACCGGACCAATTTGAAGTTAAAATATAGTGGAAGTCGTTGGAACTTGATCTAGGAGAAGTTAGGCGGACACCAACGGAAAATATACAAAGATCTCGCTTATATATATAGCTTGATCATATGTCAGAAGAGGGGCAACGGCTAGTTTTTTTTTAGAATAGGCCGGCCATTAATCAATCAATTTACAGCGCTTTATCAAAACTTCATCCCACGTATTACACACAACCCCGCTTTTGGGCATCGATAAGAAGCAGAGCACATCAAATGGAAATTCAAAGATTTGACTAGAATTGTTTGAAGATAAAATGTATACATGCAAAAATGTATAAGTTTAGGAGAGCTTGAAACATCATGCCGAGAGCATCGAGCAATTRTAATTTACGCGCTGAGGGTACAATTATCGCGCATGTTCGCATGGGATGGGAAAGGCTAGTCGATCAACACAGCTTCGAAAAACTGAACTAGCTAAATTCATCGAAACTCGATATGTTGTACAATTTTTCATCCCTTTTTCATCTGGCCTTTTTGCCACAAGCTATGCAATTGTCATTTTCCAAAATTGCTGTTTTATAATGGGGCTGTTCAATTACTAATCCTACGGGTCAGACATCTAGCTATATAGAGTAAGTATCTGGTCGATCATGCTGGCCGCCATGCATGGAATCAATCATATAGATGAAGAACTTATATACGTTAATTTGCGTTATGGAAAATTCCATTTTAGGACTATAAGCAAATCTTGAATATATTTATGTCAAGCTTGCAAGCTTGTTAACCAACCAGCCTACATTCGTTTGGAGTATATAAGATGTTCTATACCTTTGAAATTTGAGATGACGTACCGGCCGGTACCGCCAACAATTGATGACGGATACAAAAGTTCCGACTAGCTTGTATATATACTAGCTGACGTAAATACCCTTTGTAGAAAGAATACGAAGACCGAGGTCAGTATAAACTATATACATGCTATATATCATGTACGGCCGTCTATCTGAAAACTTTTTGATTTCAAAATTCCAGCCACATGTGTCTATACGGTTTACTAATCCAAGGCCGGGCTATATATAGGGCTTTCCATCATATGGGTTGAAAAATTCACCTCATGCATGATCGTCAGTTGTTTAGGACCAGTCCTCTATATATATATAGCTTCATAYATTCTTCGTCATATGGATTGGCCATGAATGATGGTTAGCTACAGAAGCTGGAAACAAATTGCTGGATCGATCCAAATTAATGACTCAATGCCATTCAACATCTYGTGAACAACAATGATTTTGTTATATATGAGAAGACATCATTTTAAACRTTGCCGTATAGAACAGAAGAAGAACCCTCCACCGGTATTTGCCAAGCTCGAAGAAACCTGTTGATCTGGGAATATTGTTCGGGCATCTCGATCATGTGAGTCAACATTTGAAGCTCGTACGAGTCCTTTGACCAAGTATATATTCATTTATGACTCGTATTTATGTAATAGCAGATCATGGAACTTTGTGCCATATATAAGTGAAACAATTACCATATATATGTGATGATGACTATTAAGAATTAACCCTGTAGCTTCTTTGTTGAAGTGAACAGTATCAGAAACATTCCATTGAATAATGCGTGTTCTGTATAAGCTGAAGCTCGTCTAGAACTATATACACTTGATCATTGCATGCATGTCCAAATTAGTTGAGACCAGTCGGCATCTCGTTAATTCAACCGTGTGTATAAGTCACAATGTTCCTGAACATATATACAGGTGTATGTGAAAGTTCAAAGTTGGAGGTATTGGCAGATGACATTTGCACGTATACGTCACGCGTACATGATGGTGGTCTATTCAACAAATTGTACTAAGATTGAGTTAAAACAAAAATGATATATCGAGTATATCGTGATGTACAGTTGAATTAATGAAACGTTGTAAAAGCCAAACAATGAATATGAAAAGTATAAGAATTGAAGGAACATCGAAAGGAAACACATGGAGATTCAAATAAATTGAGACTATAAGCGACAGCATGACCAAGCAGATTTTGTAGAGCCAGAAAATGAGATTAAAAAGATAAAGTATCGTACCGTGATTAAAATAGATGAACCAATTGTAATTAAGGAGAAAAAAAATAAATGAAAGCGTCAGTCAATATATGAAAGTCCATGCGGGTCATGAGAAAAATTAAAAAAAAAAGAAAACATAAAATAAAAACTTGGTGAAGTTTGAAAAGACATTAAACCCATTTAAGAGAGATCTGAAAAGACATTATGAGCCATCCAGGGACCAGAAAAGAAGTAATAAGGAATGAATTGAATAGTTAAGGAAACACCTAATGGGAACGATAACAATTGGCAACATAAATATAAGGTCGTACCACAGTTAACAGAATCAAACTAAGAATACCAACCATTCATAGAGTCACTAGACGTAGTATTGACCAAAAACACATTTGAAGCACGACACCAATTCTGCAAAACGGACAAATGATCAACTGAATTATTCAAACTCGTTTTCACAAACTTGATGACATCACCATTGCTAACGACATCACTTTTATACTTATCATTCAAAAAATTCTTGATTAATTGGTTAGGCAAAGCCACCGAGAGCAGTCTTGTGTTATTGGATTGCACACTGTCCATCAATTTGACCAATCTAGAATTGAAATTTTCATTGGAGACAACTTTGTTCAGTTGCATCAGTGATTCCAAGACAACTTTGCATATTTTCAAGACTTTGAAGCATTTTAAGACAATTAATGATAATAGTGGTTGAATCTTGTAAATTTCGAAATCATCCAGTTGTTCATCGATTAAATTGATTATTTTTTTGCAGATTTTAGTGATCTCCAACTCTGTCTCAAAAATAAAGTCATCAATTTTTTTCCCGGGTGGTAATGGTTGTTGCTGTTGAAGTGTCATTGAAAGGTTATAGTAAAAAGAATATAATTCATTTGTGATTTTCAAAATGTTGAGGAACTTGATGTCGTTTCCAGCATCTTTGATCTCAACAGGCTTGTTAACTTCTTCATTAGATGACTGGTTCGATAAGACAATCAAATGTAAGCCAATCTTTAAGAACTCAGTGGTGAAATTTCCATCAACGGTTTTGTTTGGTGTACTATTTCCATTTGCGGAATCAAGCATGTTCAGATAGTTTCTAACAAATGTTTCATCAATGGAAAAACACAAAGTGGAAGAACGTGGAGTACCGAAATACAAAGCGTAAATATTGTCCATGATAAGCATCGTGATTAAGCACCTGAAACCCAAACTGTTAAAACCTTCTTTGAAAATTACCCAATCTTTCATAATACTGAAAGAAACACCGAATCCCAATGAATAATCATGACCTGATAAAATAACGGCATAGTTCATCAACACTAAAGTATGCAAAAAGATGATCTTGGCATATTCGTTTTTGTAGATATAAGATTTTGAAGCATAAATAGTGGCGACCTGTTCAAAACCTTTGATAATTTGAGCAAATTCATTGTTAATATCAGAAGAATTAACTGCCTTCAAAGCCATACTGAACAGTTCTATTACACTCATGTGTTCTTCTATCTCCATTCTTTCTAGACAATCAGAAATCACTTGTTTTGAAGGCAGAATGGGGAACTGGTTATGCAATTTGGAGAAATAGATGTCTAGATTGACGTCAATTGATTTGTACAACTCCACATATCGCTGTTGCATTTGTTGCTGATTTGGGTACATTGGAGGTAAACTATTTGTAGAAGAAACAGATGAGCGGAAATTGACCTGGGCCAGACCTTGATTCAAAGATTGTAATGAAGAATGGGATGGAACTGGAGATATGGTAGTCTCTTTAGCGTACGAAGTTCTAGGTGAATTGGCCATAGGATTCAGCATACCAGAAAGCACCGTGGAACTTGGACGAGATGAAATTGGGTTATTATTTGAAGAGGAACCCATTCTTGGAAAGTCAGCTTCACTTTCAGAATCAGAAGTGACCATAGACTCAATTCCTGACCCACCACGACTTGAGGGTGCGTGTTGTTGAGGGGAATTTATCAATTTGCTGTTGTTCATTGTGAAAGTTCCACTTATTGAGGATGAAACAGAGTCTATTGAACCACTTCTGTGATGCATTACACCACCACTTCCTCCTCCACTACCACTGCTAATTGAATTGGATGAACTAATATGGGGCATTTCATATGGAACTTTCCAAAATACCACACCTTGAGGTCCAACAGTGGATGATTGAGATTGTTGACTTGAATTGGAGTTGACTGAGTTGGATCGCTGTCTGTTATCATTAGGTGATTGTAAAGGAGGTAAAATCGTACCTTGTTGACTAGACAATGAGTTCAAAGGTGGTAAAATCACTTGTTGACGGAAACCAGAAGGAGGGAAAGGTTGAGACGGTGGTTGTCCACCCACTGAACCAGTAAGTGGGATAAGAGCTGGGAATGCATGAGGGAAATTGGCTGTTGATGATGAAACGGATGAATTTCGATGTTTATAATTCTTGCCATCATCTGGATGACTATGACTTTTGCTGTATCCTTTCGTTGGACCTCTTTTCAATGGAACTCTAGTGAATGTACACAAATCACCATTTCGATCACAAGTTGTACAGATCTTTACCACCTTATTTGTCGTCATATCCAAAATTGCATCACATCTGATTTTCTTGCGTCGACATTCATCACAGGCTCTAGAGGCCTTGCTTCTCTTTCTTGGTGGTTCTTTCGTCTTTGAAGAAGAGGATTCATGGTTTGACATCTCTGAATTTGCAGGAGAACCAACGGCACTTGCCGTAGAAACCGGATGAAACTCAGCTTCCACAGTTCTAGGTGAAGCAGCAACAGAGGAAGCTGTTGAGTTGTTGGCAGATGATTGCAGGGAATTGACTTTCAGATTGGTGGATGATGAAGAGGACTCAGTTGGTTTGTCCTCTTGGTTGAGAAGGGGAGACAATTTGTTGTCCTTGGGTATCACCATTGTGAGGTACTTGTCTCTTTGAGCTGAAGGGGAACGTGGAGGGCAATATGGTGAACTGAGTCGTGACTGGACTTTGATGAGCTGTCTGTTGTTTGTTGTTMGATGTTGCCCTTTTCACTGTTTGGAACATAACAGTCACCCAATTTTGTCAGTGGTGATAATTTGTTGTACGTGTGTTTGTTTGTCCCTGTTTTTTAGCACGTACACAGTCTGCAGAGTGCGAGCCTCATCTTGAAGGTCTGCTAAGGTCTAAGGGGAAAATGTGATTAATTAGAGGGCCCGGCTGCCGGCAGCAGAAGGTCATTCTCTTCCATGGCCAATAATCCAATATAATCCACCAATGGCCGTGGCCCAAGGCGAGCCCCCCATGGGATCTCCCAGAAGCCTATTGTTTTTCCCCAGCTCTGCAAGCTGAAGCCTGTGTGTGCATCTCGCCCAATTCAGAGGAATTCACCCGGCCCGTGCAAGTTATTCCACCCCCCGAAGTTCTATATAGTTGCGAAGCATAATTTTTTAGGGGAGACGATCGATCGGAACATCCGACGCGCTGTAATTAATACGAGGCCATGGCTGTGCAGATGTATTTAGCCACAAAACTCAATACGCCACACAATGTATGTACTGCCACACTAAAATTTTAAAAAATCCGAATTTATTCACAGAGAACGATTGCATGATTTGTTGTTCATGGTGATTTTCCAAATACCATGGTAAAGATAAACAAAWACAGACTCACGAAAAACATACTCTACACTTTCAAAATGCCTTTGAACAAAAGATATTCAATCCATCAACAAGCAAAATCAGCAACGGTGAAACAACCTAAAGAATTGACGTCCTATTCACGTCATATGGACAACACAATAACATTAGATAATTCCACTTTGAAATACTATTATTTCCAAGACAGATTACTTTCGTCAACACAAGGTGTCAACTTAGGTGCAGGTTTCAAACAATTCAAAGAAAATCCAGTTGAAGATTTCGGTAATGTGACTCATTTACTTACTTCAATTGAATCTTATGAACGTGCTAATGAAAAGAAAGTCGATGCTAGTATCATCACTTGGAGAGGTCTAATGAGACAGTTAATGTGTTTACCATATGATAATAGAGATAAAATTGTTTACAACATTGTTCCATTTGATGGTCAATTTTTCATCCAGGTTGATGTTCCAACTGCTCGTGCCCAAAGAGCTGAACAAGAAGCTCAATCAAATGAACACCATAAGAAATTGCAATATTCAGGTTACAAATTTGAAACATTAACCACTTTGGATAAACCATGGGTTGAGGCCTCACGTGAAGATATTGAGAAACGTCACACTTTGGTTGTCAACAACATTGAACAATATTCTTCTGTTGTGTCGGTGCAATTCGGTAAAACCAAGCTTGTGTTAGGTGCTGAAGTTGATTGTGTCTGGGACTATAAACCAAGTTCAAGCGAGACTACAGGTGATGACGATGATGTTCTATCCCATTATGTTGAGTTGAAGACTTCAGGAATCATAGATGAACCACGTAAGTTTAACACTTTTGAGAAGAAATTATTGAAATCATGGAGTCAGTGTTTCTTAGTTGGTATTCCTAAATTGATTTATGGTTTCAGAGACGACAACTTGATTCTTCGTTCAATTGAGGAGTATCAAGTGGATAAAGTTCCTGTTTTGTTGAAAAATAATTCATTCGTGAAAGCACAAAATCCTAAACCAAAGAATAAGTGTATGCATTGTCTAAAGTTTTTCATTGGTTTGATAGATTGGGTCTCTGAGACTCTCGAGGGTGCTGATGAAACAACCACTTTTAGACTTATATTTGATCCAAACGCCGAAGAAAAAGGAATTATACAACTGGTTGAAAATACCCCTGAGGCCAGTGCAGAGTTGTTGAAGGATGCTGAAGATGGTGGATTGATCAGTAAAAGTTTCAAGGATTGGAGAAAAGAATTGAAGGAGTCACCTGCTGCTTCTACTAGCTCTTAAATTTTAACTTATTTGTAAGACTAGCTTAGAAATTATAAATTGAATAGATACAATTTGCTAATCGTACTGTTTTTAAGGAATTGAAATGTTTTGAATGTACTAGCTTACGTAAACTAAAGTTGGGATGAGCAAAATACACCTGTGCACCCGTGCACCAGCTCGCTGTTTTTACTCTCTTGGTTGAATTCGGCGGGCATTTGGCTGAGAAATGGATCACAGTGATCATTTTGGCATTGCCATAGACATTCACCACCAATATAGATATTGCTTCATGATATAGTTTGCATCCACCAAACACCCAAACAATGGAACAAAGCAAATACCAAGGTTCTTTCCCTGCATCTCCAGAAGCTGCCAAACCACCACCTGAAAAGAAAAGAAAAAAGGCACCATTGAAAAGAAGACCACCGTTATCTTGCACTGAATGCCGACGTAGAAAAGTTCGTTGTGATAAATTACAACCAAGCTGTTCCAGATGTTTGAAAGGAAAGAAAAATTGTATCTATGTTGGTCCTCAAGATTGGTCTGCACCCGCTAATATCACACGAAACGTTTCTGCCACTGCGATTACCACTGCTACTGCCTCTACTTCATCTACGGTGTCTGATGATGGAAGGTACGCAGGAAGTACTCGGTCTTCCCTGTCTGATACAAACTATTCTGCTGCTGCTATCAATTATCAACAAAGTTGTGTCCCCATTGGGTTYTTGAATCCTGAGGAGAGTCATCGTTCCAATTCGTTTCCAGACACAAAAATCATCAATCAACATGACGTTTTAAAGACATACGATTCGATGCTTCCAGGTGCCCACACCCATAAATTACCATTTGACAATAACAGATATAGTTTAGGAAACATCAATGATAAATTATCAGAGCTTCAAAAGTTGAAATCCAGAGTCACTGAATTGGAAAACGAGTTGAAAGAAAAACCAACGCCATCGAGTGAAACCATTAGTTTGATTACAAGTCTCCCTGATGACAGGATTGCCAATTACATCTTCTTCAAGAACACCAGATTCATGTTATTGGGAAGTTTCCAAAGAGCAGTGCTATGGTTGAAAGATCCGATCATGTCTAAGATTCCAGAATTGTTCAATTTGATTAGAGTTAAAGCTGATGGTAAGGATAAGAACTCAAAATTTGTCAATGTCCGCAGAAGAGATAAACCAGTGACCCAAGTTTTGAAGAAACACATCAAACAAAAGAAGCTGGGTAGAGATACAAAGAGTAATCCCATTCCAAACACTGAACAAGTCAACGTATTAGATTTGAACAATTTGGCCGTTTTGTTGTTGCAGTACTTACCTAATGAAGTTGCCATTCCAATTTACATCAAGAGATTCTTTGACGTTATCTACCCATTTTTCCCAATATTGGATGAGCACAAATTTAGAGCCAAAGTGACTAAGATTTTATCTTACAAGAATGGGAAACCAGTCGTCGACTTCAAAGATAAGAAATCACGTTTCTTGACAATTGCTTGCTTACTACTAATTTGCAGAATCTCTTATGTTTCCATTTGCCTAGCTGATGAAGCTTACTCTACAGCATTGACAGAAAACGATACCCCGTTACTAAGTTTGGCTGTCGATGGTAAATTGACCAAAGTTGTCAATGTCGTGCTTCATAGATTTAACTACCTCAGAAAATCATCCGTGGATGTCTTACAACTGTTAATGTTACTCCGATTTTATCAAACTATAGCACCAGAAGATTCAGATGGTAATTCAGGAGAAGATGGGTTGGTGATAAATGACCTTGTGATGACAAATGGCGAGTTAGTTGGGTTGAATTTCAAATTTTCCAGCTTGAATTTTTATCAAAGTGCTCCTTTTTTCAAAACAGACATAGAAAAAGACCGTTTCACGAATCTTTGGTGTAAGTTATGGTACTGTTTGCGTGAAATGGATCTTGATTATGCTGTGAATTTCGGCAGGGGTCCTGATATTGCTCGTTATGAAACTAACCAAGGCCCTGCTGAAAGTACACCAACCAATAACAACGTTAACGATCTCGTCATTGAAAAATTCTCAGTTAATAGAATCAACAGGATCAAACCAATATCTGATGCCTTAATTGATATACTGAAATGTGTTCATAGTGTTGACGTTCAGCCTAAGATTAGTGAAGTTGATTTAAAGCTTCAGACATTAGAGAATATGAAGAGAGGATTATGTGCCCTTGATATTAACAAAACGAGATTACAACTCACTGATGAGTTATGCATTCTTTTGAACATTAATTGTGTTGAATCATGTGTCAACTATTACATTCTTTTGAAACTTGAGTCGTTGGGAACACTGGAGAGTTACATGAACAGATTCAACATTTTGTTAGGCTTGATGGTGGAATCATACACTTTTGTGTTTGATGCCGCATTGAGATCAGTGAATGAGCTAGCCAGTTATGCTTTGTTTTTGATCCATAGGGTGATGCTTACAAGTTTGAAGTTTTTCCATTTCACGATGTATTTTACAGCAAGAATGATGCTAATTAGACAAAATGCCACTAAACCAAGACACTCGATCCTAACCGAGATCATTGATAAATTGATTTTGATTCTGCAAAATGTCACCAAGTTACATGGTTTCTGCGCTGACAARTACTACACTTCTTTAAGAATCTACGGTTTATTAAGATACATGACAGAATCATTTCGCAATGACAAACAATTGTGGTTGAACGTAGCAATGAACCAAAGTTTCAGAGCACAGAAACAGATTCTATTAAGTGGGTTAACCGACCAACAACTCACAGAGATCAACTTCAAACTAAGTTTGCTATTACAAGAGGAAAACTTCAACAAGTTCAGCAAGATGACCTATCTATGGAACGTGAACTCACGTTCCGACTCACTATTGAATGAGATAGAGGAAGCCCTAAAACACGAAACTACATATCAGGAACAACAGCAACAGCAACAACAACAAATGCCATATTTCGAGAACACAAGCACAACATATGACGCACCTATTGGACCACCTAAGGAAACCGAAGAACAGTTTCAACAACCTCAGCCTATTTTTGAACAAGCTGAAAGTCCATTCGATTATGGGTTGTTCGATATGTTCGATATGTTTCCTGAGGAAATGCCTTATGCTGGACTCTTTGATTCTTTTGACAATATTCTTAATTCCAATTGAATTAAAATACAAATTACATTCACTACGATATATGACAATTGGCAATGCTTATAATATATCTCACAATTCAACTATACGCATTCGTTAGAGAAGCCTGCAGAATTTTTCAGCAGATATTCGCCGATTATACTTACTATACTTTAATGAGCCTTAATGAGATTTATGCACTATTAAATGATATCACATTGGTTGAACCCTTAATTTATTTCTATAATATAGCAATTAATAGTCCTAGGACCAAATTATTAATTACTTCAAGATAGTTAACTCCATGACTCACGCTTACAATAGTAAATAAGATTGGTAAATTGACATGAGCATCATATATGTACAGCTAGGATGTAATGCAAAATGTAGATAAAAACACGTACTAGACTAGAACATAAAACTAAACTAAAGTAGAAAAAAAAAGAAGAAAACAAAAAAAGCATGATCATTAAGCAGATGTATTCATAAAGTGAATCAAGCAAAGCTGAATAATATATCAAAATGAAATGCGGTTAACTGATTGCATATAAAACTCAATCGAAAGCATTGGGATCGACTATCCTAATAGCTCCACAAATCAACAAATTGATCAAATAAATAGAGCAAAAAGAAAACAAAATTTAAAATCAAACAGGCAAATTCACAATCCAACCAATCAAATCATCGCAATTCCCACTGCGCCACTTCTCTTCACCGCCACACACACCAAAAACCTATTTCTTAGAAATCTTGTAACCTTCTTCTTCACCAGTGTAAAGCCCTTGCATAACACTCAATTCGATCAACTGTTGTCTTTTTCTTTCATCTTCAATTCTATTGATTTCTTCAAATCTCATAACTTCACGCTCAGTGTAAAAACTAGCACCATAAGCAACACAAATTGTATGATAAAAGACTCTAATTCTAGTACCGAATGATCTATAGAAAGGTGATCTCCATCTAATGAATAATTCAGTTGGGATAGAAAATAATGCTCCGTATAAACCACCAATGATTGTGGATTTGATGATTAGTGAGGATAATTTTTCGATTTTGTTCGTTTTTGTGTTTTGTTCGGATAGTGCTAAGTCATAGTCGAATTTTGGTTGTTGGGTTGGTGCTGGATTGATTGTGGACGTTGTTGGTGGTGCTGGTGTTGTCATTTCTGATGTTTGCTTGGATGGTCCGGTAGGTGATGAAGAGGAAGACATGATGGGATTGAGTTGTAGGGTGTTGTTTTATGAAAAGTTGGATGTTGGATTGTTTTATAGTAGATGAGGTGAAAAAAGTGGACAGATTAATTTTTGATGTTGATCAAATTGACAATCAAGCCCGATACACCTCGACTACCCGAGATTCGGTGTTTGAATTTACTCGCATGTATGATGTGAGTACTACATAGATAGTCATTAATGGAAACCTGGGCACTCATGGCATAAAGTCAGGTACATTARTACAATGAAATACCCCACAAAAGAAGTACTAATTAAGAAACTTTTTTATTTTGGATCAAGGGGTATATATAAAAGAAGAAAAACGATGATGCAAGATGCAAATGAAGTAAAACGACATAAATATGAAGACAATAAAAATACAACAAAGAACTTGAGAAAAAGTGGCAATCAATTTGATTAATCGATACTAATCCTAATCATAATTCCAAAGTTTTGTAAACCTGTTTTCTAACAATCTTATTAAAACTTTCTCTATCTTCTCTCCACAACTTTGCAGCATCAACGTTTGCAGGAGAATTGATATTACAATCAGCCAACATGGAACAAACACTCAACAGGATCTTTTCAATACTTTGCAAGGGCCCCCATCTTTCATCAGCGGACTCATACATCAATGGATCATCACCAGGGGCATGTAATATAGAGATACACACAGTACCATCTTTGTAAATATTCGGATGTAAAATCTCGGATTGGAATTTTAAAGTCGGTGGTGATARAGGATAATCTTTAGGGAATTTCATGATTGCTTTGAAGACACCATCTTCATAAACTGTATCTTTTGGTCCTTCTAATAAACATTGCCATTCGAATAAATTGTTATCTGACACGGGTCCGGCAACTATGCCCTCAGTTGGGTTTTTGAGAAGTTCTTGATATTCTTTGAGAAGTCTTCTTTGAGCTGTGGAAACCTTTGGTGGCATTTCTAGAGTTTGTTGTGTATGTGTTTCTTGTGATTGGATTGAGTGGTGGTATTTTGTCCTATACTCGGTAGGTACGACTACGATAACCATGTGAATTTGAGATGTCTTGTTTTGTCTTGGTGATGGAAGAAGAATCGGATCGAGCATTGAGCATTGACCTGGAATTTGAGCCGKGACACCCGTGCACCAGCACATGCAAAGTATTTCGAAAGAAAAACGAGCAAATTAAAAGCCCTCTAAAAGATTTTATTATTATATTAAAAGCCCTTGGGAATACCGCAGAGCCGCATGAAATATAGTGAAGAGCATATGATTCCTGAATAACGGAAAGGGAAACTAGATACAGGTGAATGAATGGGAAAGGGAAAGGGAGACGGTAAAGACTACTACGAGTGCACGACACACAAGCATTGAAGGGACGGCACAGTGTCACGGGTGAAGTGCCTCAGACTCTAAAGAGCTGGTTACAACTTACACAAGGTATCAACCATCAACCATCATTATCCATTATCCATTATCCATTATCAACTAACTAGACAAAAAGTCGTGCCATATGGACGGACATCTCCATCCAGACAATTCATATAAGAGATCAACAAATTCCTTAACATTTTCCTCAAATTTTGACAGGATACTCACACTACTAAAGTACCATATAATTAAAAGCTTGAAGTGTGAAGTTTGCCGTTTGGACAGTGAACATTGGTTCTATGGAACAATATCAATTTATCAATACTGAACGGGTCCATAATTGTCAATCTTTTTTTGCTCAAGAAGTCAAATCTCACCATATATTGCGTCGTTTCCTTTTATTTGCTCGGTCACAGAATCACAGTATCTACTATCCTATCTCTTATAAGTTTTCCTGCAAATCGTTTTCCGAACTGCAAGATTAAATCTGTCAAGATCCAAGAAAGATCAGCTAAGTTTGAACCAATATATTCATTTTTTATTAGACTGAGAGTTCACACCATTTYATCTACTACAGCTRCCTTGAACTACATTTATCCATCATTTGACAACACCAAAATTCAAATATGATCATTGTTGAAGGTGAGAAATATGCCTGTCAGCAGTGTATCAGAGGCCATAGATCATCCACTTGCAAACATATCAAAAGACCGTTGGTTTTAGTTCGATCTAGAGGAAGGCCAGTTACTGATTCCACTCAACGAATAGCAATCCAAGCGGAAGAAATAGTCACTGAGGATAGTACCACTGAAAACAACAAAACYAAAGGCAAAAACGGTAAAACCAARGCCAAATCAACTAGAAAAAAGAGACAACCTAAGAACAAAYCAGAATCACCTGTACCCGATTCGTCATCAGGCACAAATTCAACTTCCAGCTTAGTTTCAAATCCGTCAACCGAATTAACAACACCAGATACCSGTATTGAAACTCCTGCAGAAAACCAACAACAAAAAGAACAAAAACAAGAGTCAAACACTATTGAAAAACCAAAATCATGCTGTTGTATAAAAGAAGAAAAAGAGGCCAGCCCCAAACCACAAACACCTATTCCGGTTATCCAGTCAGAAACAYCATCCGCATCATGCTGTAGCACACCATCATCAAAACCATCACCTTGCTGCTGTTCCACGAAACCAACTGACGAAGACACAAAGATGGAAGASACGCCCACTCCACAACCAAGTTGCTGCTCTTCATCTAAGACCAGGAACAACGGTTCAAATCCAAGTTCAAATTCAACTAYTGCTTCTTCTGCCTATACTTCAAAATCAAGCGGGACAAAGACAACATGTTCCGCTCAGAAAAAGGGAAACAAGACCGTGTTTGTGTTAAAGGCCTCCAAGAGACAAGTGTATAACGTTGCTAAAGGATCACTGAAATTATTAGAACCTGTTACTGAGATACCGAATAATCAAGTTGGCCATGAGATAATGCACAGAAATTCCAAGATGCATGGTAAAAGAGTTTGTAAGACTAGGAAGACTCGTATGCTTGAGTCTTTGATTAAAGCTAAATCTACAGGGTCTTGCTGTGGAGGTGGTAATTCCGGTGGTACTGGAAGTTGTTGTGGATCGAGTTCAAAGAGTTTAGAAGCCAAGTTACATCAAACATTGAGTCAGAGACAAGCTACGGCTGGTGGCCAGAGTTGTTGTTCTAGTGCTCAGTTACAGATACGGACACCTTTACAGTTACAGCAGAACCAGAATCAACTTCAGACACAGGTACACCAACAACTTCAAACACAGGCACAACAACCTCAAACACAACAGCAACAGCAAGCTCAGCTTTACGATATGTTCATTGCAGACGTGTGTACGGTCCCCGGTTCCTGTTCRTGTAACCCAGAAGACTGTAAATGTGAAGGATGCGTAGAACATGACCCAAAGATGAAATCATTAGGTTTATCAATCCAACAGCAATTCCAAGCCTTCCCATTCCCTGAACTTTCAAATCAATCACAGCATCAAACCCCAGCTTTATCAACCACTCAACAAACCCAACCGTCTCTTCCACAACAGGTCTCATCATCATACCCAACTTCGACAAGTCTCAACTTAGACGGCCACATCATCCCATACGGTCAAGTTCAAGTCCAGTCTGCAATTCCACTCTACGAACAAAACATACTCCGGATGCTCATGGAACAAAACTGCAACACCTCAAGCTCAAACCCATTCATCCCATCCTCATCTTCAACAGCAATGATGGGCATCACATCTCCTCAATCGACCATCTCAGACGCAGGATCAGCCACCAATAGCAACTCGAACAATACGAATACTTGCTGTTGTGAAGCTGACGAGTGTGCTTGTTACGACTGTGATGTTCATGGTATTGTGAATGGTGTTAGGGTCTCAGATGGTGTTCGAGTGGCGTTTGAGAATGATGGTAGTGGGTATTCGGCAGGAAACGGGAATGGGGTTGGGGTTGTTTCGATACCTATTGATGATCAGTTGTTGTTGCTGGATACCGCTGCTCAGATGGGGTTTTACAGTACTGGGAATGTCAATAGCAATGCCAATGTCAATGCCAATGAGAATGGTAATGGTAATGGTCTTGCTCCTGGAACCAGGATTGTACCTGAGAATGCGAATAGTGACGAAAATATGGACACGAATACAACTGTTAATGGGAATGTGGACCAAGAACAACAGCAAACACAAACACAACAGATACAAGGGAAGATCGCACATGATGTGATTCCTCCTGATTTTTTACAGTCTTTGAGTTTTCCTGATGGGATGCGTGATGAGTGTATGTGTCCTGAAGATGCTTGTTTTTGTACCAATTGTTTCAAGCATGGTCGGTTTGGTAATGTTAATGTTATATAACATCAATTTCACCCAAATAACAAGATTTTGAGTTCAATTTGCCAGCTGTCCCATTGCATTAATGCTTAAATCATAATATTATGCTGCTTTCTTTTTAGGATTATTACCTTATTTATTATTTTTTTCTCGTGTATAGTTTCACATCTTTTAACTTGTYATATAGTTTTTATCATATTCCTTCTTTGCTCCTACATCGATCATATCTGTATTTCTTTTTTTTCCCTCCGGTCTCATGTCCCTTCGGTGTTCACATATCCTCTAGATCAATTGCTCATATATCTCCATTGAATATAATTTAAGCTTCATTTCGTTGAACTGATTTTTTTACAATATTTAAATTTCACATGTGTTAATGTTTTTTCTCTCTTTCTTTGTATAGTTAGACCAAAGTTCAATACATAAGAAAATAAATAAGCTGTAAAAATCATCATTCCTGTAGCCCAGCAGTTAATATAGCCATTTAAGTGAAAACTCACCATTCTTCTAACTCACCTTCCATCAAACCAAGTTTGATCAAAATATGATCAGCCTCTCTCTTACCACTCATCCAAGCACCATGAACAGCACCAGCACCATCCAAAATGGTATGCTCACCAGCAAATCTAACATTGCCCAACCCTCTAGCCAAATGGATAACCAACTCAGTAGGATCGTTACCGGGCAAACAAGCAGCATACGAACCTCTACTGAATGGATCCACTGTCCAATTCGAAGCGATGGTATTCACAGGCTGAGTAATCGCTTCTTTGTCGACTAATTTCGCAATGATTGGTTCCATGTATTTCCAAGCGCTTTCAGGATGAGCTTCTAAAAATTCAGTGAGTGGTCCTTGTGTGAAACAGAGCAATGATGGGACACCTTGAGATTTGTACAAGTTGAGAATCAAGACTGGGAAATCCCATGGTTTTGGATCCTGTGATTCTTGAACCGGTTGGACTTTTGGTTGGATGTTTTGTTGTAATTGTTTGATTATATCTGAGCTTTCTGGATTCGAAATGGCAACAAATCTATCATAGTCAATGTGTTTCCAGAAAGCCTCGTTGAATTCAAATATCATTTTGCCCAATTTACCAAAACTCATGTTATTCAATGAATTTTGTATTGGTGATGGAAGTTTAGGTGTCCATTCTATACCTCCTTCCAGTTTGGAATCGAGTTGTAATATACTTTGAGGAACAGTGACAATCAAGTAATCACATGTGTAACTTGACCCATCTTCCAATTTCAAATCAACGGTGTCTCCGGCACGATTGATATGTCTCACCACTTTACCTAACTCTATCGAATCCTTAGGCAACTTCTTAGCAATCTTATCAACGAGTTTATCGTAACCACATTTCATCAAGCAGTTTCTTCCAACATTATCAACCATACTAAACTTTGCACTCATATTGTCCCAACTGACGCCATGCCATAGTTCCAAATGTCTAATGAACTGAGGAACAAATTGAATCTGTTCTTCAGTTAACAATTTCCTCTGTTTGAAAAGATAACTCGTAACGATCTCATGCAACGATTCATCTTTTCTATCAATGGACTCAAAATATTCTAGCTCAATGTACTTCTCTAATTCAGCGACACATTGCTCAACTTTAAAATCATCAAAATCTTTTGGCTTATAATTCTGACCGAAATAATAAAGTTTGTAATCATCATAATAAAGATCGAATTCATCACCACTTGCGACAACTTCATCAAACAATGGATTCTGTAACGTGTCATGGTGCCATGATGCGCCCATATTGTAGCCTATTCCATGGATTCCTGTACGGTCTGTGTGAAGTCTTCCACCTAGTCTGTCACGGGCTTCAAGAATTTTGAAATCTGTGAGGTTCTGATCTGTTAGTTCTTCGGCTGCTTTCAAACCGGATATTCCTCCTCCTATGATAATGACTTTGTGATGTTTCGTTGATGCGTTAGACATATAGCGTGATTGCTGTTTTGTATTTGTTRAGTCGAAAAATAATTATAACATTAATGGCATGAACAACAACAACAGGCCGGTCGGTCGTTTAACTTGAATTCAACTTTTCCGAAAAGTTGAACTTTTTCAAGTGGTTCACCCAAAAGGGAAGCCATGCGGCTCAATTTAGAATTTGGATGCATGAGAACCTCATACTTAAACAAAAGCATACGTACTTTACTCTGTATATATACACTGTCAGTGTTTCAAACAGCTCATGATAGTAGCAAAAAATATTTGAACATGTATACAATAAAAAAAGCAAAAAAAAAAGTGCAATTGGCAATTGAATTCAGACAGTTTGAACAGTGTACTTCTTAAAAACATCTCCACCACCATTCTCGATGACAATTTCAGCATCCCCAACGATAGCAACCAAATCATTCTGGTTAACTAAGCAAGCCTTACCATCTTGTTTGATATTGAATTCATCAATCACCTCATCTTCATCATCAGCCAAAACAACTCTGTTATGGTAAACATAGGCATTAACTGGCACAGACAATTGGTTCATCTCAACGTTTGGAGAAAGTGGTTTGTCCAATGTGAACTTTTTAATTATCTTTCTGGAACTAACTGATTCTTCTTTGCTCGCAGAGCTATGAGAAGATATATCTGTGGTAATGTGAATACCGACGGTTTTTGACTTAGCATGAGAGTGAGGACTGGTGGTGGATGGATCAACAGTTTGCATCTCAACTGTGGTTTCATTTTGTCTTGCTTTTCTTGACTGAGAACTAAAAGATCTCTCAACCTTCACGGGTATCTTCTTAGCCGTGTTGTAGAAAGTGAATGCAGTGATGGAAAATCCATGGACCAAAACTGAGACAATAACAATAAATGTGGTGATATTCCAAATGTTGTCATATAGAATTTGGTGATCGGTGAAGTTCTTAGCCTTGTGTTTGATCATTGATTTGGATAACAAACAACAGAAAACAGAACCAACACCCCTTGGACCAAAATGACCAACAAACAAAGCATCCTTCCAGCTTCTCAAATCCGGAACTATTGGCTGTAGCATCATCACTATTGGAATACGAGCAATCAACAGAAAACAAAATCCAAGAACAACTAATCTTCCTGGATAAAGAGAGAATTTTGTCCAAGGAATAATTGACCCAAGGTACATGAAATAGTAAGTATTCAATAACAAATCGATAATACCCGAAACATGAACCTCTTTGAGATCATTAGTGTTGATTTTGCGAAGACTGACAGTAGACTTACTTGTTTTAGCTTGATGATATTCTTCATCATGGAAACTGCCCACGACAGAAGCGGAATCAACTAAACCCATATTAYTGAAATACCCAGTCCAATTAAAAGCACAACCAGCAGAGAAACTCAACAATAAATCATCGCATCCTAACACACTACCAACACCAGTACAGATCAAGGACAATGCAATGTAGAAAACCAAATATGATTCTGTATCGATCCATTTCTTCTCCTTGACTAATATGACACCTTTCATACCAACGTATCCAATACAAGCCCCAAACAGTGTACCTAAAAGACATTGGTAAAGGATACCGATAAGAATCCAATCTTTAACAATTTCGCMGGCATATTCGTTGTTAGGTCTGTTCAAAACCAAGTTGATGGATAACGTAACAAAGGGAAAGGCCATTCCGTCATTGCAACCGGATTCACTTTGGATCAAATCTTTGATATCTGGTCTGATTCTCTCAGCAAACTTGGATTTACCAACGATGGCACCGGCTAACACTGGGTCAGTTGCGACGAAAGTAGCACCGACAAGTAACGAGTCGGAGAAAGTGAAACCAATGTTGTGGAAAAGACCCCAGACACAAAGAGCTAAAATTAGCCAGCCTCCAATCATAGAGAGAAACAAGACTATAGACACCGATCTGAAATGTTTTTGCATGTACTTGGGAGGTAATTCAGCACCTGTGGAAAACAACTGAACGATAAGGATGATTCTGGACAACTCCAAAGTTAAATGATCAACATCTTCAGTCCAATCACTTGGATTAAACCARTTYARCACATCWGGACCAACAARAATACCAAAAATTGTACCAATTATGGCCTCTCCGACAAACAATTTTTCCTTTAGGATCAAAGAAAATAGTGAGAAAAATAGTGAAATGGTTCCTAGTAACGCATATGCTATGTGTGCTTGTGTTGGTTCTAACTGATGCCACATACCTTAAGAATTGACAAAATGAATAGCTAGAAACATCAAATATATATAGCTGTTTTTTCAAAGAAATGGAGCACTTGGTGGCTATMGTTTGAACAGTAGAATTTGGAAGAAATCCCAAGATATTTAAATGTGTCGATTTGGTCTTTCCGCACGTTTTCTCTAAGACCCTTAAAGGGCCCCTAGGCAAAAGACCCTTGGACCCTTAAATGGACCGGATTTGGAAGTTCGACATTGGGCTTTGTTGGTTGCAGTGCAAAAATTGGAATATGTTTATGTGTCACTGAACTTTTTGAAGGTGTGACAGGTGCCATGAACAAGGTGAACTTTGACTATCTGTTGGTGAGATTCTAATTTCTATCGATCGTGGCGGCCGGTGCGGGTTAATTTTTCTGTTAGTTAACTTAGTAAGTGGTAATGCCCAGCTCCCAATCATCAATGCCGAGATTGCTGAATCTCATGAATCTTGGGGACTCTTGAGTTTTACTTGCAAGGTCTTGGACCTTGGTCATGGCTTGGAACAAATTTGAGGTGATTGYATCCGGCCTGTACGTCTGGTTCATAGGACTTCAATATTCAAAGATGATGAAAACGAAATACGATCAAACAGCGTATACAAACATGAACTTCTCCACTTAAATTAACTGAAAAAAAACAATCAAGTTTCAACCAAAGCTGTTAAAATTGACATGCCCCACAGTGTACATGCACCCGCTAAGCACGTCGACAAAATTCAATTCTGGTGACAATTATTACGAGGAAAAAAAAAAAAACAGATATCACTGCAACACTTTTTATCCCACCCAGAACGTTATATAATCATCATACCAGGGACCAGGGTCTATATGGGCGGCAAGACAGGCCYCGGGGAATGCCAATCAAGGTGTGATTAATCTAGGGAAGAGCTGGCACTGTTCAGAATTTCTCTGGTGGATGMATGAATGCCGGCTTGACAGCCCTCTGGTTGGCATAAGAAGCTCTGAACATTGGTTWGATTGATATATGGGTTTTTCTCGATATAGGGCATGTGGATATTGAGGATCAGAGAAACAAGGTATAGGCCTCTAGGAAACAATTACATTCAAATATAACATTTTGACATATGGAGGAGACTCAGGCTGCCGAACTCAGGACTCAGGAGGACTCAGGACCAACCAAAACACGTACAACGTACATGTATATGTGCAATTAGCACCCCTCCCTACAACACTATGCATTTCGATAAAGTCAAGCTCGATCTCCGGGCTGTTTGGATGACCAGCTATTTTGAAAATGAATAATTATCAGTTCATGATATGTGTTCAGGCGTGCTCATCCAAGCTAGCTCTAACCAGGCCACCAAATTGATTTGAGAAGGAATTCATAGATCCACATTTCACATGGCAGTTGAAATTAACTGTGGGATAACTTGTCCTATAAGCTTGAATTTGCAATTCATCCAATAGATTTACGTGTTTCTGAAAATCCCTGGAGCTCGAGGGGCTATACGTCAATATATTAATTTGTCGATGTGTTAAAATAATACGTACCTTTAAGTATAAAATTCTAGGGGGTGTCAATTAATGGATTCATTGCATATAGCTGATGCCAGTTTGGCATTGAAAACTAGTAGCTTCATCATGGTCAGCCAAATCTCATTGCTGACCATTCGTTTCGAGAAGAAACGCACGTTATATGGGAAGTATAAGTATTATATGAAGTTGTTTGTGATATGGCACGCGTAGGGGATACCCGCGATACCCGCGTGCACACATGCACCCACTTATGGTAAATACTTATACCCCATGATGAATGGTGTTTCAATATTAATACTTATATCGTAATTTAAACAGTAGATATTGACTATAGAATTGTTTAAAAGAGTTGTAATAAAAATATAATTTAATGGTGATATCTACACAAATGTCAGAGCTAAAAGTGTTCGCTCTGTAAGTTTAATCTGAATTGCACACTGCATAAATCTAAACAGCGTGAACAGTGTACTTCTTAATAACATCTCCACTACCATTCTCGATAACAATTTCAGCATCCCCAATAACGGCAACCAAATCATTTTGGTTAACGAAGCAAACTTTACCTTCTTGCTTAATATGGAACTCATCAATAACTTCATCCTCATCATCAGCCAAAACAACCCTATTGTTGTAAATGTAGGCATGAGCAGGAACTGATAATTGACTCATCTCAACATCGGGAGAAAGTGGTTTGTCCAAAGTGAATTTTCTAATCCTCTTTCTGGTTTTCACTGCTGGTGCTCTGTTCAAGAAATCATTTGAAGGAGTACCAATGATTTCGGAGTTAGGTTGTGGACTAGGAATCTTGGATGAAGGATCAAAAGTTTCCATCTCGATGGTGGTTTCTGCTTGACTTTCGCTTCTGGACATGGAACTGAACGATCTCTCGATTTTGACAGGTAGCTTCTTAGCTGTGTTGTAGAAGGTAAACGCAGTGATGGAAAATCCATGGACCAAAACCGAGACGACAACAATAAATGTGGTGATATTCCAAATGTTGTCATATAGAATTTGGTGATCGGTGAAGTTCTTAGCCTTGTGTTTGATCATTGATTTGGATAACAAACAACAGAAAACAGAACCAACACCCCTTGGACCAAAATGACCAACAAATAAAGAATCTTTCCAGCTTCTTAAATCCGGAACTATTGGCTGTAGAATCATCACTATTGGAATACGGGCAATCAACACGAAACAGAATCCAAGAGCAACTAATCTTCCTGGGTAAAGAGAAAACTTCTTCCAAGGAATGATTGAACCAAGGTACATGAAATAGTAAGTATTCAACAACAAATCAATGATACCCGAAACATGAACTTCTTTCAAATCAGTAGTGTCCACTTTACGAAGACTAACAGTGGTGTTGTTTTCATCAGAATCTTCGTTGTCATCACCCATCACAGAAGCGGAATCAACTAAACCCATATTACTGAAATCACCAGTCCAATTGAAAGCACAACCAGCAGAAAAGCTCAACAATAAATCATCACAGCCCAGCATACTACCGACACCAGTACAGATCAAGGATAGGGCAATGTAGAAAACCAAATATGACTCCGTATCGATCCAATTCTTCTCTTTAACTAGAATGACACCTTTCATGCCGATGTACCCAATAATGACACCCAAAACCGTTCCTAGGACACATTGATAAAAGATACCGACAAGAAACCAGTCTTTGACGATTTCACCAGCATGGGTGTTGTTAGGCTTGTTCAAAACCAAATTGATGGATAATGTGACAAAWGGGAATGCCATTCCGTCATTGCAACCGGATTCACTTTGGATCAAATCTTTGATATCTGGTCTGATTCTCTCAGCAAACTTGGATTTACCAACGATRGCACCKGCTAACACTGGGTCAGTTGCGACGAAAGTAGCACCGACAAGTAACGAGTCGGAGAAAGTGAAACCAATGTTGTGGAAAAGACCCCAGACACAAAGAGCTAAAATTAGCCACCCACCGATCATAGAGACAAATAGCACKATAGTGACGGATCTGAAATGTCTCTTCATGTATTTTGGCGGAAGTTCAACACCTGTGGCAAACAACTGAACGATAAGGATGATTCTTGATAATTCCAAAGTTAAAAGATCAACATCATCAATCCATTCCTTTGGATTAAACCAATTCAACACATCAGGACCAACAAGAATACCAAAAATTGTACCAATTATGGCCTCTCCGACAAACAACTTTTCCTTTAAGATCAAGGAAAACAGAGAGAAAAATAATGAAATGACTCCAATTAACGCATATGCTATGTGTGCTTGAGTTGGTTCTAATTGATGCCACATACCCTAACAAGATGAAATGAATCAATGAAATAGGCTTTTGGCAAAGATRATGTGGTGGTGGTCTGTGATTCTAGGGGTAGGGAAGAAAACATGTTCATTAAATGTATATATACGGTCGTCAAAATTTTGCTCAGAAGTTAGAACTTGATCTTGAGGTAGTCTTCCGGGTGAGTCAGCCCTCTCTCAGTCTCCCAGCTAGACCTCTCGAGCATGTCTGTCCCAACAACTCCCACGTTTTCTCTTGGCCTTGGGCACACAGAAGCGAGATTCTTAAGAGTTCTTGGTTRCTTGTAGGTTCGTGGGTCTTGGGCCTTGGCTAGAACCTTTTATTTTGAAAAGACGATTTTTAGATTTTTAAGGGTAGCCCTCATAGTACGTGTGTGAACWGAAAGACTGATCAGTGCACATGATATTTATTTGAGTCATGATTGAGGATTGTAAGACTTGATTTGATAGCGCTTGAATAATGGGTGTGCAACGGCAAATGATCCAAATAGAGTCGCGTTGGCCGCTGGTCTCTTATATTAGGGAGGGAGCAGGTGGGCCGGTCGGGTTTTTTTTGTCTTTGRTAGTGGCGGTCAAAATTTTCTTTTTTTYTTGTTTTTGAAAAATTTATTATGACAAAGTATATTAGTTTACGTAATATCGACGCGACGAGACGTTTCACTATAATGGCGGAGCAAAAGGTACAGCCACAGTGGCTAAGCTGTTCCTGAGCATCTTCTTTTTGAAAACCATTTTTAACCGAATATTCATCCAAAATGTGGAATACRTCAAAAGGTTTCATAGTTAGATATCTATCACCTATCACAAGTTCACACATTACAACAACATTTCCAGAAGAATGAGCAATAAGGAACAAGAGGATCTCACCACAATCCAGACAAGAGAAGCTGTGAACAAAATCATACAAGCCAAACTTCATGRTGCCAAACCAACAACTATAAACACCGGTGGTGGTGTCGGTGGTGATAATTCAACAAGTACAGACTACATAAGGTATACACCAGCATCTATCACAGATGGTGATGCAAATAAGAAACAGCAAAGAATAATTAAGATTGTGGATAAGCAACAGGATCCAATGTTGCCATCGTCTTTCAAAATCAAAAAGACTCCAAGAGGACCACCTGAACAAGCATCTGTCCCCGTTTTACATGAACAATCCAAAGTCAAGTTAACTTCAGAAGACCAGAAGAAGTGGTATATACCACCTGCCATTTCAAATTGGAAAAACACAAAAGGTTTCACCATTAGTGTTGATAAAAGGTTAGCCAGTATAGGGAAAGATGAGACTGCTCAACAGATGAACATTGACAAATTTGCCGGTTTTACTGATGCTTTGGATAATGCTAGTAAACAAGCTAGAGAGGAATTGAAGATTAGAGCTAAACTTAAAGCTAAATTGGAGAAACAAAAATTACTGGAACAGCAGGAGAAGTTGGCTAAAGTTGCAGTGAAGAAAGAGAAAAAGAGCAGTAGATGGGCCAATGATTCTGATGAYGACGAGGAACAAGAAGATGAAGCCAAATTGAATGCTGCATCAAAGAGAGAAAAGGCAAGAAGAGAAATGAGAAAGAAGGCGGAAAAGGAATTGAAAATGGCTAACATGTCAACTGAATCCAAATTACAAATGATGGCATCCGAATCAGGAAAATCCATTTCAAATAGAGTCAAGGTTGGATTATCCAAACAGTCAGAACAGAATAACAAGTCCAAGATGGAACTCAACTATGATTCAAGATTGTTCTTGAATGCCGCTGGTGCCAATGCTAAGAATAGTGAGGATCAAGTTTATGATTCTCCTTTGTTTGAATCACAGACTGCTGTCAATGACTTGTATAGAGTTAGAAATGACTCTAGATTCACTGGAAGAGACGATGACGAAGCTGATGAGACCGTTGAGTCCGTGGTGGGTAAGACTAGTGGTGGACCAATTCTCTTTGAAAAGGATACTGGTGATGACCATGATGAAGAGAGACCTTCAAAGAGGGTGAGAAACAACTAGCATGAAAATGATCTGTCTTTATCGGTTTCAATACAGAACAGTGATGAACTTGAAACCTTTCTGGATTAAATTTATGGTTTTTGTCACACCTATTAATTTTTTTTGACCTGTTCTAACCTACCCAGTAATTTTTTTTCCTGTTCTGTTTAATCATACTTTGCTGAATACTATAAAAAGGGGTGATGGTTTCCACTTTTATGTTTCCAACTTTTGCCACTTTCTTCTTCTTTCTCCATCAATYACTRCCTCCAGTTTTACCTTATCAAATCTACTTTACCCCTCAAACCAACCAATCAACCAACCAACCAACCAACCAACCCACTTTACTACTCCAAATCAAACCCCTTATTACATTCTTACAATGAACACCTCTATCCCAGTCACAAACACCCACTTTTTAGTCTTCATGGTGTACACATGTTCATCAGCCTCCAGCATGTGGAAACTCGTCGGTAGCACAAGAAAAGAGAAAGTCAGCCTTGGTTATGAAGAAAGGCAAGAAATAAAGAGACAAAGAAAGACAATGAGACGTCAAAGAAGAATCGATAGACATGCTTTAAAGATTTCGGGAAAGAGTGGCAGTGCTGAATTAGAAATTTTTGACCTATACAAGATTGCTGTTTGAYCGTTTGATAGCTTTTGGCTACTATTGTTTTTTTTTTGGTGGAAGTACTGTCAAGTTTGCGTGTTTCGGTTAGCTTGTTTTGCTCTGTTTTTAGCTGTTATGTTTGATCAGTCGGTGGTTTAATCCCATTATATTCTGTTTGGATGTTCGGACCCTTTTGTGATTTGCAATGAGYGCTTCAGTCGAGCCCTTTGTTTCGTTGCCTGTTTTCAACATTGTATTATTTAGTTCATGTTGTACTTTACTGTGTTTATATACGTTCAATAAAAAAAAGAAGAAAACTCTCTGATCCGTATCTTAGCCCATGCGTTATTTTTTTTTTTTTTGCTATATAAACTCAAATAATTTTCTGTATTTGGCAACATCAATTGTGGAGTATGTATGTTATTAGTAAACAATGACCATGCATGGTTTWGTAAAAAAATTGAAAAATCATTTTTTGGTACAAATGAATACAAGACAATAATATATAAGAGAGTGCATTGAATGGTCAAAAGAAAGAAAGAAAGAAAGAAAAAATGTGGGATGATGATGAGAATGAACCGCTAACTTGATTCAGACAACAGGGGATGGATAACTTTTGGAATGATGTTGTAAGTTGTCTTTGTTGTTATGATGATGGTGTTGTACTTTTTTTAAAAAATGATGTACCGTCAATCTAACAAGTAACATCTTGGTTAGCTCTGGAGTTCAAAAGCAAAGCAACAATTAAACCATACAAACCCAAAACTTCAGCGAAAATCAAAATCAAAATCATACCAACGAATAATCTTGGTTGTTGAGCAGTACCTCTGACACCGGCATCACCAACAATACCAATGGCAAAACCAGCAGCCAAACCAGACAAACCAACAGACAAACCAGCACCCAATTGAATGAAACCGGAGTAAAGAGCTTGTTGTTGCTTCAAAGAGGAGGAAATCAACACAGAAACAACCAAGCCATAAATGGCAATAATACCAGCCATAATAACTGGAACAGTGTTCTTAATCAACAAATCTGGTCTCAAAACACAGGTGGCACAAATACCAACACCGGACTTGGCAGTACCGTATGAAGCACCGAAACAGGTGAAGATGATGGCGGCGGCACAACCGATGGAACCAAAAAATGGAGCGTAGACAGGACTATAAGGAAAAGAGAGGCTCAATGTTAGTAATTTGAAGAACTTTATTTCACATGAGTTTCCGTAAAACGATGTTTGACAGCAGTGGTTCAGAAACKTGGTCTATACCTAAGTCACTTGATTCATGGATCCTTGTGGTACCATTGACATTTCTTTCYGACCATGTATTTATCTTGAAAATTTCAGCTAACTTTCCTCACAAACTTCGAAAAATCCGAGTTCCAAAACCTAGGCTATACCTGATAAGGCAACCTAGGTGGTCATCCATCTTCAATTTCAACTTGTAAAGATAACAATCAAGTGATTCTTCAAACCATATCAGAGTTGATGATAGATTGATGAAGTGATGGAGGATTCAATTGTGTGGGATTTGCCAGATGGAATGATGTTCAAACTTGAGATACGACATCTGAACGGAACCAGAAAACACTTGTTCGAATTGCTTGCAACGCAACGCCAACGGGTTCTGACGACATCAATTGGAATTCACGATGAGATGAAATACATACCAAAGATCAGACATTGTTGATATGGGTTATTAAGTATGTGATGTTGTGGTTGTTGTTGATCAGGTGTTGTTCTGAGATGGATGTATGTCAACAGCTGTATCTGTGTCTCTTTTAAGTGAGTGTTCTCTGTTTCTCTCTTTAAGCTCAGTTGCAAAACCAGAATGGCTGCTGCTTCTGGCTGCCCGTGAGTGCAAGGGCTCGAAACCATTCCATCAACAACAGAACAAGTTACAGCCCAGAGCAGGGCTGTGCTAGCCTCTACTAAGGGAGAGCTGATGCGCAATCGTCGCGTGACTGAGTCGATCGACGTGCTTACGTAACATCTCGATAAGCAAGCTACAAACAATTTTCTTGAAACGTACATATTAACAAAACAAAGATATAAAAGAATTTAACTGGTACAAAAAACACAAGGATCAGATGATTATAACTAGTCACAACTGTCAATCTCAACATGGTTGAACCACATCTTACACTACGTACAATTATCTTTTGGTTGAAATAAATTTTGAACACCGATCATGATTCACAACAGGCCTGTGACTCTTTTCAAAAACATTCATCATCACGTTAATTTCAATTAAAACGAGAGAACTGGATCCTTTAATTTGCAACCACCAACAATAATATCTTTCAATCCATCAAATTGTATGTCAAAATTATTCAAGAATCAATTTAAGTTGATGAGGAAATGTTAGTTTTCGGATATTGGCAGAGGAACATGGTGACAACGTAAGATAGAAAGGTACACAAGAGTCAAGACTAYAGGCAAGGCCTTCTATCACTGAGAAGGGTAATAAACCCAACGTGCTTGACCACTTGAAATGACAGTTCTTTTCTCCATCAAAGAAACGTCCTCCAWTTTTGCATCATGGTTACAGATATCAAAATTCCTAAAAAGTCTCAACTCAAAATACCTTAATTGAGTCGGAAGGATATTGAGTCTTAAACACCCAGATATGAATTTGGAGTCTACCGGGAATGATTGAAACTTCCTGGATAACGTATCTCTGAAGTCAATGATGTCTGAGGACAAATGATTCGGTAACTCCACATTTCGCAAATCAGCAAAATAAGGATGTTCACGGATATATATGGACACACACCAAAGACTGCTCATTTTAGAAATGAAACGAGTCAAAAATGCGACAAAGACTCTCCTTATGCTGTTAAGTCAACATCAAGTGATCTAATTCCCTGTGTAAAACATCCAGTAAGTATAAAACAGATGAAGTGAATTTGAGATGTCTGACACTAGGGAGAACAGAGATATTGAAATTTTTGTCACCGTTTGAAGAGTTCAATTCAAGACGACTCAAATTGGTAAAATGTTTGAAAGGCAATTTATCGAGACAGCAAGCTGAATTATCCAAAAGAAGATAGATAGAATAATCAATATCGATCTGGAGTATCTCCAAGTCAGATGGTAGTCGGGAAAAAAACGTACTGTTGCAGTAATTGGTCAATTTGGCAGGCATTTAAAAGTTTTCGATCATCTCTGTAACGCGATGAACAATACGAATAACTAATCTGAGAGATCTCATAAGGATCTAGTTCCGAACCAGCACACTTTTCAAATCGGGTAMTTTGTCAATATTGAGAATTTTTGGTAGCACAAAACAAAATGGGTTACCATTCCATATCAAGGAGCTCAACCTGGTATAGGTAATAAAATACCATAATCCATATCAGACATAGTCAGATCATCGACAAACTCAATGGTTAACTTTTTCAAAGATTCTGGAAGAGATGGGAACCTGTTTAAGATAGAATTTCGAATTTCAACTTCTTTCAAAGAGGTAAAACCATCCAGAACAATCTTAAATTTTCCAGTAAATCCTATTAACACCACGAAGAAAACAGTGTGGTTAATTACTTCTGTGAAAGGATTGATCTCAATATTTGTAAGAGATGTCTGGTGATATGCAGTAAGACCTATGATACCAGATAAAGAACACCATTATGCAATTTCATCAACTTCTGTCGTATTCTCCGGATGTTCTGTCTGAAGAGGCAGAGAAATATGCATGTGCTTGTGATTCTAGTCTCCACTGAGTGTTTATTGAAAGGCTAGTGAAGGATATGTCAAATTGAATATTCAGGTTCGTGTTCTGATACTTTCTAATAAAATTATTCACCTGGACGAGAAAGTTAACACATAATCTTGTGCATCTGCTTCCTCCCAATCCTATGCAATCCAAGTACAGTTGCCTCAACGAGGGAACCGCATGCAAGTGTTCCATTATCTCTTCTACCATTGAGAACTCACTTATGTCGAAAAGATAAACAGAAAATGTGGTCAAAGATGTAAGCTTGCTTAACAAGTCCCAATCAATCAACACTAAAAGATCACCGGATCGCCACCAAAGAAAATTGACGAACTTTAGGTAGAGGCAATTGGCAGGAACCGTGTAGTAATCAAGAAACGTATCAAAAGTAAAGTAACACCATCAGAATGGAACTCTAGAAGTTTTATGGTATTTGGATTGGTAAATTGCGTGACTGAATCATATTTATCAGCCCACACTTCGACAGTTTTCAGCTTGATTGATCTAGATGCATGTGACAAAATTGATAAATTCATCGATGAAAGGAGTAGCACATCTTGCATCCAGTTCTAAGGTCAAATCTAGGTCTTGAAGTGCCTTGCAAATTATATCGTCGAGCAAACCATCGTACCCTGTCATTGAAACCAATTGAGTTTGAATATTGTTTGAACATTTTATGGTGAAATGTTCAGATAAAAACTCAGTGTTGTGGCTGTCCATAAAGCACAAAAAGTTCAGGCTAAGGAACTTCAAAATGAGGAATTGGATTTCAGATGGAAGACTTGATGCCAGTTTGATACCGGCCTCATTTGACTTCAACTTTGCTACAGTCATTGTGGATTTGAATTTGTTGTTTGTGCCTCAATTTAGCTGTGCACTGGACAGTCAATATTGAAATTGGATTCAAAAAAAGTCATTAAATAATGGTAATTTGAGCAAGTAATAAGTAGACATTTACCTAACTTATACGTTTTTAGGAAGTTGTGCCCAGTAGCTAGCAGCTAGTCCTACTAAGAGTCTAAGACGTGCGCATGAAATTTGAGACGATTGGACGATTTATCGACGCGCTCGTCTAGCTCCAGCTACTCTCTAGCTCGGACCCCCCTCTCTCTCTCTCTAGCTCTAACTATAGACTTTTTTTTTAACAGATTTATTTATATACAGGCCAAAGAGAAATTGGRAATAAATTTAAAATCTTTATCTTCCTGCACATCAAAATATATAAAAGCTAATYTATATAAAACTTAATCCCCAAAATTACTGAGGGGCTTAATTGACATGGTGGATTCAAATGAACTCTCGGGTACCCTTCTTATCATTCTCATCAACTTTATGTTTAATATCTAACTTCAAAGACTTGGGCACATTTGATTCAATTCTGGTTCTACTCATCAACTCTTCATCTTCAGCCCCGATATCAGTCAAAAATTTGAAAACATCTGCTCTAGAGTAGTATTTCACTTGGAAATCATGCAATGAGGAACGTCCAATTTTGTCTATGAAATTGTCAATCACTTCATTGTCAACCAAGACATAAGATATTCCACTACCTGGGCAATCATAATTGGCGGCAAGCAGTAGTTTCTCCATGATGCTTCTCAAACCTCTAGCTCCTGTTCCATTTTTCAAGGACAGCTCAGCGATTTTCTGGATGGCAGGAGAAGTGACTGCCAATTTGACACCTGATTTCTCAAAGAAGTATTCATATTGTCTCATGATGGAGTTCTTTGGATCGGTTAAGATGGATGCAAGGTTCTCTGTGTTTAATTGATCTAGTGTTGCAATGATTGGAATTCTTCCGATGAATTCAGGTATCAATCCAAATTTGGTCAGGTCTTCAGAAGTAACAAACTCTAATGAGGAAACTAGTTCATCAGACTCTTCATCTAATTTGATTRAGTCAATTTGGTTTGCCTTATTGGTGTTCTGCTCTGCAACTTTGCCTAATCTTCTTGTAACTAGTTTGTCTAAACCAACAAAGGCACCCATGGTAATGAATAATATGTTTGATGTATCGATGGTGTAACTTTCCTTTCCTTGATTACCACTTGTTGCTTGTCTGCTATTACTACCTTGTTTCTTCAACTGAAGAGTCACATTAGAACCTTCAATCAACTTCAATAGACCTTGCTGAACACCTTCACCAGCGATATCTTTTGTACCTGAGAACACACTAGGTTTGGACAACTTATCGATTTCATCAAGCACAATAATACCTCTTTCACATAAATCAACATCATAATCGGATTTGATTAACAATTTTTCAACACAACTTTCAATATCTTCACCAACATAACCAGCTTGAGTTAATGAGGTACAGTCTTGAATCACAATAGGCACTTTCAAAACTTTAGCCAACGTTTTAGCAATCAAAGTTTTACCAGACCCACTTGGCCCAAGTAACATGATATTGGATTTCTCTAGATCTGGCAAATCATCATCGTGTTCCATCAAATGATCAGCTTCCAAACTGAACTTAGACTCCTCATTAATTGCATCATCCACAAGTGGAGCACCCAACAACATCTTATGCTTCATTTTCTTCTTTCTTTCAATTTCAAACTCATGTTGTGTAGTCAAATGTCTAATCAAAGAGTCATTGATCCTAACGTAGTGATTGTAAACAGCAACAGACATGATTTTCTTGCATTTCTCTTGACCCACTATGAACTTATCCAAATAAGCTTTCAATTGCTTTGGTGTTGGCATGTTGCGCATCTTCTCCTTGATATACTTCATGTGAGCGAGGTAAGTTGTCTCCAATGAACCTTCCGGTGGATCTTTCTTCTCTTCTGGAACGGGATCTTTATCATTTGGTTGTGTATCATTATCACTCTTTTTGTTCCCATCAATGGCCGGGTTTTTGTTGTTGATGTCTGTTGTACTCGAGAGAAATCCATTGTCCAATAAAAACTGTCTTCGAGCGGTATTGCTTCTATCTACTCTCAGTATTTCCTCATCAGGTATATCACATGGTCTCTTTTGAATTGTCTTTTTATTGATGTTGATATTGCAATTTTCATCTCTGAAGTTCTTGTTCATTTCATAGAGTGTTTCCACTGTGGGGGTGAATTCCGACAATGTGGAGTTATCGCTATTACCTCCTTTCCCTTGGTCAGATTTGTATCTCAAAGCGACATTTGCCAACGGTTTAGTCCTTGTTGCAAGTAGAGGCCTCGTTATTCTTATCATGGTGTAATTTGTTGAAGGGTGATTGTCAAATATGGATGTGAAACTAGCCAGTTTCGATTGGTCTTGTTGATAGTTTTGATCAGCTCACTCGATCCTATAGATGATTCTTACAGAAGAGCGACAATTAAGCCGAATCTAAACTCAAGGAGGACAAGGCTGGCAGACCATGTGCTCATGTGTGTGTGCGAGACTGTTGAACTACGTGTATCGACTCTCGAGAATGATATCCCGTTGGTTATGATCTTTATCACCGGAAACTACACAATCAGAGACCACATCTGCCCTTCAATCCACCTGTGATGCTGTTTCAAAGARTAAGTTTACTGCTCTCAGTGGCATTGACTGCTTTTGCAATTTCTCCAGCCACAAACAACGGAGATGACAACACGATTGATTTGAAATTAGTGGCCAACTGGAAAAAAACACCATTTCAATTGAATGTCATTGAATCATTCTCAGCTTACAATGACAGCCTTTATTTACCATTGGTTACAAAGTTGTTGGGAATTTCATCCGTTCAAGAAGATGAAGATTCACCAGTTGAAGTTGTGCTAGATGAAGACTATTCCATYAATGATAAAGAATTCTATGACTATGCGGTCAGTTTGATTCCCTCAGATCATACCCACCTGTCCTTGATCAATATTGACTTGGCCAACAAAATACACTCACCAAGAATCCAAGCTCATTATGAATACTTCAACACTTCGGTTTATGACAAGAATTATTGCGGTAATGGCGAAGATGAAGGAACCGCTGTTTCTGCCTTTTTGGTGCAAGGAGAGAATACTTATTGTGAACCAACCGACGTGTTCGCGTTGAAGACTGTCACCAAGAAAATCCCATTCTCAGATATCAAACTCCCATTTGATCGTGTCATTGGTAATGAATCCAATGAAAATATTTTTGTGTTGTATGGTGATTTTGAATCAACTGATTTCAAGACATTCTTTTATCACTTGTACCACGACGCAGTTTCTGGTAAACTAAGTTTTGTTTGGAGATACTTACCAGCTTTGGAGAATGTTGAAGATGAAGTGCTTACTGGTTATGGTATTGATTTGACTTTGAAGAGAACAGATTACATTGCTATTGATGATAGAGGTTTCACTGCTGAACAACAAGCGAAATTGAATTTTGAGAAGAACGAACCTGATACTTCAAATGACTTTTCTGAAGGAAATAAGGAGTTTTGGAATGATCTTAAATCTGATATTCAGCCAATCAAACAAACTGAAGTTTCAAATTTGGATATTAAGTTGGTGGATTTCGTGTTAAATCATTCAGAAGATCCAAAAGAGCAACTCGAATTATTGAAAAAATTGATTCAAGATTTCCCAAAGTTTTCCTCAGATTTAGCTCAATATACCCCATCCCAGAATGAGCCAAGTATTGTTGACACTGCTATTGAAAATGTGAAAGCAGGCATTCCAGACGGTTTGTATATCAATGGAGCTCCAGTTCCCCAGTTGAGCTTGGATCTATTTGAGATTGCAAAGATCTTGAAAAGAGAACTTGAACTATTATCGAAGCTTGAAGATGCTGGAATTGATTCTTCATATGCTAACAAGATGATTAGACAATATGCCTCAGCTGTCCAAAAATTGCTCAGGGACCCAACAAAGGTTTTCACAAGATACGACTACTCGGCTTATGAAGACGGTATCATTTTCTTCAATGATCTCGAAAGTGATTTCCAATACAAAAATTTTGGAAGACCAAGAATGATGTACAGAGATATTTCCAACTTAGGTGTTGTTCCTCAAGCCAAGGAAAATATCCATGATGTGATTTTTGCCTTCAGTCCTACTGATATCCCAAGAGTTTACTACTTCCTAACGTTAGTCTTTTCCGGACTCCAAAGCCGTTCTGCCCAGAGATTTGCCTTTGTTCCAATAATCAAATCTGAGGTTGATGAGTCAATCGCAAAGCAAATGGCTTACGTCTACCAAACAAAGGGACCAGCTGAAGTGTTGGAATTTTTCAAGTTGATCTATCAACTTGCTTCGGAAGGAGAAGAAATTACAGTGGAGGATGTTTTAGAAAGTATTTCTCAAGAAGACTTTGAAAGAAAGAATCCTATGCAAAAGGTTAACCGATTCAAGCAAGCCTTTGGTATTAGTGAACAACCTGTTGTTATGGTTAACGGTGTCATTTACAGTTTTGATAATTCTTTCAAGAAAGCAGTTTCCTCTCAAACTGTCTGGGATATTCAATACTTGCACAATGCATTGATACAAAAGCAGATCCCAAAGAAAACCAARATGAAAGACTTTTTGAGACAAGGGGCTTTATCAGCTAGAATGCCAAAGTTGGTCCCTGATAGTGTTGATGATTTATCTGCTTCTTATATCATTCCTTCTTCCTTTGAAAAACAGGTTGAGTTCTTCAAAACCAGCCAAAACGTGATTATCATTTCTAAAACGGATAGCAATGCTACAGAAAATGACATTCCTCAATCATTTACCTTCTTTGGTGACTATTCTTCCGGTAGATTTAGAGAACAAGTTTACAACGCTTTGAAGTACGTCCAAGGTGCTTCTAATGTTAAAGTTAGAATTGTTGACTACTCTGATAGTTCAAAGTTTGAACAGTTGAAAACTATAGTTGAGAAAAGTCTTGCTAAAGGATTGTTCCTTGCTGAACAGTTTATCACAATTCCAGCTATCAATAATGCCAATCATAAGGAGAAAACTATTGAGTTTATCAAATCAACTTATSCAATTGCAAATCTTGAAAGTACAACATATTTGTTACTAAATGGAAGAATCATTAATATGGGTGAAGATGTTGCTAGTGCCGATCAGTTGAAGGTTGTTGAAGAGTATGAGCTGCGCTCTCGTTTATCGACCATTTATGATCTTTTGAAAGAGAATGATCTTCTCTCCATTGGTGACCTTGATGAGTTTGACTCATTTGATGTGTTATCGTCTTTGATTACCAACTCGTACTTTTTTGATGATGAGGAATACTTTGTCGGTTCGGCTTCTCCAAGATACAATATTGGTAACTTGAATCCAACAACGAGCATTAGGCTTGCATCCACTGGTAAGTCATTAATTRATATCTCCTTGGTCATTGATCCAATCAACGAATTATCCCAGAAATTGTTAACATTCTTAGATCTTTTCAACAGTATGGACTTTGTTTCTGTCTCAGTCTATATGAGACCACATGCCGAGTTAGAGAAGATAAAGATTCAAAGATTCTACAGAGGAACCTTCCCTTCCAAGCCTGAATTTTCAGCTACTGGACAAGTTGATGAATCTCWTTCCCACGTTGTTTTTGATAAGGTTCCTGAAAGGACCTTGTTCACTTTGGATGTCGATATTCCACAATCTTGGATCGTCAGCATCAAAGAGGCAAACACAGATCTGGACAACGTGAAGTTAGATATTAGTGGTCCTGTTGAAGGTGTTTATGAGTTGAATAATTTATTGATTGAGGGTTACACAAGACAAAAGAAGAAAGAAACTGTTCCTCCTGCTGGGTTATCTGTTGAATTAGTCGACATTGAAGAAAAGAGCACCTACTCGGATACTAATATCATGCAGAACTTGGGTTACATGCAGTTGAAAGCCAATCCTGGTGTCTGGAAATTTGGTATTAAAAAAGGCTCTGAAGGAAGTGAAGAGTATTCCTTATTGGACTCATTTGAAGTGTTCAAGCGTGTTAGGGACTTAAATTTGTCTCAAGCCAAAGCCAAGAAGTTTGTTCAGCTACCTGTGCTTGATCTTAGTGGTTCCGTGATCTATCCTGTTTTCAACAAGATTGAAACTGCTCAAGAGAGAAAAGAGCTCGACTCTTTGTACGAAARAAGTTCATCATTTGGAGGTTTCTTCAAAGGGTTGCTATCTTCACCTAATACACCAAGAAAGTCAAAACAAGCTGCGATCAATATCTTTACTCTTGCTAGTGGTCATTTATATGAAAGATTTTTGGGTATCATGACTGCTTCTGTCAGAGCCCATACAAGCGAAACTGTTAAGTTCTGGTTGCTTGAMAATTACATGTCACCAAAATTGAAAAGGGAATTACCAATTTTAGCTGATCATTATAAGTTTGAATATGAATTGATCACATACAAATGGCCAGCTTGGCTAACATCTCAACGTGAAAAGCAAAGAACCATTTGGGGTTACAAGATTTTGTTTTTGGATGTTTTATTCCCACAAGACTTGGAAAAGGTTATTTTTGTTGATTCTGACCAAATTATCAGAACAGATCTCAAGGAGCTTGTTGACTTGGATTTGGAAGGTGCTCCATATGGTTATACTCCAATGTGTGACTCTAGAACTGAAATGGAAGGTTTTAGATTCTGGAAAACTGGTTACTGGAAGAGAACATTATATGACCAAGGTTTGAAGTACCACATCAGTGCATTATATGTTGTTGATTTGAACAAGTTTAGAAGCATTAAAGCTGGCGATAAATTAAGACAACATTACCAAGGTTTGTCACAAGATCCAGAGTCCCTAAGTAACTTGGATCAAGATTTACCAAATGATTTGCAAACTGTTATCAAAATCCATTCTTTGCCTCAAGAATGGCTATGGTGTGAAACCTGGTGTTCTGATGAAGCTTTAAAGACTGCAAGAACCATTGATTTGTGCAATAATCCATTGACTAAAGAACCTAAATTAGTTAGAGCAAGAAGACAGATACYCGAATGGGTGAAGTATGATTCAGAGATTGCCTCTTTGTTAGAGGAAGATCCAGTTCAGATTGACGAGCCTGCTAAAATTCCTGTCGAAGAGACTGTTTCTGTGAATGAGCAAAAGTTAAATGAGGAGGATGAATATGATGTTGTTGACCAAGATCAAGATGAACAAATTGACGTTGAAGAAAAGWCTATCGATGAACATGACGAACTATAGGTTTCTTGGAAACTTGACTAAAGTTCAGGTATATATACACGTTTCATGCATACATAAAAACTAGCTTTACAAAATATTTATAATTTGATTTTCTTCAAAATACAAAAAGTCTATTCCAATTATACGTAAAGAAAAAGCAATAAATAATACAATTATATACCAAAGTAATCCAATGGGTATAAACAAACAAGTAGAATCACCAAGTATTAACATCGACACCTTGTTCTCTTAACTTCTTCTTCTTTTCTTTCTCCTCCTTTCTGTTGAACCGCACATCGGCAGGATTAAAACCTGCTTCGGGGGATCCCCAGTAAGCCCAAGTTGGAGTTTCAGCAATGTAATCCATTTCAGTGAAACTGGAACCACTTTCTAGCATATTGAAGAATTTGGTGTAGTCAATATGTGTGAACCATTTACCATTGATAAAGAACTTCTTATGGGCAATCAAGATACAACAAGAGTGTGCATGTTCAGCAGCTAAACCGTAATCCAAACCTCTGTCATTCAATTCTTTGTTCAACTTACGAACAAAGTTTTGACACTCTTCGTAAAAAGGAATATTTTGCATGGTCAATGGGTTACCATTACCTGAGCTGGAACCACAGAAAGTAGCACCTTTGATTTCAATCAATGATGGTAAACCTCTGGCCACTAAATCAGCATATGATTTGGCATCTGACATATTGAAACCCTTGACCAAGGTCAATCTGAACACTGTTCTTTGATGTGATTGGACGGTTCTCAAGATATCCAAACAGGAGTTCAATCTTTCCCAGTAGTCTCTGAACAAAGGTCTGTCAACAACCTTCAATTCTTCTTTGGTTGGAGCATCAATGGACACGTATAATTGAGTAACTTTGTTCAATGCCCTCAATTGGTCTGGATGTTGAGCATTACACACCAAGAATGAAGAAATATGTTTGGCATGAAGCATTTGTAARAATTTGTTAATGTGAGGGTAGAAAATTGGTTCGCCGACTAAAGACAAAGCGCAATGTCTCACTGTGAAAGCTTCATTGAATCTATCGGCAGAAACACCAGGCACACCTCTCATTTGTTTGATCTTCTTATAGTGGCCTTCCAAAGCACCTTCCAAGATGACTTCTGGCTCATCAACTTCCCATCTCCAAGTGGTACCGACTGGGTTAGTTCCGTGTCTCCAACAGAAGACACACTTGTTTGAACATGATAGAGAAGGGGTGGCTTCCATACATAAGTGAGATCTGATRCCATAGAAGGCAAATTTGTAACATGAACCTCTTCCTCTTAGAGCAGATTTGGTCCATCTGCAAATCTTCACACCTGAATGGGAACCAACAACGGTATARCCTTGTTTCGTTAGAGATTTGTAAGTTGGAGAATCTTTGGCAACCATCTTCTTAACATCTCTTGTGGAAGATTCTGTTTTGGAATCAGAAATCATCTTTCCCATATCTTCAACATCAACCAATGTACCTTCATCAGATGAGTTACTGTCACCTTCTCCTGATTCTTCTTCGTCTTCTTCGTTTTCATAGCTTTCTTGATCTTCAAACATGATTGGCTCATTATCTTTCAAAGTTTCAATAAGCATATTACTCCACTCCTCAACTTTAGCATCACCTTKGGACTTCATACAAACTTCACCCAATGGAAAAATTCTTCTAGCTCCCAACTTACCCATCAATCTATCAGTCAKCTTAGCTTGRTAACAGAATTGATCTGGCCAGGACTCGGTATCACCCAAACCTAACACAGAGAACCCAGTCAATTTGCGTAGTGGGTACTTATCAATTCTGAAATCATTTGCTGTATCGTCCAAAAACTCCAAAAAGTAATCTAGAGGAGAATCTGTATCATATGATGGTAACACCATAATGTACACCAAATTAGGTAGATCTGGAGTTTGAATAA
The DNA here is from genome assembly GCA_001599995.1 of Ambrosiozyma monospora. Classification (NCBI taxonomy): domain Eukaryota; kingdom Fungi; phylum Ascomycota; class Pichiomycetes; order Pichiales; family Pichiaceae; genus Ambrosiozyma; species Ambrosiozyma monospora. The sequence goes on from BCIP01000016.1 coordinate 208,707, forward strand.
AATAGTTATCCAAATCATCGATATCATCATCCATGTTGATCAATTGTGGTTTATTCTTCAAGTTCAAATCAACCAACGATTGATGAATTTTCTTTGCAGATCTTTGAGATGCACCGGTCAATGAAGAGTAGAAAATKAAGAAGTTGGAATCTAGCAAAGGAGTAGCATTGGATGTATAGATAGGTGACACAGATCTTGTTTTGGCGTTAGCTTTTCTTCTGAGTATGTTTTCTTTGTTGGCTTTGACCACTTTTGGGAGTCTTTTGAATGGTTTCAAAGTCGTTGATTTTGATTCTGAAGATGATTTTGTGGATCTGTTCAATAAYACAGCTCCAGTAGAGGTCTTTTGTTCTTTGRATGTGGTTGTGAAATCAATCTCTTTTTTGTCTTCTGGTTCATTAGCCTTTAATGGTTTCTGTTCTTTGGGTTTAGTTCCTGGCGTTGATAGGTTTGGAAGAATGAGGAATAGTGTCAGACCAAGTAGGGCAATGGACCATCTACCACCTGAGAGTAGATAKGTCAAATCCGCTATGGCGAAAACTGCAGTTGTGGTGATTGAGCTCATTTGAATAGCAGTTTTCTTGTTGTCTGTGTTAGTTTGACAATTTGAAAGAAGTATTTAGAAGAAGATTCCATTTCCAAATCCCCGGTACGTCTTGCCAAAATTCAAATCCAAAATGGGTCCTAAATCTTTTTATCAAAAAACCATGAAAAAAACAAAAAAAACATCGGGTKGCGCACGACCTATTTTGTGTAAGCGAGATTTCACAGCCTGTGATTTGTTGTAAGGAGTTTAGCAGTAGGACACAGAAGTGGACCATTATGATGTGAGTTAAATATCATGAAGAGAAACTATTCAACTTAAGAGATCAAACAATTCTTCGATGTGTATGTCATTACAAAACAAARATTCAAATAGATAAAATTTAAAGAGCAAAAAAAAGGAGATACGGAATGACTGCAAAGGATCAAGGATAAAGTCATGCCAAAGCGACACGTTCCAATGTGGAGATAGCATCATCAACACCATAGTTCTCTTCCCCATACAAACCAAAGGTGTTGTACCCATAATTGCCCTGTGCATAAAAGTTTTGTCTATCATAAGGTGTCAACTTTAAACCATTCTTCAATCTATAAGTCAAATCCGGATTAGAGGTAAAGTATCTAGAAACACCAATCAAAGTTCTATCATCTCCATTAACAGCCTCTTTCAAGTTCTTGTAATCAGCCTGATGCAAGTAACCACCAGTTCTAATTAAGATACCTTTCCAAATTTGATTAACCCATTCAGAGTTGTATCCAGGATCACCATTTTCATCGCCTGATGCAACTCTAGCTTCAACTTGATGAATAAATGCAATTCTATCAGATGGGTTGTCTYTTCCTCTTCTCTCCAATTCAGAGTACAAATATGAATACTTGGCAATTGGATGCATAACTTCGCTTGCTGCACCAGAACAGCCATTGAAGACAGTATATGGAGACAATCTAATACCAACTTTATGAGCACCAATAACAGCACTTAGTTCATCAACGACTTCCAACAAGAGTCTAGTTCTATTTTCAATGGAACCACCATAACGGTCTGATCTAAAATTCATTTCAGGATCAAGAAACTGAGCAAAGACAAAACCATGACCAGCATTGATTTCAACAAAATCGAAMCCAGCAACATCAATTGCCAACTTCGCAGCATTGACAAAGTCTAACTTCAACTGTTTGATATCGTCAATGGTAAATTTAACCAACTCATTACCTGCTTCAATGGCAGCCTTTTTAGAGTCTTCATCAACATAAACACCAGCTGAAGGACCCAATAGCTTTTTTCCAACTCTCTTCAATCCAGCAGCATTACCAGCTCTACCCATATGCCACAATTGAGTAGCGATAAATGAATCGTGGGAGTGAACRACGTCTGTGATCTYACGCCACGCATTGGCTTGTTGTTCACTGAAAATACCTTCATTGAATTCAAATTCACCAGCTTGTTGTGAAACCAAAACTGCACCTGTCTCTAACAAAGATCCCTTGTTGTGTTCAGCACGCTGTTCGAAATGGATTTTGGTTAAGTTTGTTGGGATATGTGTTGTTTTAGTAGCTCTTGTTCTTGCTGTTGGTGCAAGAACGACTCTGTTGTCCAAAGTGATTTTGCCAACCTGAATTGGTTTGAAAAGGTTTGTTTCTGAAAGCTTTGGTGGTGAKTGTGGTATTGTCATGTTGGAAAACTGATGATCTATMCTTTTCAATAAGGATTGTTGTAAGCCTAAATGTAATGATATAGACTGTGAATAACCTGTAATTAAGACTCAGYGGCATCAAGACAGGAAAWGCTATCCATTTTATATGSACATTTGGAGATCCATGAAATWGTTTTACACAGAGGGCCTCGAATATGGAATATGAGTCCGATATCATCGAATTCTGTTTCAACTTGGAGTTGGGACCTGCGAATAGATGACAAATATTACTCAGGAAAAGTCAGCAAATCGTTTGGAAWTTGGTGATTTGGTTTTAAACWGTATTCTGATTAGTAATATAGGCAGCAGCCAGCTAGTTAACAATTGCTCAGTACATGTGTACCATGCAAAATTGGAAAATTACATATGCGCCAGTCAAAACCGAACAGCGAAAGCCGAGATTTAATCACGTGTATACGCATTTATTCAAATTCATTATTATAACACAGAATATAAATTATAACTCATAAACTCAAATTTATTAGAGAGGAAATTAATGCAAAACATTAATATAGAAGTTTCCAGATGTCTGAATTGAGAAGATACATGCATATCAAACAATTTTGTTATTTTTTTTTTTTTTTTTTTGCCTAAAACATCAAATTTATTAAAATATACACATGAGTATATATATTTAAGTTCAAACACTGTTTATCTAAATGGTTAGGAAACTCATCATTTCCGACGAAGAAAAAGAATAAAAAGAACAAAAAGCCGGAAAATGCATGGATTACTCACTTGATTAAACTAGACTTCCCTTTCAACAACTCAGATTCTTAGAGGAAGCTGGTACCGATGGATTATCTTCTTCATCAACTTCTCCAACTTTTCAACTTTTCAACTTCACAACTGTTGGGCATTCTGGAATATCAACTTTCAATATCTTTCTTGCTTGTTCACTGTGGATGTGAGTGGAGAATTTAATCAGAATGTGGATACATAAATCCACTTTCACCATATGGAGAGGAGGCATTATTCTTCTGGTCAAGAACTTTTCTTGAACCTGGATTGGCGGGTTCTTGGAGTCCAGTCTGGTGGCAGTTCCTCCTATGACTATATCCCAAATCAAATTTCAGTGATCACGCACTCATCTAATAAAGTCTCCATGTAGTCGAAATGGCAGAATTGACAGTTGGAAGTAGAGTTCAGACACAATYYGTGCTGGATGTGGCCAGTTTGAAGCAGGTGGTAATAATGAAACGCTCCTGGGAATTTGGCGGCTTGTTTGGCAAAGAAGGCCCAAAATGTTCTCTATTTTGCCTTATCATCATCTTTTGCCCTACTTGGGACAATCAACTTTTCCTCTTTATGAGCTTGATAATACCTTCTGGATGATGAACTGAATGACATTGCTGTTCTTTGTGTTGCTTCTCCTGCAAGTTGTATCCATTTAATTAGTTCTTGGTCCGGAGCTTCCAGTGAGTTCAATTCTAAGGTAACCGATTGAGCAAATGACGAGTGAGTTTYGGACTTCTCCGTGAGAGAAAACCAGCTTTCCAATTGAAAAGTCAGCGATGAGAATCTTGCCCGTAGGAATGTTGAGACTGTGGCTTGGATATTGGTGGTGGTCATGATGGTACCTGAGTCAGTTTGCCAGACACATTGTAGTAGAAAATGATACCAGCTGAAGTGAGTAGTCGTGGTGCCAAGTACATGGTTCAATGTGGTTTGAAGAATGGATCGGACATTGAGTGTCGATGGAGTGCAAGTTTCAGTCAAAGCAGCATAAATGTAACTGGCTCGTCTACCGTGCAACTGTCTTGATAGGTTGATCAGACCAAAGCCACCCAGCCAAARTGGGGTATTCCAATAATTTTAGAGACATGGTGAATCATCGATTAAGAGAGAGACCATGGAAGAGTSTTTTTCCTTTATGAATTGCACCAATGCTTATCCAGATGTAACCATTGAAAAGGTTTAGTCATACCTTGTTCCCTCGAGTGTTTTCGGCTTCTGAGTTTGAACTTACCTGCAATACAGACTTTGCAAGACATTATTTGTTCTTCAATTTCAGCTGGCCGGAAGTTTCATACCCAATGTCTTTATTTTTTTTTATCGATGCATATACAAATGATTGCTGGATTGATAGAAGACGGTTATTTGGAACTTGGTACTTTGAGTTACTCAACTCATGTATTCAATCCCAAATGGTCGCAATGACGTTTCGCATTTCCACCACTCTTCAACCATTTGGTTATCTTAACATTCAGAATCAGAGGTATTCAAGGTTGAAATTCACGTCATTGACAAGCTATCAACTTTCCGTCCTCGAGTTCTCATAGTTATCCAACATAATGTCAACTGGATCTGGATCCCTTTATGTTTTGACTAGATTAATAATGATAGGAGGAGCRAGTGATGTTTCCATTTTTGGTGTGATAACTTCAGGTTAGAACCAGAGAAATATGTTTAGTTGTTTTGACAAACAAGAAAATGATCCAACTGCACCTGAAACTAGACCAGGCATTTAAATTAATTTCCAAATACATTCCTAACATCCATTGTCATCCTTGTGAGATCAAGCATCCAAAAGGAAAACACGTTTATGACTACCGTACTCGTGAGGTTATCGCTGAAAACTTTGAGAAATATTCAAGACCTTCATCTACCAGAAAAAAAAGCCTCTAACCTACATTGATGTTTGATTCCCAAGATTTCAGAAAGAGACACCAGAAATCCAAAAGATGTTTGACTTTGCTACTGCTGCTAACATGTACAGCAAATCCTCTGGAAATGTTACTTCTAGCAATTAACAACGGTCCTCTGGTGAATGAATTGAAAGAAGGTTTAAACAACGTTAACATGCAGAATGAGATACAAGAACTCACTGGCTTTAAATATCACTCAACTTTGGATTTCAAATCTGCGTCCCATTGGATATACCGGGTAATTCAATTGGCGTATTCACTCGATTTGGTAACTATCAATTCAAACGTCCGCCCTTTGGCCTCTCGGGAGTCGGCATCTCCGTCGGCATTCAGCTCTTTCAGGTAACCTCCACCATTCAGTATGATCCAGCTAAGTTCAAGATCGGTCAATTTTTGGATGATGGTGTTCATCTTTTCCTATTTCCTGTATATGCTCTGTTGTCATGTAAGATCATATGAGAATAATTCTTGACCGAACTCTCTTTCATGTTTCAACTGATCATTTTAGTAGAGTAAAGGAGAACACATCCATTTGAATACATTTCCACATAAGAATTATTAAACTTCTGTCCCAGTTTTTTCAACATGCAAGGCGTCAACGACGAAGGACAACTTTTGATCCCGAAGATTAAAACAACCGCAACTAACAATTTCCGTTATTTTAGTTTCTCTTTAATATATTTGGTTGTCATCAAAAATCAAAAAACAGCTGACAGAGACATTAATGACCGAAACTAGAATTAACAATATTTGGAAGTGTTTGGGTGTTTGGGTAGTTCAAGTATTGTTGCAGGTGCTAATTATGCAAGTAAGAYTAGARGGAGCAAAAAAGATATTTTCTGTTCATAGGAGTTGAGGCAATATTATGCAAACTCAATTGATGTGCCAACCAAGAATGAAGACTTGGGCATTCAAAGTCTAGAGGCAAACATTTCAAATCCAAAACTGATCGATGTGTTAGCATACTATTCCACCATGTTTGACTATCATTTAGTTTCAACCATTTGTCATCCTTTTGAAAGGGAAGTATCAATTGATAAGTTCAGTACTTTGCAGATGACTTCCAAAGATTCTGGTGACTTTCCCACTCACTTCAACTCGACTTCCCTCTTCCCTCTTCCCTCTTCCCTCTTCCCTCTTCCCTCTTCCCTCTTCCCTCTTCCCTCTTCAGTTTTCAGTTTTCAGTTTTCTCAATTGGGGTCGTGCACCGGTGAATTGTCGTGCGCGTGCTAATTAAGAGCATTACGTAAGCCCGACTCAAATTTGATTTGCCTGCCATGAGAGAAAAGACTCCTCTAACTGTGCCAGAACAGGCAAACAGAGAAACAGGTAATCAAAGAGGACTCACAACTCACAACTCACAACTCACAACTCAGAACTCAGAACTCAGCCCAACACAAGCAGAAAAGGGAACAACAAACAACTATACGTCAGGTCACCCTACAACTATACCTCAGGTCACCCTACAGACCAACACCTCTATAGATACACATACCACCATTACAAGCATATCATCATAACCATGATTGGCAGAAACTCATTCTCCTTGATACAGAAGACCTCATTACTCAGGTGCACTCCAAGAGTCGGATCAACACTTCCCCAAATCAAGCCATCTTTTCTTATTTCCTTCAATAGATTCCAATCTAGTTCATCAAAGACCAGAAGATCAACCAACACTTTAAACAACTCACCGTCAGCAGCTGACACAAACTCAACAGCTACAGCATCAGCATCAGCATCAGCATCAGCCAAATCAAAGCCCACAACCAAGAAATCAGCAGAACCACAGAAAACCAAAAAGGGTTTCAACTCATTATCTAAAGTTCCATCCACGATATCAATCAAACCAAAGGAAATCTTGCTAGATAACTTGTTCCAAGGTTATAAGCCACTTACCATCCCACTTAACCCACCACCAAAGAGCAGTTTCGGTAAGCAGTCTGCTGTGGTTTACTTTGAATTTGACGAGAACTTGGAAGACMTACTCAATGATCAAGATGGCGGGGATCAGACAAGTCAAATAACAGCCTCTTTTTCCAACGAAGCTCCACAACCTAGATCCAGCAACAAATTCGAAAATAAGAACTTGACTAGGTATCAATACTCCAATTACTCTTTCAACAAGGAGTTGGAGATCCATAGTGATTACGATTTGATAGATGGTGATGCTGATTTGAAACTACACAAGAAGTCTGCAAAGCATAATAAGAAGACCACGTTGAAGTGTAAGAACTCTCTGTCTACTAGATCAGGTGGCAGAGTCGGTAGAACTAGAGTGCAGTACAACAAGAAAGTTACAAACAAGGGAAAGAAGAGTGATGAGTAAGTGTTGGCTCTCTAAATAAGCTCATCTATTACATGGATTGATTTCAATGAATGAGGATTGATGAAGTTGAATTTATGTTTCGGAATTGCCACTTACTGCTCTGATCTTACTTTTTTTTCTTTTCTGTTGGGTTACTTGGTTTACCTTAAGGTTTGTTATGTCTTTTTTTCTTTCTATTATGGTTGTTTTCACTACTGGATGGTTGACTTTTACTTTGCTTATGTTCTTTCTCTACTACTCATCATGACTTTATATATGAAACAATGCTGTCCAGTGTCCAGTGAAGCCAAGAGTGCTTTTTTTGTTGTMGTTGCCTCGTTGGATTTCTTCAAACTACTCTTCCACTTATCTATCTATTCTTTGAGTTTTCAGTGGCTCAATTCCTAATATTCATTCTTTTATTTATGCTTGTGTTTGTGCCTTTTTATTACCTTTTCTTTTTTGTTGTCTCTTCTTATTCATCGTCGTCGATTTTCTCATGTATATAGATTTTCATTACACATATTTACCAAGTTGTTTTATTTTTTTTCTCTTTCGTTCTTTATTCCTAGCACACATCCATTGCCTTTTCACGATAATATATCTCTCTTTTTAATGTTTATGTATATCTTTTCAAACCATATTATTTATTTGTCAGATTTAATGTATCTCCGGGTCGGTACAATTATACAAAGCATRTGACGATGATAACAGATATTATGATTATACAAGCTAGAAGAAGAAACTGCAAATTAAAATGATATAAGGTTAAGGATTCAATGGAAGTAAATTATAATAAGAAAGAACAAAAAGGCACATTAATTGGAAACAAAAAAACTTACAGTAGCAATAAAAATCATAAGAAAAACTCAAATCGATTGAAATTATCGAATAAAAATGTAAAAGAAAAATAAGAAAAAAGCAAAATAAAAACGAGATGCAGAAGCAATTTGTAGATGAGCTATCGCTGAAACGTATATGAAATACACTAAATCACAGATCTGTCAACTGGAACGAGAAGAAGGAAACAAGCAAACAAGATGAAAACAAAAAATAAGGAGGATGTTTAATAATGCACAGGAATATAGCAACAAAATAGATGGATGAAACATAGTTAGATGGGATAATGAAAATGTTGATAATAATAATTGTTGGATGGCAATGGGAAAGAAGAGAATTGAAGGAAATGTACGGCAATAATTGAGTAAACAGACCAGAAGCAAGAAAGAAGTTACCGATCAAAAAAGTTCATTGGTTCAAGCACAAAAGAATCAGTGAGCCATCGAAACGCAAGGAAACTCAACGAACAAAGAGTAATGTYAATTAGATAAATAATTCACAAATGTAATCTCGATACATTGACTAATTGTCAGACACAGATGGACAAGAAAAGTCTGGTGAATCCGATCAATCAACATAAATCAAAACCAGACATGCATTAGAATCACTCAGAATCATTAGTTGAATCAAACAACATTCTCTTCTTCAGAGTAACCAACTCATCCTTCAACTGGTCACGTTCCTGTCTAACAATATACAAATCAGCTTGTAAATCCTTAATCTTGAATCCAGAACGTGACACTTCTTCTTGCAAATCATTGATTCTATCATCGATATCCACTTCATCAACGCTATCCAATCCACCGACAACACTACCTGGACCACCACTATTACTTCCAACTCCACTATTACTAGTCAAACTGTTCGAACGGCCATTACCCAGATGGTCCATCGACGCAGTGCTGAAGTTTCTTGGAGATTGCATCTTTCTCTTCAACCTCACCTCTTCCAACTCATTMCGCAATTGTTTATTGCTTGCCTTTTGTTTCTCTAACTCGGTTTGTAACACGTTCAATGCACGATGGGTGTTGTTCAATGAGTTGATTGATTGTTTATAGTTTTCTTCCAAATCGGTCAGCTTACGTTTTGTGGACTCATAACCGTGTCTCAAAGACAACTGTTCTTGATCTTCACCTTCTTTGATCTTTAACAACTCATCAATTTGGCTTTGTAATGATTGAACTAGCTCTTCATTGCTTACATTGCTTTGCGATGTGATGTTGTTGGCTGAACCGTTCATTGATACCACTGACTTGTTCACACTATCATTGATTGGTGTATTTGACCATATTCCTAACAAATCATCCAAATGAGAACTTAACTCATTTATTTGATCATGTTTGTCGACAACAGAACCAGTAGTGATATCCTTCTCCCCATCAATAGTTGATTCATCACCTTTCAAAACCCTGAACTTATCAAACTCCAATCTTAGATCAGTTAATTGTTTCTCAGTATCATTCAGTTTCTTTTGTAATTCAACTTGATCAACGAGTCTAGTCTCCAATTGTTTGATTGTGGTTTGCTGGGTCTTAATAACGGAATTCAAACCTTTCAAGGACTCAATTTTCTCATTCATGAATGGTTCAAAAGCGTTGATCTTCTCCTTCAATGTCTTATTCTCATTCTTTAGATACAGCAGTTGATTTTCATAAGCAACCTTGGAACGCAATGAAAGGGTACTCGTCTCATTACCGATAGACTTAGGAGATGAAGTGGCCATTAAACCAGGAGAACCAATAGGAGTGGAAGTTCCGGACAAAGAACGTTGTCTAGCACTAGCATCGGAATTTTGTCTTGAATGGCTGGCTTTAACAGAAGCAGATTGGGCTACAACTAACTGTTGTTTCAATTCTTTTATCTTCAAAGCTGAACCTTCCTTCTCCTTCTCCAATTCAACAATTCTATCATTCGCTTCATTAACCTTCTGAGTGAACTCCATCTTCAAATTTTGAATCATGCCCTGTAACTTAGCTGGCGTCAAAGTTCCATCAGCAGCAGCTTGAGCGGCCAAAGTAGCAGTGGAAACCTTTCTTGTTGGATCTCTTTTAGGAATAATTGGGTTACTATTAGAATCATTGTTCTTACTCACTTCAATTGATCTTGTAGGTTCGGGTGGCGAAGAAACTGGTGACTTGACAGGTGAATTAGTTTCAGCGTGCGAAAGCAATGGTGATCCAAGTTTAGGTTGTTTTTCTGGTTCTTCAACAGGTTCATTCTTGTCATCGGAAACAGCCTTCACTGGATAAGTTGGAACTTTAMCTTGAGTGAAAGCAGTTGCGGTAATAGCAGAAGCTGTACCTCCAACTGCAACAGCGGCTAAGCCAGTCTTAGAGACTATATTTGAAGAAAGTGAAGATTGATGGCTATGCATATTTGGATTTGGACTTTGTCCATCATCCTGTTGTTGACGTTGCTGTACCTGTAATTGACTTGGTTGTTGCTGTTGATGTTGTTGCTGTTCGACTTGTTTGGCACTGACTTGAGGTGACTCCAAATGGACACTTGGAATTTGACCATATTCATGATCAGAATCGCCTATCAGATGATCTCTTGGAGTAGATGAGGAGAAGTTATCATCATCATTGGAAGGAGGAACAGCGGCAGTCTGTGGAGCAATTTGACTTTTATCGGCAGTGATGTTATGCTGGTCATCACGTAAACTCTTCTCTAAACCATCATAATCATAACGAGCCTCCAAAGGTTCTTCGTCTTCAATTGTGTTACTTCTATCATCCTCACCGGAAACATCTTCATATATGATTGCCTGTTGACTCTTTCTATGATCCAAAAGTGGGGACTCTGCCTCAATTGGTTCTTCACTCATGGCATTTCTCATCGATCTCTCCATATACTTAGGCAACAAATCCATATCAAATTCATAAATGACGGAACTTGGATATGTGAAAGTGGCCTCATCAATTAAGTCATTCTTCGTCTCGAARACATCGTTGAAGTTTTTGTCCTCTTGATCACCACCCATGATGATCAATTTCTCGTTGGTCAGATCAACAGTCAATGAATGGCCACTTCTTGGACCTGGAGAAGATGGTAGATTAGACAGGATCTTGAAACAGTTCAAATTGTTCAAGTCAATCAAGTAAAGGTCACAGTTTGGTTCACCAYTGTTCTTCTTACCACCATAGATAAACAGCAAATTTTGATATAAACCTGCAGCATGATCTTCCAAAGGTGGAGGCTGGAAATCACCGTTCAAAGTGCACTTTTTCCATGTTTCAGTTTCAGCTGAAAAGCAAAGAAGATCACCGTACACAGTCTTGCCGTCGGTACCACCATAAACGTACAAACAGTTACCATATGCACTCATAGAATGGTTAGACAAAGGAGGAGGAACAAACGCGTTTGGATCACGATGAGCAGGGTCCAGTTTCACCCAATGGGTAGTAGGATCTCTGAAATTAGACAAGTCAAATCTCCAAATATCATTGAAATACTTATCTTCCAATTGACCACCAAAGACATACAAGTAACTCAACCATCTGCTAGGTTCTTCATCAGTTTCAAAATTCAAAACAGAAATTTGGTGTCCATAACGACCATCCGGTCTAGGTCCATCAGGGGCAGTGATAGTCCATTTCAATGATGTGATGTTAAAGAAGTACAACTTGTTATCCAAAACCTGAGTAGATGAAGTCACTGTATCACCGGCAAACACGATGAAAGCGTTACCTATCAACACAGAAGAGTGGCCAATTCTAGGAGCAGGCACTCTTTCGAAATTTTCAATTGGAGAGGCAATGTAAGGATACTCATAATTAAACACGTTGTCGTCATTTTTAACTGGTTCAATGACCCACATATCACCAAAGACATTCTGACCACAGAGACCACCCATTAGATAAATTGCGCCTGTGTCTGAGGTAGTTGAAGATGCAGCATGAGAAAATCTAGGAAATGGAGAATTATATAGTCTTTTCTTCTTCCARGGGGTATTCAATTGAATTGGAGGTTGTTGACCTATCTGTTGTAAWTGTTGTTGCTGCATCATCTGTTGCTGTTGTTCCTGGATCATCTGCTGTTGAGATGGACGGTGGACGATTTGTTGCTGTGGTGGAGACTGTTGATTTGGTATTGGTTCATATGGTCCTTGTTGTGGTATACYTGCTTGAGCTAATCCAGATTGAGGTTTTTCGTAAGGACCACCAACGGGTCCAGCTTGACCCATTGGAGGGATTCCTGGACCAAGACCAGCATTTGGACCAGCGCCTGAATATGGATCTTCATTGTTGGCAAAAAAGTTACTAGAGCTATTTCTATACGAAGGAAGTATCTGSCCRTTACCGTTACCTGAATATTGCCTTTCATGGGCACCGACTAATTGTTGTCCAGTATGTTGTTGTTGTAATTGTGGATAGTTCCCACCTGTGACCTGTTGAGGGATACCAGGGCCAGCAGAAGCTTGACGTGATGGGGACTTGAAACCAGCAGGGGCGTTACTCTGTTGAGATTGTTGTAAAGATGGTGATTGTTGAAGCTGTTGCTGCTGATTCTGTTCCTGTAATGGAGCAGCAGCTTGTGMTGGAGGAGGTGCCTGTTGGGGGGTGTTGGTTCTTGAAGAGGAATTGAAGACACTACCAATGGCTGAATTTGAGTACTTTCTCACTGGAGTATGCTGATTTCCAGTATACGAACTTGTTCTTGAACTTGCTGTTARAGGAGGCGTTCCTCCACTTTGAACGGACGAGTTGGTGATGGAACGTTGACGGGAATCATTTGTGTGATTTGATTCTTGAGAACCATTTTTGGAATGGTGTTTCTTCTTCTTGAAAAAAGGAGCCATGTTTTTTATTTTGGACAAAGGCAATGCTTGGGATGRATGTTCTTCTCTTTGTGATGTGGAGARTGCGATATATGTGAGAGGAGATTGACGATGTGCTAGGATGACTGTGGATGATGTGTTGGTGGAGTGGTGCCAGCTGTTCTGATCCCTGTTGTCTTGTCTTGATGTTTGCTCAGTGCTCACTCCTTTCCACTTCACCAGATCAAACTAAAAAAATCAAAGAGGTTGAAAATTGAAACCCAGCGCGCTCGCCGCAAGTGAGAAGTTAGAACAACTGAGAACTCGCTTTGATCAGCTGAGCTGAGCTCTCACCTGCTGCATTTTTAGGTGGTGACTCGGTGACTGTACTGCCCTGATCTTTTTTGTGGGAGTCATACTATTGCCTATTTCGGAATAAAGTACTCGTGTAAGCACCGCTACGGTGCACAGGTGCGCCACCCTCACTCTGCCAAATGTCACATATTAATGGTRCCGTAGTCAGGAGACTCAAGGGACTCATTCTCTCAAAAGGGAARTTATTTTAAAAAAATCGAGTGGATAATTAGCTATGTAAGAAGAGAAAAAAAGAAACTGAAGAAATGGGGGTAACAACAAAAACTGGAAAATCAAAGACAAACAAACAAAAAAGTTTACAATATATATGCACAAAATTCATTCATTTTCACAACAAGACATCTAGTCAGCTTGATCCCAGTTACCTGGTCTTGGTTGCTGAGGCATAGCTGGTCCACCAGCTCTCTTTGCAACGATGATTTGATCAACACTCAAGATGGTGTTAACGGCATCAGTGGCCAAGTTGATAGCATTCTTCTTAACAGCTAAAGCATCCAAGATCTTGTTCTCCTTCACATCCAACAGACTGTCATTTGGAGAATCAGCTTCAATATTGATACCGTATTTCAAAGTTGACAAATCTTGTTCATCATGAGAAGCATATAATCTAGGTAACACTTCAGAAGCACCTAAGCCAGAAGTCTCACATAAGATTCTAGGCAAGAACTCAAAGGCCTCTGCGAACTTCTTGATACTGAGTTGTAACAAACCTGGTGTTCTTTCACCATAACTTGTGATTCTCTTAACCAACTCAGCTTCTGTGGAACCRGCACCAGGCAACAATCTAGCATCTTTCAAAACAGCCTTGATTGAAGCAACACCGTCATCAATGGATCTTTCAATATCGTCCAAGTTGTTCTTGGTGGCACCTCTCAAAACAATAGTTGARGTTAATGTATCTTCTTTATCTTGTCTGAAAACAGTGACYCTATCACCACCAATTTCAATGGATTCAACAACATCAACGGTACCCATTTCTTCAGGCATTGGGGCACCTAATCTAGTCAATGGAGTAGCACCGCACACTCTGCAGATTCTTCTCAAATCGAACTTGGATGGCACTTTCAAGGCCAAGATTTCATACTTGTCTAAGTAATGCAAGGCCAACTCACTGATACTGTGACCGGCAACGACAACCTTAACACCAGCATGAGCAATGGACTTGATGGTCTCGTTCAATTGATCTTCTTCACCCTTAGAGAAATCCATCATTTCCTTGGCATTATGCAACAAAACAGTACCCTTGGTCTCGGTGGTTGAGATATCTATAGGACAGTTGAAAATGGCCACTTTGGCGGTTTGTGTAATCTTCTTCAAATTGGATTCAGGCTCTCTTGGGAAAACCATACCTTTCAACACAAAAGATTGTTGTAAAGAAGAACCCATGATCTTGACGACTCTGATGGAATCAACGTTGAAAAATTTGGCGTTGTTTTTAGGCAAAACGTTCAAAACGGATTCAACAATCAACTTTGAAATTTTTTCTTCTGAACCATATTGTTTGGAACTGATAACAGGTTGAACAATCTTCATTAATTGATCAGCATCATGGAAATCTTCAACTTTATCGATAACCAACTTGTCCAACTCTTGCAAAGTGAACTTATTGGCTAAACTGAAACCTTGAATAATTTCAGTTGGAGTCAATCCTAAAACAACCAATTTTTCAGCCAACTGTAACAACTCACCGGCCAAAACCAAGACATAGTTGGTATTATCACCCATTTCCTGTTCTTGTTGTTGAGAGTTCATGATCAAAACTTTAACAGCAGGATGAATCACATCCAACTCTTTAATCATCGTAGCGGCGTCATTTGTAWTGAACACTCTACCTATGGAATTCACAATGATCTTATTCTTACCACATGGACCAATGGATGTAGAGATCATATTGGTTATCTCTTTACATGCTTGGATGTTTCTATTGATGGCACCATCCAAATTGGTGGAAGTTTGATATCCTTGCTTGAAAAGACCAGCATTTGGTGCAYTTGGAAGTCTCAATGACATTTTAAAATTTCTGTTATGTTGATATTTGAGTTGACGTAGCAAAAGAAAATTRAGCGGACACTAAAAGCTGGTGTTGTTTTGTTGTGAGCTTGATTCAAATTGTATTGGAGTACTTGTTTTTGCCTGCCTTTCATCATCGAGTTCTTTTCCAAATTCTTATAGTCTTGAATTTTCCGGAAGATGATGACAAGATCGTGTACGCGCGTTGAACGTTCAACGATGAAAATTTATATGTGAGCGCGTCGATAAATCGACTAATCGTCCAATCGTCCAATCGTCCAGCCTTGAATTTTTGAAGCTCTTCAATGTTCATCGGGTCAAGAATTAAAGGCTCATGAGAACGATGGGATGAGCAGGCACTTATAATCAATCGCCATCGTTACAACCACAAGCAACCCACACACTCAATGAAAGAAGAGAATCCTGAAGGTATAAAAGGGCTGGTATACTCACCACCATGATCACTTTTGACTCTTCACCCTTGACCGCTCCACACACAACAACTCAATAAGCAACAAGCAACAATGTCTATTTCAAATTCAAAGTCRAAGGAAATCGGTTTCAAATTGGCATCCAACATTCTACCTGAAATCCGGCCCATCATTTTGAAGTATGTCATTGTTGATTTTTTGTGCTTCATAGATGGAAAAAGTGATAACCATACCACCATATACTGTTCAAACAATATTCAAGCTCAATTGCTTTCCATGACAGGGTACCATGATTTGCTCGATGATATAATTTGCATGGCGCTTGATGAACTAGATCTAACGTTGGAGCTAGATAGTCCTTATCGCCATGATTGTGATGGACCTTTCACAGATGACTTTATCAATTTTGTAACGTCCAGGTCAGTCCAATTCAAAAGTATCGATGTGTGGGCAGATCAGGATGATCGTGTCRAACAATTTACCAATCCAAATATCTTAAAACTTTTTGAGTTTCATTTTGATGGAGTCGACTTGGTTTTCGATGAAATAGAGTACTACAAAATTCCTAACAATTGCCCTTACCTGGAATTTGTCAATTATCTTGAGTGGTGGGCCAGTGATTTGTCAGACTTACTTGATTGGCACTTGTTGAACAAACTTATAACCTTGACCAAGTTTTCGGTGTATCTTGATGCAACAAGAGAGTTGCATATGRTAGACGACTTCATGGAACAATTACAACTCACAGCTCCTTCCTTGAAGCAACTGTACTTGAATTGCAGGGTATATCCAACGCTCGAAGAATCATTTGTTGACTTCATGGTTCAGGCAAACAATTTTATTGGAAAATACAAGCACTTGGATATAAAATTTGACATTAGCTTCCACTATCCCCCAATAGAATCTCACTGGAGACTAGATTCAAAAACACGGCTTTGTTCTCCTCTTCATACAGTAAATCCGACGAATACCAAAGACGTTGATGAAACTGTACACTGAGGTTCTTTCTGGCRTCACAGATCTTTATTCAAATGCGGATCTTCAGTCCTCTCCTATAAATGCTGAAATGGTACKCTTCACCAGAGCAAATTACTCTAAGGTTTCAAGCATCATGTTATACAACTTTTCTACAGAAGATTAGATTGCTTTGGATGGTTTCTCTTCTCTAAGAAAACTAAAGATTAGGTGTTTCACCTTGAGAAGGTTTCCGAGTCTTCCTGAATCATTAAGGGATTTGAGAATTGAATTTATCAACGAATTGGAAATGCCTAGTATTGGTACCATATTACCCACACGGTTACGTTCTTTAACGTGGTATGGTAACATSTGCTGTTTCACTTTACCAAAATTTCTCAATATTGATAAGTTACTCGATTTGAAAACTGTGTCGGTCGATATAAATCCTTTTGGATTCAGCAATAGCGTTGATGATTATGTGTTCTCCAAGAGTTCAATCGTGAGAGATAAATTTCTACGAATTTCAAACACATGCACAATTGCCCAACTTCAACAATTTGTTTCCCAACTACCATCTGACTTAAAAAGTCTCAAGATCGGCATTGATGGTTATATCAGAAATAACATGGATGATTATTCTGTTTCTTGTCCCGAAAAATTATCATTCAGACATTTTACCAGCTGGAATTGTCTTGAATTGAAATTTTTACGCAGTGGTGATTYGTTTAATGTCTCTGTTCTCCCTTGTGCTCAACATCTTAAATTCACTTCATTTCCAGTTCTTAGTGGATGCTTTTCACAAGGAATAAGATCACTTACTGTTGACCTAGAAACATACAGAGAGTCATTGCCACACTTTTTGAGTCATTTCATTACAAAATTAATTAGTCTTAGATGTCTTTCCATTGCTTTCCGTGTCTATTTACAGGCATCTGTCGATATTCGAAGCGTGGCATTACCAGCTCATCTCTGTTTTTTTGCTATTTGCTTTCGAGGGTTTCCTTTCGAACATAAGCCAGTATGTCTGTTTCTAGATACCCTTCCTATTCAACTAAATTATTTTGCTTTGAGACATCAAACGTATCTTAACATTATAGTTGACGATTGCAAAGGAGAGTGTGTTTCTTCCATGGCAAAAAGAGCTGTTCTTATATCTCGACGCAACTTGCATTGGTTCCAGTATTCTCATTTTGATTGTGATGAGTCATTTGGCATTAAGTCTTTATTCATAGACAGCTAGTCATGTACTATAATCTGAGATTGCATATGGCTTGAATCAATATGTTATTGCGATCTAACGATCGATTTTCGAATGGTGTTGAGACTGCATTCGTTCTTTACATGCATGTGTATGTATAATCTATAGCTAGAAGCTTCGTTATATATAGTTTAAATTTATATTGAATTTTAATTGTATAGGCTATCGATATATAATTCATCTTAAGAAGCGGATATCGGGACAATAAATTAGTTGTTAAATTCTCTGTAAACCTTGACTGCAACACAGCTGTCGTTATCAATCTTGTCTTCATAAGGGTAATACATCAATTCGTATTGAGAAGCAGAGTAGTTGTATGCTTCATTGACATTTTTACAAGCATAGAAACCGGTTTGAGCGGAACCCCAACTCATGTATTCTTTACCACCATCAATTGAATCACCGAATAGAAAAGTAGCAAAAMGATCATCGGAAACAGTAAGCTTGATAAAACCATCAGAATCACCATCCAAGTATTCTTTATATTGACCAGCGTAATCTCTGTAGACTAAATTCTTTGAATTGTCATAGATCAATTGTTCGGCTTCTGTAGCTAAGTAAATGTTGTCAACACCAGCACCAGAATGCTTGCTGACCAAACCATTACCATTGATTTCAGTGTTGTTGGATTCAACGTATAAACTAATGTTTTGCAAGTATCCATGACCGTGATCAGCCAAAGCGGAAGCAGAGAAGATGGTTAACAAAGACAAAGCGGATTTGATGGAGAATTGCATTATGGAATTGTATTAATTAAAAATTGGAAATTTGGAGTTAATTGGTTGTTTGAAAAACTGTTGATGATGAGAGTGAAGCAAATTAGAACAAGAGATGTTGGACTGATAATGAAAAAAAGGTGATGAAGAGAGCATGTATTTATAYACATTTTTCAAATGGTAATGGTTCTTCTTAGATTGAGTGGGTGAGTAGTGAGTGACTCGGATCAACGATCGTAGATGCTTGTGGCTTGTGACATTATAACTTTAACTATATTTAGCTTGAAGGTTCCATAAGGCCCTGGATTTGGAAGAATAATCAATAGATCTACCCCTTGAAAGCTTATACTTACATCATAATGTTACCCCTTCTATTGGCGGTTAAATGAAAAGCTGGTCAGAGACTCAGAGCTGGTCAGGCAGTCGTATACGCCCGAGTTAAAATTCTCCCTAACAATTTAACATCGCGCGACATGGAGTTGTTAAAGTTATAAAGTTAAGGGTACACGTATGTATCAATTTCATGTGAATCGTATATATGATCAAACCAATCATCTACATCTAGCCATATGTGTAGTTACATATATGTATCATAGCTGAACACAACATTTGTTGATGCTTCAGATTGTTTTGTCAGGGCGTCTATATAGCTAGCTATATTAACGAGTACAGCTGATCCAAGCCGCGACAAATATTTTGTAACGTGTACCTGACCTTGTAAGTCAAWTAAGGTGAAGGTATATAAGGCAGTAGCAGATCTCTCTCAATATAGATTATAATTATTAGGAAAACAATGAAATATATCACTTGAAATATCTCATGAAAACAATTTGTCATGATAAATTTAGAAGTATTCTACTTCGTTTTTGACGTTGTTTTTTTATGAGTACACATATATACCGATTTGAGTTGAAGAGTTTTCTCAAAATTCATCTGACCTGAAACTGAAACTGGACTAGCTAATATAGCGGCGCTACCGAAATCCGATGTATCCCCAGAACGCGTATATACCTATAGCTATTTATAAATTTCAGCCATATATGGTATGACTAGTATGTATAGCTGTTCATAAAAAATCAGGAGACCTGAATTTGGAGTACTATCAAATGTAAAGTCAACCTTTGATAGGTTGACGTTCTACAATTAATTGACAATTTAACATATATATACTCGGTGATCCGTAATTCATGAACAGCCTATACAAGTATATAAACAAACARTATCAAGCCCATCTTCAAATTTTCATYGCTTCAAAATACATCGATAAATTCCCTGAAAGCTTTGGTACCRATCTTTTAGTTACGCTTTGAGACGTATCATGCCTAATTGTTAAAAACACCAGTTAATTCATGACGTCTTCCATGAGTTGATCTAGCATGGACATGGGGKCCTGAATTTTTCAAATGCGTCGCGAAATCGTCCCATCGTCTTAATTTCTCCCCGATCGCGCATTCTATCATCTGTGCGTCGCTAAATCGTCCAATCGACCGTGCCTTGCACTCGATCGAAGCTCTCTGAGAGAATGAGCAGGTATTGTACTTTTATTTACCCACGTATAGATCGAAGAAGTTACCATTTACCGTTAAAGATAATTATGCAGACATTGAAGAAAGAGACGACGAACTCAGYAAAAGGCATATACCAAGACTGACTTAATGACACGATAATGATCACTTTTGACCCCATCAACACCCATCRTACCCAACAAGCAATACAACAAACATCAAGCAACAAGCAACGAGCATCAATAAGTATTTCAAGCTCATTCTCAAAGGAAATCGGTATCAAATTGGCATCAGTTCTTCTACCGGAAATTCAATGGACCATTTTGAAGTTTATCATCGAGGATTTTTACGCTTCATAGATAACAATACTTCATATTCTACCACGATAACTTGTTCAAACAATGTTCAAGCCCAATTGCTTTCAATGACAGGGTACAACAATTTGCTCGATGATATAATTTGCACGGCGATCGGTGAACTAGACTTGACGTTTGATCTGTACGAATTGGGTGATGTACCATTTATTGATTTTGTTATAGCAAAGTCAATCCAATTAAACTCAAYAGAGGTTATCATGTCTACAGAGGAGGCAAGCGATTGTCTATCAAATCCAAATTTCATGAGACTTATTGAATTCCATACCCATGTGTTTCGTTTGAGTCTATATAATATCAAGTTGTCAGCCAATCACATTTACCTGAAATTTGTTAATTCATTTAGGTGCTGGAGTTATTGAAGATTTATATCGTTGCAGTTGGCTAAACAAGCTTACAGCATTGTCTGAGTTTACCGTCCAACTGCGTTGAATGAACGAGATTTTGCTGTTGGAAAGCATACTGAATGATTTACAAACTGCATCACCCTCTTTGAAGAGGTTTCRTCTGATATGTGATTTTTATAATGTGCCTGAACAAGCATATGCAGGATTTTTAGATCAAGTGAATAGTTTCACRATTAAGCACAAAACTTTGGATGTACAACTTGATATTTACTTTTCGTCTATCGAAGTGGGTAGTCACTGGAGACTTAATTCAAAAACCCAATTTGCAATTCCCATAGATACTGTTTATYCAAACAATTTGAAAGATATTGAAGGTATTAAACAATGGTGTTCTGCATCTAGCATTGAGAGTCTGGATTTACGGCCAAGATATAAGCCGGTCCAGGAAAAGACGAAAATGGTTTCTTTCACTGAAATACCCAAATCATCTGTTTCTACTGTATTATTGAATGAATTCTCTGCAGGATATGATGTTGTTCTAGATGARTTTCTTTCTTTGAGAACTCTTGAAGTTAGAAATTCTATCTTGAACAAATTYCCAAGTCTTCTTGAATCATTGAGGAAGTTGACAACTGAGTTTGTCAACGATCTGACAGTTTCTGATATGGAACATGGTATCACATTGCCAACAGGCTTACGCTCCTTATCATAGACTGGTAACATGAGTTGTTTCACTTTACCAGAAATTCTCAATAGTGACAAATTACTAGATTTGAAAGGTGTGTTGGTTCAACTAAAGCCGTTCAAATTCAACGATACATGTGATGAGCAGGTTTTCTTTGACGGAGATTCTACTACAAATGAATTTTTACGAATTTTAAACACATGCACAATTGACCAACTTCAACAATTTGTTTCCCAACTACCATCTGATTTAGWAACGTTGAAAATTATAATTGATGGTTATATCCGATTTAATTTGGACAATTATTCTCTTTGTTCTCCTGACAAAATATCATTCCAACATTTCAACAACTTGGATTGCCTTGAATTGCAGTGTCCGGACAATATCAATTCTTTTAATGTCTCCATTTTTCCTGATGCCGAACATCTMAAATTAAGTTCACTTCCTGTTCTTAGTGGTTGCTTTGTACAAGTAATAAAATCGCTTGACGTTGACTTAATTGCATACTGTGAGTCTCTGTCACACTTCTTGAATCATTTCATCTCCAACTTAACTACTCTTGTGTGCCTTTCCATCAGAATAGATTCGTTGACTTCTGCAGATCTYCGAAAAATAGCATTCCCAGGTCATCTCTGCTCTTTCATCATTGACTTTTTTCCACGCCGCAGGAACCCTTGGTTGTTTCAAAACTCACTCAAAAGGAAGCCAGGGTGTGCAATTTTGGATACCCTTCCGTTTCATTCAAATTAKTTTGAGTTGATATGTTATTATGACGTTCATGACATTATAGTTGATGATTGCAATGGTGAGAGCATTTCTTCCATGGCAAAAAGAATATCTATTTCAGGTGAGGTAGAAGCAAATTGGTATCAGTATTCTCACTTTGATTGTGATGAAGAATCATTTGGAATTGAGTCTTTATTTGTGAGCTAGCTTTTTGTTCTAACTTGCGATATGATCCATGTGGTGGTCATTTTAATCAAAATATTATTTGATTAACATTGTTATAACAAGCACGTTTATAATTAAATTAAAGTGTATAACTAATAACCAGTAACATAATATAATCGCATATTAAGGCTTACAGAATCATCTGCCCATCGAGAAATGAATTCAAACAGTCTGCCATCCTATATCACGTGTCACTAACTTCCCTCCCATAGCTGTCAAAACTTAAAAAACCCCGCCACACCATACACAATTGTTAGCCTTGTCCCAGATAGGAAAGAGGGACACCCAAGAGGATCCACCACCAACGTTCTCTCTCTCTGACATCCCAGAAGAGGTCTGTCCTATGAGGATTTGATAGAATGGTAGACCGGCCATAGCTTAGCTATCCAGAAACTGTTGAACTTATAGGTATACTGCTATAGCTGTGCCTGCCCCAGCCCAGCTCCTTCAATTCCAGTTTGCCAGTWCCTAAGGTGTAGCTTACAAATTTCAATTAATCTGCCAGCCCTTGGTACGAGGATCGATGGTGGGGCTGGCGGCAGTAGTTGAATATCTTACGGTGCCCGCCTGTTCAACTCAGCTATATACTCGAGGAGGAGCTGAGGGTGTCCGTCCGGCTAACTTCACCATCTCTGCCGAGCACAGATCTCAATTGAGCGAGCCCATGTGTTTCATCGCTTGGACCCTTGTAAATAAGATTCAGTAAACAACTGCAAGCATACGATCAATATTGAACCCTACTTTTGGAACTCAATATAGCTACTAGAACTGCATAGGAAGGCATGTTATATATTAGAACAACAATTTTATTMTATCAATCAAATTTTGAAAAAAGAGAAGTATAGTAAAAAAAAGAATTTGAAACAGAAAAGAGTAATAGGTTATTCAAAACCAAGAAGTTTGGAAGTTTTAGATATATAATTTTTGTGCATTAGAAATCAAATATCAAATAAATAAATAAGGGTAATAGTAGAAGAGAGTAAAGTAAAACAAATGAATGAGTAAAAAAGAGAGGTTTGAGAAATGGGAATGGAAATGATGATCGATGATTGGARRAATATCTGTGTAAAGTGATGTGTTGGTTGTCTAGCTAGAAATTGGTATTGGTAATAGACATGTGAAATGAGCGGACAATATGTAAACTGGTTGACTCAATGAAGTTGGATCCAAACAATTTTTGAAGGACAACAATAATCTAGAAAATGATGAATGAATGAATGAAATAAAGAAAAGGGAAGTAAATCATAAATTTTGAAAAAAAGAAAAACGCAAACATGCACCCCAAATGACCAAAAGARACATGAATTAAAAAGTAAAGAAAAGAATAAGAACCCAAATCACCAAACAAAAAAGAGATGAATTACATGAAATCATGAGATTTAACGTAGACAACTCAAAGAAGGTTGTTGCTGTTGTTGGACACCACAATCCAACTCACCATGCTTGAAACAACATCTCTTACCATATCTGCACTGACCGGTCTTRAGCCAATTGACACACATCTTAGTCTTCCAGTTATCGCCTCTTTTGACAACTTTCAATTCTTCTTCACCATGGGCAAATTGACACTTGGCTCCATATGGACAAGAACCTTTAGTTTGGAACTTCACACAGAGCTCAGTCTTGTATAATTGTTTGTCAACCTTATTATTCGTTAAGGATGATGAATTGTGGGAATGAGAGTGAGAATGGGAGTTGGAGTGGGAATGATTGTGAGAAATGTGTGAGTGGGAATGGGWGACATTATTGGACTGATGGGATGCGGAAAGGGAAAGTGAGTTTGAAGARGAGTTGTGGTGGGTATGTTTATGGGCATGATCATGTTGGTGAGTAGAAGTGGAGTTGTTGTTATCAATCGATTGTTGTTGGGGTTGTTGGATCTGTAAATGGGGCGTCAACAAAGCACCTGTCAAAATAGGTGAAGAGCAAGATCCAAGAGAAGAGCGAGTTTGGTTATTGCTGAACCCATTTTGAAGTTGTTGTGGTGGTTGTTGAGTAAAGATAGAATCAGCTGAAGCGGAACCAGAACCAGAACCCAAAGAAAACATGTTCAAGTTTTCCTCAGTCAAAGGGAAATCATCACGCATGATACTGGTGGCGGTGAGACCAGTATGGACACTATTAGMATTCGCACTGGCAAATTGTTGCTGTTGTTGCTGTTGTAATTGTAGGAGTTGTTGCTGTTGTTGTTGAATGTTAGAGATTTGAACCAAACTGTTAGACAATAGTTGCAGGTTGTTGGAATTCAAATGTAGGGAGTTCATTTGGGTATCATCTGAAGGGGACATTGACAAACTGTTGGTGTTGGCCGCACTCAAAGAATTGTGATGGGAAGAGGTGTGGCTGTTGTATGGGTTGTACTGTTGTTGCTGTTGGGACATCATCAACTGTTGATCCCATAGGTTTGGGAATGAAGACGAACCATGACTTGACATCAACTTGCTTGAAGAGTTGAAAGAAGAGATAGCGTTGGGACTGTTATTAGTGTTGGTGTTGTTGTTGTTGTTGATAAGATTTGAGTTGTTGCCCTCGAAGGGAGAGGCATCGCTGAGGGCATCGACCATCAACAAATTACTCATTGAGTTTGTTGGAGTGAAGGAAAATGAAGTTCCTGAACTGGTTGAAGCACCACTTTCAGAGTTTGAATAAGAGTATTCAAGACTATTAGAAGATGAGAATGGAGACACCGAAGCTGCTGTGAAACACTGTTGAGTTGGTGTTGGAATAGGTGTAGTSGAAGTGGCGTTCAAACTAAGTGGMTTTTGGGGCGCCTTTTTTGGTAACAAATCGCAGGTGCTATCAAACGAGAGRGTGTTGTTTGTTTTATCGTTGTTGTCCAAAGAGGAAGAATTCCAGATACCAGAGTTGAACGAAGAAGGGAACTGATTGAAATTCATGTTCATGTTCAGCATGGTTTGTGCTTGTGAGTTGGAAGATGATCTGGTGAAAAAAAGGGATGTGGTGCAGTTGAGAGGGTCACGGGTGATCAGTGATGAGTGAAGACTTGGGAAGATAGCGTGGAAAGAAAGATAGACAATAAGTTAATAAGTTAAAGCGAGGCACGCACGGGTTTCTGTTTTTTCTTTTTGTGGTCGTCCGGCGATGTCACAAAAAATCAAAAGTGAAAATTAATCTGTTTCTGGGGACTGGGATCGAGGTAAACGGCAAAGAAGAAACGTATCCTATATRAATTTGCTGTTTGTTGGTTATTTGCACTGTTATTTATATAGCCTGTAGATAAATGAACAAAGCGGTGAAATATGAGGTAATTGTGGGAGTTGTATTACTTTCCAAAGGGAATGCTTGTATGGGGCGACAAATGACAATTCTTGGTAGAAAAGTATAGGAGAGAGCTGTGCAGTGAGTGTTTTTGAGGAATTGACAAAGAAACTGCAACTGAKGGAGGATAGTAAAGGGAGTAGTGGGTGGGTGGATTGGATGTGTATATAAGATGGTTAATGGTTACTAGTTACTAGTGTGACTGATCCAGATAAGGGTTGTGAAAAAATACAGGGAAATTGTCTGGTTTTATAGAAAATAGAGACAGGCACAGTGGGTAGTAAAGCAAAGTGTATTCTCCGATAAATGCTTGAATTTGGTAGTGACACCAAGAGTGTGAGAACACCAAGAGTGTGGGAACACCAAGAGTGTGAGATCTGTTGAGAAGACCTGCGTTATTCGGACTGCCTGCTTAAACGAGACCTGTTGTAATGGGAAGTTGGCTGACACACCCGTGCACCGTGCCCCGTACCAAATTGTCAACACAGAGTGGAGCCGTAATCACTCGAACTTAACGGAGGAACTTTTGCTCAAGGAACTTTTGCTCTGTTCTCACTGTTCTCACTGTTCTCACTGTGACAGCAAACTGGAGCTATTCTTCCTGGATTTCGGGACTTGTTTAATTTCTTATGATTTCCTGTTTTGACTTGTTCTTGTTCCTGTACCGCACAATTTATATACTTCAACTTAAATACTGTTGTTTGACTCATGTCCTTGATCTGCACAGCTCAGCTGCTCATGTATCCTTCATGAAAGTTGAGATATTATCGGTCCAATTTCAAAAAATCTCAACTTTAACCTTTAAGATTAATATAAGTGGCAATACTATACGAAACTGTTCGAACTGCCGTATGTCCACTGCATTTATCCATGTGTCTTAATTACGTGCATGATATATTGGTGATCTGGCTGTCCATAACCAATAGTGTGTTCACGTATAACCATGGGCAATGGGCAATGATACGCTTTTCAAGTTCCATATTGGCTGAGCGCACCCCCCATCAGAGGCCTGAGTGAGATCTCATCATCAATTCCATCATTCCTTGAAAGCTCATGAGCTCATGAACATCATGTTCTTCTTCTTTTCGTTTTCGTTTTMGTTTTAGTTTTAGTCTACTGATTGATTAGATAAAGGAGAAACGGAACTTGAACCTGCGTGCCACATCATATTACTGAAGTTGAAGCTGACTTGGTTTCTTCTTGCACTTAACTGCACCGCCAACTTGGATCTTTAAACACTGCTTCAGCCAAGTTTCAACAAAGTCATGATCGAGTCGATCATCATCGAGCAGCTCATGTCTTACGCGTACGAGTGCTCATTGCAGTGGACCATATATGTAGTCGTCGTCTGTGACCATGTTTGCACCTGCCTGATATCATATGAATCCAACATGCGCTCTACATGGATTAATAAAAAATTTGACACACATGAAATGTTCATCTAACGTTACACGTAAATATATTAATAAATGCCGAACGTACAATCTACAAAATTCATTCCTTCCCCATGAGCTCTACAAATATGGGTTTTCACCCAATTCTATGTTTCAAATCCCATATAGCAGTAAACTGTAAATCTCTTATAAGCTGGYTAATAGAAGAGTTGTCGGATGTTAAGATAGCGCATCTATCCAATCTACGTACTTGTTCTGAAGCTCACGTTAAATCTAGTGTGTGGTGGTATTCTCTTGTGTCATGTAACCCATATAACACAAGCTATCTAGTAGGAATACGGACCAACTTCTTTACTTATATCTGGTTGCTTTAAGCTGAAATCGCACACCAATTCAATCTGATGGTTGTTCTCTACCTCATGATATGGTATAACGTGTAAACAGGTAGATCTGGAGCCCGGCCTTTTTCCAGCTTGAGAAGACTTGAGATCTTGCATGTGAAGGGAAGGTGATGAACTGTACCAGGTTAAATTGCCTAACAAGATGTTACATTGATGAATTGAAATTGGTTGTTAAATTTTAATGAGTGTTCATMTTCTTTGACCCACATTAATCATCAAGGTACCATATMACATCATCCATCATGACATATCGAACATGATGAAAAATAGCTTTTTCTCAGCTTATCGGCCCGGTAACAGCGCCCTGCATGTCTTTAGAATTTTCAWGATGTCCGACCCCGGCCCGGCATTGAGTCGTGAGTCGTCTGAACGTATACAACTTCTCTTCTCGAGGAAAAGTTCTGCATGGCAAATTGTATCGGACCCTGACTCCTGATTATGTCAAATTCTGAGCAAACAGGAAAAAAAGAATTTTGAGAAACTGTTGTAACCTCTGGTGACACTTACAGTGCAGGAACAGAATATAACAGAAATAGAACCAACATGAACAGACCAAATTTTCAAATCCAAAAGCTTGTTAGAGCTATACCTTCATAATGTGCTTAACTTACCAAAAACAACAATATTTGCATGATTCAGTGGTGTACATTTCGAGGCTCTCGGGACATACTTTACAAACAAGAAAATCCAGATCTAAAAATTCATATCCTTATCCATTAAAACACCACTTTGCAAAATCTAGATGATAATACGATCCGATCAACACGAATATCTTGATTACATGTCATACCTTATGATATTTTTACTGAAATCTGGAATTGAAGATGCAGACGGTCACAAGACACATAATTTTCTGTTTTCTTTTTATACCGATCCGTTGYTAAGTTTGCCAATTTTGCTTATATTCCCCAGTTTCTTATTTTGAAAATTCTTAGTTGAGGAAATAACTGTGATCTCATGATGAATTAATCCATGATCTCTGATCTCTTCGGTAATTGTATGTCCAGAGTGCAGTCTGTTTCGATGACATCTTTGGCTTTCCTGATTTGTCCTTTCTATGATATACTGCATCACTCATGAACAGATAATTTCACAATTTGCTTTTTCAAGTTTGCTCTGTACGTTTCCGATATTATAGAGTTTTTTGCAATGTTCGGAACAACTGCAGATTTAGCGTTTGCTGGAYCAATCTACTTGGATCGTATAGGCGCTGCCAATTAATACTATTTTTGCTAATTTGCTTTTCTCACAGCTAAKTCTTTGAATCTGGATCCATGAGACCTCGAGACCCCAGTATATACAACTGATCTCTTTATTCCTCGAAATMACATGTTGATCAGCAACATAGGTCTTATTCAAGTTTACATATGCAATTATTGCAATTTTAATATGACGGCATGATTCAGCTGGCTAGCCTTACATTACTCTAATGTCATATATGATCGATATTTCATCTGGCTTGCTATATGATTCATATATATGGTTAGTGATTGATGTATCAGCCTCTGTAGATGACATAATTTGCCATTTAGAATCTGGGCAACTCTGTGAAATCAGGAATTCTTGAATTATAGAAACTAGAACTGGTGTTTGGAGTCTGGAACTCGATTGGTATATAGGTGGATTCGGAAGTTAGATAGATCAGTCGGTTCTTGTTATATCTAGACATGGGCCTGTTACTGGTATTGTTTCTGTTTCTGTACGTTAGTGCATGGATTTCTATAACTGGTTCCAACTTACAAGTTGTTATACTTGCAATCTGATGGAAAAAAACAGGAGTTGCRTAAACCAATAGAACAGCTAACGATATCGGTGATCATCAAAGCATTACATTACATGAAATCTGGATCATTTGCTT
The DNA here is from genome assembly GCA_001599995.1 of Ambrosiozyma monospora. Lineage (NCBI taxonomy): Eukaryota > Fungi > Ascomycota > Pichiomycetes > Pichiales > Pichiaceae > Ambrosiozyma > Ambrosiozyma monospora. The sequence continues at coordinate 238,040 of BCIP01000016.1, forward strand.
GGTTGATAATAGTAGTAAATGATGGTTGAAACGTTGTGTAAATGCATTAACATATATAAGAAGTAACGGTTAGAAAAGAAAAGAATAGAGTGGTAGTTGATCATATAAGTGGAAATGCAAACATATTTGAATCACATTAATTAGCATAGTTATCTTTTGATTGGAAAGACCAGCACACGACTAGCTCACATATAAAGACTCAAATCCGAATGATTCTTCATCAGGATCAAAATGAGAATACTGAATCCAGCTTACCTCACYTTCAGAAACCAAAACTCTTTTTGCAATGGAGGAAATGCTCTCCCCTTTGCAATCATCAACAACAAAGTCTAATTGAACTTCGTCGAGTGCCAATTGGAAACAATTCAAGTGAATAGGAAGGGTATCCAAGATCATGGACCGAGATCTCTTTTCTCTTAGACAAGAGGGGTTATAGCTATCAAAAAATTGAAGTTTGAAGGAGCAAAGCTGACTTGGWAATACTTCTTTCCGGATATCAACAGAAATATAAAAATGGATACTAATAGAAAGGAACACAAGATTGGTTAATTTTGAAATGAAATGACTCAAAAAGTATGACGAAGACTCTCCGTATTTTTCTAAGTTAACATGAAGTGATTTTATTCCCTATGAAAAGCATCCATTAAGAACAGGAGCTGAAGTAAATTTCAGATGTTCGACACTAGGAAAAGCAGAGACATTGAACRGATATTTATTGTTCAAGCATGACAGTTGAAGAAAGCCCAAGTTGGCAAAATGATCGAATGATAATTTATCGGGACAACAAGCAGAATAATCATCCAAATTATTTCTGATATAACCACYAATGCCGATTTTGAGAATTTCTAAGTCAGATGGTAGTTGGGAAACAAATTGTTGAAGTTGGTCAATCGTACATGTGTTTGAAATTCGTAAGRRATCCCGTGCAATAGAGTCAGTGTTATTGAATGCGTCATCGTCACATTTATCGGTGAATTCAAAAGGTCTCAAGGAAATACCCACGTTTTTCAAATCAAGTAATTTGTCAATATTCGGAATTTTTGGTAAAGTAAAACAACTTATGTTGCCATACCAATATAAGGAACGTAATTGAGTGGGTAATGTGATGCCATGATCCATATCAGACATTGTGAGGTCATTAACATAACTAATTATCAACTCCTTCAATGATTCAGAAAGACTCGGGAACTTKTTGAAGATACAATCCCTAATCACAAGTATTCTCAAAGAAAAAAACCCATCCAAAACAAGCATATAGTCTGTAGAGAAGCTTTCTATTTCCATGGTTGAAACAGTGGAATTGTGCATTTTGATGAAAGAAATCACTTCTGTATTTTGTAGGAACGATGCGGAACTTGCATTTAAATCAAGGTCTTTAATGCCAGATGCCCAAACCCGTTGTTTAAGACTTGCAATATCTTTTGTATTTCTTGGATATACAGTCTCAATAGGAAGATTAAACTGGGTTTTTGAATTGAGTCTCCAGTTACTACCTATAAGTTCGATACCAATAAAGGAAATGTCAATTTGTACATCAAAATTCTTGTGTTTGATAATGAAATTGTTTGCCTGGATCAGGTAGTCAGCAAATAATCCTTTATGATCTTCCATATCATCTGAATACTCTAAGTGCAGTTGCTTTAGTGAAGGGACTTCAACTTGTAAATAGTCCATATCCTTGTCTACCGAGAATATCATGTGGTCGAAAAAGGAAAAAGCGCTTTGATGATAAAGAGCAACAGAAAACTTGGTCAATGATGTAAATTTTTTCAACAAGTCTCGATGAATCAGTTCTGAAAAATCAAAAAATGGCCACTCGAGAACATTGACAAACTTCAAGTAAAGGCAATTGGTGGGAATGAAGTAGTCTGCAGCAAAATTTTCAAAAAGCAAAGTAACACGGTACCATCAGAATGGAACTCGAAAAGTTTCATGGTATTTGGATTGGTAAATTGTTGGGCTGCGTCATCTTCACCTTCAACTACCCACACATTGACAGTTTTCAGCTGGACTGACCTAGATGTCACAAAGTTGATGAATTCATCTATGAAAGGGTCATCACGACGTACCTACTACCGTCTATACTCAGTACACTGTGCCCACCAGCAGTGAACAGTGAGGAGGCCAGGGACCAGGGACCACGGGACCCGAGACCACGGGACCACGGGAGGAGGTCCACCCGGTTACATTAACAAGAGCCCATCGACGTCACGTGGAGTGTAGAAATTTTACGAAAATCGGATGGGCCTCCGATACGGACAGTTGACCTACCTTATATAAGGACCCTCTCATGGAAGACGTACGTCAAACAAACAGGCTTGTAAACCAATTATAAAACACTGCCTCAAGCTTACCTTACAAATAAAAATTCATTGACCGAGACGTCTGTACCCTAAAAACTATGATGACAATTTGAATTGATGCACATGTACTAAAAAAACAAAATACGACAAAAATAATAAATTAAATATCGAATGAAAAGCTATCTTGCGAGCACTCATTAATTATCGAACATGTATGCTGCATTAGAAAAGAAGTTTGTTCGAAGACACAAAGAAGCAATATATATTTGAGAGAGGAATTGGCTTATAGTAGWAGCTCCTTTATTTTATGGAGATTGCAGAAATTGGAGATTTACATATTAAGGTGAGACACGTCCCGGTCGGTCTGAAAGAAAGACAAAGACGTACCGCCGTTAGAATTAAAAACGGATTGATTGAGAAAGGTCGAATAAAAAAWATAWATATATACGTGCGTCGTCATTATTTATAAATACAGGTKATCATCTAGTAGTCCCAATAACTYGATCATCCATGTACTATATGGTGTGCTGAATGCAGGGCAGGGCAGCTGGCCCTTGTAAGTTGTGCCTTATCCATAACATTCAACCGGCGTGCACAATCTTCAGGATGGCCAGGGCAACACATATTAATGTGATCGAATCATATAAGCTTATTTTTCAAGTTTTCATGTAGATCTACTACTAAATCAGTTTATCAAACTGCAATTTACTTATACATGCATGTGCAACGGTCAACCATAAACTTGCAACCATGATGATCTGAAAAATCAATATAAATACATGGCAAATGTGCCCCATTGTAGTACTTCTTTTTTCAAGATCGAATTTATTTCAATTCTACACTCTCATCAATCACAAACAGTTTTTTAAATTCAGGTTTAAATACAATTCTATACCCAATCAGTACTCCAATTTTACAATTTTCAAAAAATCACCAATTATTACAATTCCATAATGCATTTCTCCATCAGATCCGCTTTGYCTTTGTTCACCATCCTCTCGGCTTCCGTTTTGTCTTATGACAACAAAGGCAACGTGGAAAACATCAGGTTATACGTTGAATCCGACAACACTGAAATCAACGGTAAGGCTCTGGTCTGTAAGATGCCTGACGACCCTTATTTCGGTAGCGAAAACATTTTGTTGGGTACAGATGCTCAATCATTCCTATTTGACCCTAAGCACAACTCTATCTACAGAAATKACGTCAAATACTATAGATACCTTTCTCTTGAGGAAAATTATCATCTTCAAATGGACGCTACAAAGAGCAGTTTTGTTTCATTCACTGATGCAMCTAATGGGGGGTAAACAATACATGCGTTGGGGTGGAGCTGATGTTCCATCCACTTTTTATGTTTGTCAAAACGTCCCAGATAGTGATACAAACAATTCTCCTGGTGTTACTGCTTACCAAGTGATGGGTTTCGGTTTTGGAGACGATARAATTGCTAGCTACAATTGTGTTCCAGTCAAGGTTTACAAAGAATTTTAGTAATTCATTGAATTCAGATCGTTGAGAAGCCGACCATGTGCATATTATAATTTTTATCAATTTCATCTGTCAGCCATCTGAATATTGAATAACTAATGATTYGATTCATTTGCAATATATAGACATCGCATGTGTTTAGGCGTACGTTATTTATATGAATTAAWTTAATGCCCAATTATTATAATATATCGATATAGTAGTTATATATTGTATACTCCTCTCATGTTCTGACGGCCAATTTAWATTTGAAATTCATCTATAAAGTATAAGTTATAACAAAAAGGTGACGAACTGGAAAGTGCGCAAAAATACAAAAAGGAAAAACAGAAAAAAGCGAGGAATAATCTTCCCTTAATAATGTAAAATATCAAGAAGCTCTAACTTGTAATTASTTATAAGATGATTGTATATGAATGTTTGAATTTTCTCATGTTTAAGTCATAATGATCAAGGCAAATGAGTGATGACTAGCTGGCATATAAAATCTCAATTCCAAATGATTCTTCTTCACCTTCAAAACGAGAATATTGGATCCAATTTGCTTCACCATCAGAAATAGCAATTCTTTTTGCAATGCAAGAAATGCGCTCTCCTTTGGAATCATCAACAATAATATCTTGGCGTCCTCTGAGTCTCAACTCTAAAATATTCAATTGAACAGGAAGGTTATCCAAAACTATACTTCCCAACCTCTCTCTGTTAGGATCCGTATCAACGACTGAAGAAAGAGATGAATAAAACTCTATCTGGAGCGAGCAGAGCTGATGTGGGAATATCACATTTCTGAGATCAGCGGACATGAATGAATCGACAGAGACAGAAAGGAACACAAGGCTAGCCAATTTGGAAATGAAATGATCCAAAAAGTGTGTTAAAGACTCYTCACAYGACTGTAAGTCAACGTAAAGAAATCGTATGCCATGTGTGAAACATCCAGTCAAAATTCGAGGTGCAGTGAATTCAAGATACTGAGCAGCAGGTAAAATGGATGCATTAAATAATGTGTTATTGTTAAAACCTTCGATTTCAAGATGTTCCAAGTTTTCAAAATGCCCAAGTRAAAGAGTATCAAAAGAACATATTGAAGTGTTATTATTCAATTCATCTTCAATATACCCTGAACCTGAGTCACCAAACACAATCGAGAGGTTTTTCAAGTCAGACGGTAGCTGGAAAAGAAAACGTTGCAGTTGATCRATGGTACAAGTATTAGAGACTCGTAAAAAGTTCCTTGTGACAGAATCTTTCAAATCATATAATAATTCATCACATTCGTTGTCAAGTTGTAACGGATATATGTGAACCGAGACTTTTTTCAAATCGTGCAATTCGTCAATATTGAGGACCACTGGCAGGGTAAGAAAACGTCTATTACCACACAATGACAAAACACATAATCGTGGGGGTAATACAATACAATGATCGACATTCGACATTGTCGGTTCACTGACAAACACAATTTTCAAATCCCTCAATGATTCAGGAAGACTCGGGAATTTGTTCATGGCAGAATCCCTGATCTCGAGTTCTCTYAAARAAGAAAAACCATCCAAATAAAGCATATATTCTGTAGAGAAGTTCTTTAGTGTCATTGTTGAAACAGTAGAATTGGACATCTTGATGAATGAAATCGTTTCTGGGTTTTGTGGGAATGGTGTAGACTTTGCATTTAGATTAAGGTCACAAATGCCAGATGCAGAACACCACTGTTTGATACTGTGAATATCTTTTGTATTGGTTGGGTATACAGTATTGATAGGAAGAGCAAACTCGGATTTTGAATCCAGTCTCCAGCCGGTACCYACTTCAATATCAGAGAAGCAAATTCCACATTGTATATTAAGATTCTGGTGCTTAAGAATGAAACTATTCGCTTGCTCTAAAACTCCTGCATATGACTCCTCAGGGACTCCATAAAAACAGCATCGCAAATAAATTCTCTTCAAGGAACGTGATGCAGTTTGTAAATCTTTCAGTATGCTTTCCAACAGGATGATATCTTCCATTCGACGCACTTCGGCAAAAAGCTCAGTCAATGCTGTAAGCTTGTTCAACAAAGCAGAGTGATGTAAATCTGTAATATCACCACACGTCCAGTAAAGAGAATTAACAAACTTGAGGTAAAAGTCTTTGGTTCTCAAATCTGATAAACGTAAACAAAACACGTCAGTATGAAACTGAACAAGTCTCATAATATCTGGATTTGATAGATGGTGATCTGAGTCTTCATTCAACATAAATACTTCTATTGAGCTCAACTGGACTGACTTTTCTATGACAAAATGGATAAATTTATCCAGAATAGGGGCATGCTTGCTCCAGATCATCTTCATTTTAATTCTTCTCGATGGGAAAAAAATTAATCGATCGTTTGTGCACACATATTCATGGACATATATATGTATATGCACATGGATCTATACGCCATGTCTGCCTGTCTGTCTTCAGGCCGTASTGATTGAGAGAGACATGCATGCTAGAACTCACTTGGAAGACGTCAAAGCTTGATCAGAGAATGTGTGTAGTACTTTGAATCGATGAAAATTCGAAGACAGGTGCTTCTCAAAAAGAAATATCAAGACACAAAGAAGCGATCAATGTATTTATTTATATAGCCTTTATTAGGGAGATTGCAGAAAATTGAGATTTAAAGCTGCAATCGTCTAGCTGCGTCGACCGGAGTCTGAGAAGTGATCCTTTYAKTAGGACAAAGACGCGTATATACGCGTACCGGCCGTTAGAATTAAAGAAAAAAGCTAGATTGARAAAGGTTAAATGAAAATTGAATATAAACAATATGGAATATACGTACACATCTATATATACATATAGGACATGAATAAATAATAATAAAAAAGGATGAACAAAATAAAAGAGGAAAAAAAATTTATGATATGGGGAGATTATAAGAAGTACGCCTATATATGCCCAGTACTATGTAGTTGTTCAAATCAAGTTCCCAAGATAATTAATCATGAGAAAAACGGAAGATCTATAAAAACGGCATTTATCATGTTTGGAGTTGAACTCCCAGATTAGTTAGTGATCCAACAGGTACGTCATTGTACTAGTAGCCAAAATATATCTAATAACTTGCATGAATGCACCATATATATGGGGCTGCCTATAGGGCTCTAAGCCCTTAAATAACATTCAGCCAGCATGAATATTCAAGGGATAACATTATGAGATTAGTTTAAGCTTAAATTTTCAAGCTTGGCGTAGATCTGGACTATCAGTTTTTCRAACTGCTGCAATTTACTTTTACATTCAAGACCATATGGTGAGCCTTGATAAATCAAATAGTTTCTCCGTATACATGTGCAATCCTAATTATGATCATGCATGATCTGAAAAATCGATATAAATACACTAGTCTTCACCATTTATTYTCAGATCTCAATTTGTATATATTTCAATATTCTACACTCTCATCATTAACAGTTTTCTAAACAGACTTGTACTAATACAATTCTACGTCCAATCAACTCCAAATTTACAATTTCCAAAACTTACAAACTAGTTCTTTCATAATGCAATTCTCCATCAGATCCGCTTTGACTTTGTTAACCATCTTCTCTGCTTCCGTTTTGGCCAAAAAAAAAAAAACAAAGTTGTGGAAAACATTAGTTTATACGTTGAATCGGACAACCCTGACATCAACGGTAAGGCTCTAGTTGTTAAAGTATCCGGTTATGGTATGGAGAATATTTACTTGGGTACAAATGCTCAATCGTTCCAATTTGACACTTCAGAACATACTATCCGTGCAGATTATGAAGACCCCAATCAATACAATGAATACTTCACTGGTACATCCGATGGTTATATTCGACTACTCGCTCTTCCTGAAGGCCTGTCTATTTTTCCGTTCACTGAGCCAGATCACGGAAAGGAATACTTGATCTGGGCCATGGGTCCAGACGGTTTCTATGCTTGTGCAAACGTCCATAATTTACGTTCTCCTGATAATACTTACGAACTGGTGCATTATCCTTCTGGAGACAAGAGAATTGAAGACGACGGTTGTGTTCCATGCAAGGTTTACAAAGAACATAGATAACTAATATTAAGCCAGCCATACTAGCTACTTCTACCATCATGTTTTATATATCTCAATATGGGTCGGAAGTTCTGTTGAATATATGAATTATTCAAAATTTTTAATATATATCACATGTGCCCGGTTGCACAACATAAATAGACATTTATGTATACGTTAATTTTTCTTCTACCTACTTTCTAGGAAACAAATTCTCATTGGGTCAAGCTCGAGAACCCTTGGTATTTATAATTTGATTTATAAAATTCTCCTAGTTTTTTCATAATTGTAGATTAAAAGTAATGGATGGCTTTATAACAGTATGAAGATGAAACGGTGCTGTTAATTGGTACATTTTGAGTTTCATCTAATGTTTTTTAGTATTTTTTTTACAAATTGTTTTTTGAATTTATAAATTCACAATGCATGGTCTGAAGATCTTGCCAGAAATCCGTTTGTTTTAAGTCACACCGCATGGAAATTGGAATTTTCAATTCATATGTATGACATCGAAGTATTTATCAGTTTACAAGAGAAATGGTAATTATAAAAAAAAAATATATATGATTGAAAACGTCAAATATCACGGGTGCATGAATACTATATAACCCCATTTTGTTTTATAATTTTTACACGATCGATTTTAAATGTCTTTTGTTTTTTTTTTTTTTTTTTTTACCTAAAACATCATTCGACAATTGAACAGCGAATTGAGAGGCATCTCTTATCACCCCAATGGTCCTATTTCTTCTTCACTACCTACGTTCATTCATAACCAATTATTGCATACCATCAAAGTACTTGCATCTGCATGACATCTGTACATTCAATCATGATGCTGATGGCATACAACATACACTAGCCTTAGCAGATCGTTTCAGTAAGATATCAGGTCTATACATCAACAACAGCAAGACACAGATCTTCACATGCAATACCAGCGTCCCCCAACTCTCATCACAACTATTAACAACTGAATCCCCATCAATCTACCCAATCAACAGCAATCCAATATATCTAGGGGTTCCACCTCTTGAAGTCGATTGGAAGCATGAACTTGACTCCTTTTTGAGAAGAGTTCAGCAAACACTTCACATGGATTTACCACTAACATTGAGAGTTACTGGAATCAACACTTACATCTACTCAACTATCTATTATTTAGATCAACACCGCCCATGTCCAACTGAACTCTTGACCTGGTTCGAAGATGAAGTTGCAAAACTCCTCTTATACTATCTCCCATTCCGCCCCTTCCAATCACGATTAGAATTACTGCATGTTCCTCTTGAACAAGGGGGATTTGGTCTTTTAGACCTACAACAACAAGTCAACGGGCCCCGTGCATGCTATATCTTTGATTTGATTGAATCGTTTGCCAACCCACAACAACAACATCATATTCACGCATTAACAGCAATTAACCTGCAAACCATCTGCCTCGGAGCCAGTCCTAATAATACAGGTTTCAGTTATCATCATTTTCTCAACCCATTATCTATTTTACCAAATCATTTCAGGGCAGGAGACGTTATTGCGTACGCCGCCGAAAAACAGGCTTATGCTCCTCTCCTTTCACATCTAACGGCATGGTTACTTCTGGTCGACTACCTTCAGCCGATCACTGCAACTCTAATCACCGGTAACCCTCAAGAAATTGATGATATACTTCACCCTCCAACGACACCACCTTGTCTCACGGGAATCACAGAACGAAAGTCATATGTGGGAACGTCAGAAATCATTACACACGAGTCACTAAAACATATTTCGAAGAAATTCCATCTCTATCAACCACACCTTGAACTGTCGACCTCATACTGGGGCCGCCACTTCAGCTTCCCTTCCTCTAGATGGTCCTCCTTGTTCAAATGGTTTGCGAAGAAAAGACGTATCTACCCCTTCAACACCGAATGGTTGTTCCTTTTCCAAGTAGGCCATATCAACAACGGTTTTTCAGACTACTGTCCACTATGCGATCCCCACAAAGAAGACCCTCTTTTTAAAGGAGTTAAACACCCAATTTTCAACTGCAGAATTACAGAAAGACTTTGGTCCCTCACTACGAACCTCCCACCTATCTTCAGAATTCCAACCAATGTTTTAGCAAACACAAATTTAGAAAATTCAGAGATATTTCAGTTGAATTTATACGTCGGGATGGTGCATCAGATGTATAAAAGAGCTTTTACTCACAATGACTATGGGCGCAATGCTGACATCCAACCAATAGAATGGCATGAACACAACATCAGACCTACAAGAATCAACATGGTTACTGGGACAATAGCCCCCTCTTCAACTGATCCTTTCGAATTAGAATCATATCTGTCCGTTATTCCTTCTACTTCTTTCTCCCACACTTCTTAATTTATTTCTTTGTTCTTCTGACCTCCCTCTACCTTTCTTATCATTTTACTTGACCTAATCATTTTTCAACCTCCTCTCTCCCTATCAAGTTTCTTCTAACGTTTATTTTTTTTTACTCAGCCTTTCCTTCCCCATCCCCTTTCTTACTAGCTTATTTAGAATTGATCTTATTTTCAGCTCACTAACTCCAATTTTTAGTTTTTGAATTTTTTTAAATTTTTTCCTCTTTTAACTTTTTAATTCCCATGTGAGCCCACCCAGTTTTGTTTGACATTCACTCTCCTCTCATACCTACATGGTTTCCTTTAACTTCGCCCTCCCATTTTTTATCTCTTTATTCTTCTTTTAAACCCAACATTATACCCTTCCATGCATCCTTATTCTTCCCTTTCATTCCAAACTTTACACATTCAACTTTATAGTTAACTGCTTAACTTGATTTTGAGAAGGTTTATGAGATAGCTATAGACTTACAGAGAAGGCATAGCTAGAACTGATGCTGCTGGTGCTATGGCACTTCATGCTTGCCTATCATGTCTGACTACGATCAGTCCAATAGAACTCGTGATTGTGATTTCCGTTGATGCTTCGTCAAGGTATTTGCTGGTACAACTGGTGCTAAGAGAGCGGATGCCTATTAGGCATTGACAACTTTTTAGGTATAGGTTGTCGTCTGGTTCGGTGAGAATGATGATTGGTATAAGATTGAGTTGATAAAGGTGTTACTGATGGACTATGCCTAGTTCCGGTAAGGCATTTGTTGATGTAGGATGATACTGGCCATATCGTCTTGTTGAAAGCAAACTTTGCCGTGTTCTTCCCATGGTGATTCAGTGGTAGTAAGCTAATTTGACTGGCATTGATTAGAACTGTTACATATGAAGGAAATCAAGGAAACTATGTTACATATTCCCTGCTGTCTCTGAACCACCATTTTAAGCTGAAAGCTGTGATCTCAATAAGTATTTAAACCTGTGTATTTCCTTGTGTATTGCCATTTGGATGGCGAGGAGCCTAATATGAGTCCTGCTTGGGACAAGGTGAATTGACACCGCTTCTGCTCTTCATTGCTCTTACTAGTAGAAGTAATCTCGCAAACACATCAACCAACAAACGTATTTCCTAAATCCTATCAGATTTTTTTCATCTCTTTCTTTTTTTTACCCAATTTCATTTAATTCGTCCTCCCACAATTACCCTCCCCAAACTCCTTTTTCTTATTTTTGCATTTTCCTTTCCCCCACAATATCCCTCCACAAACTTAAGGTTTTTCCAACTACTTCATTTTTGATTTCTAGGTGCTGTGCTGTCGAAGGTTAGGCGAAACCTCAAGTACCTTTTTTCTTTCGAAGTATATAGTTTAATTCAGGATTGTTACGTCTAAAAAAAAAAATCAAATTTATATACACATGAGTATATATATAATTTCAAATACTTTTTATCTAAATGGTTAGCAAGCTCATCATTTCCGACGAAGAAAAAGAACAAAAAGCGGGAAGTTGCATGGATTACTCTCCTAATATTAAACTAAATTTCACTTTCACCAATTCAAATCCTTAGAGGAATCTGATACCGATGGATTATCTTCTTCATCAACTTCTCCAACTTTTCAACTTTTCAACTTTTTGGTTAAAAAAAAAAAAAAAACTTTTCAACTTCACAACTGTTGGGCATTCGGGAATATCAGCTTTCATTATCTTTCTTGCTTGTTCACTGTGGATGTGAGTGGAGAATTTAATCAGAATGTGGATATATAAATCCACTTTAACCATACGATGAGATGCTTATAAACAATATAATTTAGTCAATATTGGAATATGAGTGTTATTTTGTGATGTCTTGTGAGAATTACCAAATTGAGTTAGTGTCTGTTCTTCGCTAGATTAAGTTAATCTATCTGTCATTCAAATGTACGCGTCAATTGATCGTATGTGAGAAATGAGTATGAGGCGATCAATCGAAAGGGGTAAATGGTCCTTGATGTGTTGTCAAATCCTTTTTCCTCTTTTACTCCGTTCAACCATGGAACCAACGATTCAACCATTGAAGAATGGATTGAACATTCAACGAACAGCACTTAACAACTAGCTATGAACTCAACAACGATTCAAGAGGAGATCAAGGAAACAAGAAACAGTCCTGATACATCATATAAAATGAGAAACGACAGTCAACGATTATATATGAACAAGTCTTCAATGCAATCATGGTCAAATAAGTAAATGTTGTTATTAGTCATTTGTTGTTTATTTGTTTGTTTTACATTTTGATTTAATTTAATTTAATTTATTTTATGATCATTCCAACAGTCAAAGTTGGAGATTTGACTTTATGCATATTTTAGACTTAATTTAACGAAAGAAAAAAAAGGTCAATTCAATCAATCAATTAAATTTTGTTTGGCCAATCGATAAAGTGCTTCCCTTGGCACTTTAAATTGACATTCGGGTGGTGCTTTAGAAGGGTTCTTCATCATCCAGAATTGACGGTCCATGGATTTGGATTTGACATTTGAAAGCTTAACTGGTTTGATTTTTAAGGATTTTCGTGTATAGTGAGACTTTGTAAATACCCGTTAATACAGATTGAACTGAATTCTAATATAGGCAAATATCGAACCTTTTTTTTTAATTTTTTTAAGTTTATACCAGAATACAAAATTAAAGCTGGTATTGTTCAGACACTCAATTAGATTCAAATTTAAAGCAAGCTTCATATAAAAATTAAGTTGAGTTGGTTGTATGTCTTTTTCACCCAATTAATCCATCAATATTTTTTTTAAACTTATGGTGATAAAAGACCATAAATCTAAATAATTAGAGTATCCGAGATAGTTTAGTGGCTAGAATTCTCGCTTGTCACGCGGGAGACCCGGGTTCAATTCCCGGTCTCGGAGCATTTTTTTTTTCTTATTCTTGTTTCTTAACTTTTAGGAAAAAATATTGATTGTATGATGTATCTATCTCTTTTTTTCTGAATCTTTCTCTTTAGACATTCAACTTGTGTTTTTTTATAATTAGTGATAGCTAGGGAAAGCTTGCTGCTGCTTTCCAGTTTCAAGTACGTACGTACGTACTCATATGCATGTCTTGCTCGGCCCTTAGAAATTGAATTTTCGATAATCAATCAACTACTATCAACTACTTGACAAGCGTATATGCATCATCCTCGTGGAGTCAATATAAATTGATCTCGTAAAATCGTAAGCAAGTTACAAGGTATAGCTACTGCTATTGAATAGTAGCCACAGCTAGGCGAATTTTAAGGCAGCTAGAAACATGCTGCTGCAGTCGAAGAAAACCAGCCAGCTAGTAACTAGCTTTCTTTTTGATTGCCAGTGTAAATGTGAATGAAGAAGAGGATTCAGCGCCTACGTCATTGTCATATGTCGTTGAAAGTTGAAGTACGCTCTTTTTTATTTAGGGACAACCTGATATTATGTATAATCCCTAAAGCAAAACCGAATGAAGTATGGTAAAGGGGTGAGAATCAAAAGCCAAGCGTTAAGCGTCAAGAGTCAAGAGGTGAGTTCTTCTTATAAGAGTTCTTATAAGAGTTCTTATAAGAGTTCTTATGCATATTCAAGTTCAACGTACGCCCAATTTCGCACAAATTTTTTGTGTGAGCTAGTGTGAACAGGTGTGAACAACCCGAGGACTCGGAGAGTGAGAAGTTTACGTGAGTCAGTTGTTCTGGTGAGAGTGAGTGGGTGAGAGTGAGAGTACTCAGCTCAATTGCTGTTCCTAGTAAAGTGAGTTGAGTGAGTCTGAGAGTGTCCTGTTCAGCTCACTACTATTCACTGTCACTGTCTAACTGTCATACTTCCAAACAGTTGTTTGTTCTCTTGCCCTTTTTACTTGTCGCCACCCAAGTATCAAGAATCAACACTCAGGGAACACATAAAGCTGTGCCTACTTCCTTCTTCCTACTTCTTAGTACCTTACCTTACATCCTGAACTTGGCAACTAACAACTTACAAAACTCTCAACTCTCAAACCCCTTTTTATGCAAAGTTGCCCTTCCTTATTGAGCTCAACACTTCCATCTAATCACAAATTACCACAATCATCACAATCATTACGTTTATTCAATAACATCTGACATGCCTCTTTTTAGGAAAGACCATCACGGCTCCAAAAAACCTCCTCCCGACGCTACTTCTACAAAACCATCAAAATCAAAACCCCAATCTCCAATCCTGTCTCAAAAAGATGATTCTGATTCCTCTTTGTACAAAACCATGTCGGATACTTCAACTTCAGATACCTCAATTCATAATTCAAGAAGTAGATCCTCTTCAATGTCTCAAAAGTTCAAGAGCTTGTTCAATCCTCATGCCGCTTCTTCAGCAAGTTTACATCAAGAAGCAATCGATTTGTCCTCTTCACCTTCCTCTCCCAACGCTACAGCAGCTACAGGTAGAACACCAGTTCGTCAATCTCTGGATTTGAAGAATGGTCATACTCAAAAATACCCTGTTCCAAATCGTCAACCTTCGGTCAGAAAGACATCCGCCGCTGACAAGAATAAGGACAAGGACAAGACTCTCAGTAGTCTTGGCACCCACCCAAAACAACAACAGCAACAACAACAATCCCAGCAAACATCAGTTACTTTACGCTCTCCTCCATCCTCTCCTGTCATCAGTATCGAACAAGCTCCTTTAACTGGTTCTTCTCTAGGTACTGGTCCAGGTTCCGCTTCCGCTTCCTCTAATAGTATTCCTCCTTTGAACGGCACTCAAAGCAAACCCCCATCCCCAGCCACAGCTACAACTGAGATAAATGATGCCCTCAACAAGTTGAAATTCATGCCACCTGTTATTGAAAATGATTTAGATGAAGTTTTGGAAGGGGGTGATATTTTATTACCGAACTCGGCTCCCGAGAGTCGAAGACCATCATTGCATTTACCACATTTACATCACCAACAACAACAGCAATCTCATCCTCGTTCTACAAGTAACTCTGCCACTCTGAATCATAATAGAGGATCTTCAGAGAATACTAGAAAGAGTAGTAGCGCCATTACGCTGAAAAAGACAAGCTCTGTCGCTTCGAATAGTTCTAGAGGTCGTGCTGAAGAATCCCGTGCATTTTCTAATTCTTCTCAAAGATCAATATCGGCAAGTTCCAATAACAACAGTAATACCAATAGACCAAGAGCATCTACTGTCTCCGCTTCAAATTCTAAAGTTCCAATACAAGGAGTCAAACACTCCAGTACCATTAATAATTCCATCTTAGCAAGTGAACATAAAGACCATGTTGTGAAATTGAAGAACGGTAGAGTTAAACTGTTCGATAACGGAGAGCATCACGAGCATGATTATACCAAGTTTAAGACACAACCGGCAAAGCTCAACAAAGTTAGTTGGTTCGGGTGGGGTAAGAAGAAAGAGGTTGAGGATGAATCAGTTGCTAGTGTTTCCAAATCCATTTCACTTTTACCGGATGCATACAGTATGAAATTGATGGAGCTGAAAAGTGACCCTTCGAACTATATTTTGAACTACGATGATTCCGACGAGGACGACGATGATGAAGATGATGATGACAGTAGTTTAGATGACGATGATAGCACGGATCAAGATTTCGATGATGAAGCTGAAGACGATATCATTGAGCCAATTATCGGTAATGAACAATTGAATTTGATCAATGTTATGAAGGAAAGTATCAAGCATCCGGAACGTTTCAGAGAGAAAATCCTGCATGATGCCACTGAAAAAATGCCTCTGTGTGAGAAATATGGTGCCATTGAAGGTGTGATCGGTAGAGGTTCATATGGTGTTGTTAGTATCACTGGGAAGTGCGATCCTAAGGATAAGAAAAAGAAGAGCTTTTTCGCTGTTAAACAGTTGAAGAAAAGACCAGGTGAATCTTTAAATCATTTCAGTAACCGAGTCACCAGTGAATTCATGATTTCTTCATCGTTGACTCATCAGGCTGTCATTAATGTCTACGATTTGATGGTTGATCCCGTGACTTTCACTTACTCTCAAGTTATGGAGTTTATCCCGTGTGGTGATTTGTTCACTTTGATTCAATCCACAGGTGGTTTAGAAGTTGTTGAATGCGATTGTTTCTTCAAACAAATTTTAAATGCCATCTCTTATCTGCACTCAGTTGGTGTGTCCCACAATGACTTGAAAGTTGAAAATTTGTTGTTGACAAAGAAAGGTCAATTGAAAATCACCGATTTTGGTACTTCAGCAGTGTTCAAGACCGCCTGGGAAGATAAAGTTCAATTGTCCAAAGGTGCCTGTGGTTCTGAACGTTACGTTTCTCCTGAACAGTTTTACTCCGATAAGCCATATGATCCAAGATTAGCCGATGTGTGGTCATTGGGTATCATTTACTTGGTTATGCTCAACGGTAGCTATGTTTGGGAAGTTGCCAAGACGATAGACGACTCATATCAACATTTCTTAGACACTAGAGCAAAATATGACTATACTAAGCATTCCTCCAATAACCACAAAGAATATAGACGGATCAAGAGAGGTGCTTTCAACCAAATTGAATCCATCACCGGTGGTCCAGTTCCTTCATCTAGACGCTACGTGTTGTACAATATGTTGAACCCTGATCCTCAATTCAGAATGAGAACTTATCAAATGTGGCAATCCGATTGGGTTAAATCAATCACGGTATGTGAGGCAGGTAGAGGACTGTTATCTTCTGAAGATTACATTCAAATGGCCATAAATGCACACTGTACAACGACTCCATCAGTGGCATCAACTTCATCATCTTCAACAGCAGTTAATTCAACACACCAACTCACTGTCCCACATGGCAAATCCAACTCTAGTGGAACCGGTTTAACTGCTGTAGTTTCACCATCATCTCAGACTTCGGTTTCTTCATCACACGGATTGCGTAATGGAAGCCCAGGTTCATCTGCAGGCCGTACTTATTACAACACCAATTCGAACCAACTTTTAAATTCAAATAATGAGTCTACGTTAGTTGACAAGTACACTAAACGGAATGGAAGTGATCAGTCTGTTCATTCCGCTGAAAAGACTAACCCTGCTGCCTCTTCAAGTTCCATTGCTACATCACAAGGCCAGGCTCCTAGTGGTCCGCTAGGGTTAGGCTTTTTCAGAAAACGGAGTGGTAGCCCAAAGGGAAAAGACAAATGATCTCAATCTGATTACTGAGATATTGTTTTCGATGTTTCCCCTTTTTCAGTCATTCCTTTTTTTTGAGTCCTTTGCATTATTTAGGTTCTCCCCCGATTTCATTTCTTGAAGTTGAAGATTGAAGCCGGTGCTAGCTGGCCTAGTCGTTTGTGCGACCGTACGCTGATTCCTGTTATTTTATTTCTTTAACAATCCACATATTTCATTACATTTGTCTATTGATGCTACTACCACAACTCCTGTTAATCGACTTCCCATCGATACTATCACCACAACTCTCATTTTCAAAAAATCGCTCAAAGCTCACCATGCTTCACTCACGATTCATCATCATCATCCAACATCCATCAGTTTTTTTAATTTGATTCATTTCATCACCGTTTGATTTTTTTCTGTGTACATATTATAAAATTCTTTCCATTTGTTTTTTCCCCTTCATTATATAGCCTTGTTTTCGGCTACACATCTTCTCATTTTCACTCATATTTTTTTACTTCATCATCTGTCGTATGCATACTTTGACATATGCCACCCTTTTTTACTAGTAAGTTCACCCCATGCATTCTCTTCATTTGTTATTTCTTTTTCCCCAGATCGACCCCAAAAAAACTTTCTTGTCAATTGTACCTATAGTAGGTTCCTTCACTACTAAAACTTCTTCATTTTTTTTTCATTCTTAAATCTCCTACTTTACATCTATCATTATCATATCTTATTGAATTGCACACCATACATGTATATCATATCATGCTTTCTTTTACTTCGATCTCTTTCCTCAACTTTATTATATCATTTACGAAACCATACGGTCCCTTTTTTTTTATATCTTGTTTTTTAATAATTTAATTTGCCTGATTTTATATTGTCTTTTTTTATCTCATGTTCCATATGGATCCACCACCATGTTTAATTTAGTTTTAATTATTTGAAATCACCTTTCTGTTAGCCTTATAAGAGAATATTGATTGAACAGTCTGAGGCTCATGGAACTTTGAAAGTCTCGAGATGGTCAGTAAGAATAAATCCTTTTAACCGTCTACATTACATAACTCATCACAATAAAAATGTATGTGTCAACAAGCTTAGATAAGGGAAACTATATTAATAAATCGAAAGTACAGAAAAACTAAAGACAGATTACTCAAGCGGAAGCAGTGAAGTATTCTGGGAAAGCATTCATGTTAGCATCCAAACTACCCTTCTTAGACAAGAACTTAACGTAAGCACCGTCATCCTTAACTTCATTGTTTTGTCTCTTAGCAACGTAATCAGCTCTGTTTAATGGAGTGAAACCCCACTTCTTAGAGATAATGATTCTTTGTTGACCTGGGAACTTGTATCTGGATCTTCTCAAAGCTTCAATAACGACAGCTCTGTTGGATTCCTTGGTTCTGACAGAGATCAAAACTTGACCAATGTCAACTCTGGCAGCCAAACCATGTGGCTTACCCCAAGCACCTCTCATACCTTGTTGCAATCTATCGGCACCGGCACATGACAACATCTTGTTAATTCTCAAAACGTGGAAAGGATGAACTCTGATTCTCATGTGGAAAGAATCTCTACCAGATTGGGTGGTGATGTACTTGTTGGCACAAATTCTGGCAGCTTCCAAAGCTTCAGAAGACAATTGTTCCAATTCGTTGGAAACCAAGTGAACACACAATGGGAATTCATCAACGGTAGCCTTCTTCTTACCCAAGTCAAAAATTCTGACCTTGGCGTCTGGAACACCTCTGTTGTATCTAGACTTTGGGAAAGGCTTGTTCTTACAGTATCTGTAACATCTAGCTGGTCTTCTAGCCATCTTGAAATATTCTAAAGTATCAAAAGGTAATAAATTGAAATGTTAGTTGTTATACTCTTAATGAATATTGGAAAATCACAGACGATGATTGATTGAAATGTTGTGCCAATTAGTTTTGAACTGATAGTGATTTGTAATCAAGTTGAAACAGATTTGTTGCTGTGGTGTTGGCAAATAGTTGTTATATAATCCACTGGTCAGAAATATGTTGGTGATGGATGATCCACACTTACTCTTTGTGTTATGTGTTTAAGTATTGGCTTGATATGTTTAGCTGAAATGATTTCGATAATGTATATTGAAGACAAGAAATGAAATGAGCTGATACTTGAATCGTTTTATACGGAATGCAAGAACCGAAGGCAAAGTGTCCATGGCGTGTGACCTTGTGAGATCCGGCAACCATTACTAATCATCACCACACTTGCAATTTTTTTTTCAGATGACAAATTTCGGATGCTGTGAAAATGCTCAGGTAACTTTCAATTTCAAATGTTTATTTGAAATGTTTATTTGAACTATAATTGCCTTCAAAGTGTTTCTAGTTCATTACTATTGAGATGATGCTGTATTTGTATCAATGATTTTTCAAATGGCTTGAATTTCCTCTGGTTTGTGGTTTTTGTCACTATGTCCAATTTTGTCACTTTCATTCGGTATTTGCTGGTTCAACATGGCTCAACACTGGATTTCAATCATCATTCGGTCTGTTGCTGTCGTTTCAAGTGACTTACCTTATGTGGTTTAACTAAAAGTGCTCGTTAACTATGTAATCTATCTAATACCGTGTGGTTTGTGTATAGATTTGACCACCTTCAAAATACTTTTACCCACACAGGCCACTCAGTCTCTCAGTGCCTGCAAACGCCAGCCGGTTTCCTCTGCTGGAGCGAACTGCGAGGTGAGAGCCGCTGGGCGCACGCACTTTGCAATTGGCAGACTGGTTCTTCCCCCAGAAATTCTCAGTGCGAGGGTTTGCTCAGCCCAGCGGGGTATCACGTGCAAACCGCGTGACGAGTGAGAGAGATCTTTTGCATGGATCTGGTGGAACTTGGGTGGGTGGGTCTTCAAGCTCTTCCTTGTATCAACTGTACGAGGTACCACATATCATCTATTGAAACTGTAATATCCTTCAGTTTTTCATACATACGTTCCACTTTCTATTGGAGAACTAGCTTGATCAGTGAAAATGATCAATTCACCTATGGCTTTCTCCAGAGATATCATGCAGTGATTCTACTCTCTAGTCGATCACTCGAATTTCTGGACATCGACAGTATCGCAATATTACTGTTGAAACATATTCAACCAATTGATAATAACAACTATTGACTTAGATTTACTCAGAACCAGTGATCTGTTTCGGATGACAGTTAGCTCTTCAATTTGTAGTGACAGCCAGACTGTATGTTAACGAGGACAGACTATTTATGAGTGTGATCTCTTCAGATTGTGGAAGTGGTTTTTATAATGTATTCATTATATTGTCTGAAAGCCAGTAGATGTTGTATCTTATTCTAGGGGACACTTTCCTGTTGGTTATCTGTTGTGTGTTCTTGATGATCTCAACAGTGATTCATCATATAATGAGCATTGATCATTCTTCTTAATCATCATAAAACAGCACTTTTGTGCGGCTCAAACTTCCAATTTTCCTCATCAACAGAACGAAACAGCAGGAGATATTCAAATGTTAACGAATGAGAGGACCAATCATAGAGAGTTTGGCATATCTAAACCAGGACCACCTTTAATTTATCAATCATACAATTACCATGTCAGTATGTTCAATAATGCAAACATAATTTGTGCCAATAATTCCATTGAATTCCCCACAATGAACCAAAAGATATACTAACAAACAACCAATCTATATCATGATTTATCAATCTACAGGCTGAACAAAACCTACAAACCCCAGAACCACAACTACAGCAACAACAACAGTCTCCATCGATAACATCTCCGACGGGAACACCAAATTTGCCACCTACCGCATCCAACCAATCTAACACACAACAATCTCCACGTCGTTACAACAGTAACAACAATAGATCAAACAGACAAAACAACAGAAACAAAAACCAAGGAAACAACAACAACAATTCAAATGGCCCACGTAAGAGAAAAGCCATTTTGGATTTAACAAAATATACAAACCAAAAAATGGCCATCAGTTTAATCGGTGGTCGTGAAATCACAGGTATTTTGAAAGGTTTCGATACATTATTGAATTTGGTTTTGGATGAAACCGTGGAAGTGATTAGAGACTCAGATGGTAAGTTGCCTCCTGTGAAAGAAGGCTCAGATGATACTACAAGTGGAAACCAGAGAAAGTTAGGACTTGTTGTTGTTAGAGGCCCTTTGTTGTTGACTATTTCTCCATGCGAGGGATTTGAAATTATTGAGAATCCTTTTGTTGAGAATGTCAGCGCTGGTGGAGAAGAGGCTGTCATTTGAACAAGTTTTGAAACAAGAATTTACAGGATATCTATTCTCTTTTTTTAATGAAAATTACTTTCAATTTTGCTATTAGAAAAGTGCCAAAACCAGGAAATTTGTTAACCATCATGGCTCAAGAAGACTATCGAGTATATCGGTAAAATCAATTAAGTGATATATTAATCCGAAGGAATATCAAAGATGCAAAGTAAAAGGAAAAAAATAATAAATGACACAAAAAATTTAAAATAAAATGAAACAAATTAAATGCAATATTATAAATGAACTGGGCAAATGCGAAAAGAGAGACCCAGAAACATTTGAATAAAAAGAAAAAGAAAAAATTTAAAAAAGTAAATGGACAAAATGCTTTCCAGAGAATCCCGGTAAAACATTAATTAACTACTACTGGCTCCAGTGGAATCATACTTACCAACCTCAGCATCCACAGCAGCTACACTGACATCAATACCGTCATTATTAATCACACCTGCTTCCGTGCCACCAACCATAGCATCAATCAGTGGTCCACCCAGGGAACTAGAACGGGAATGACCCGAGCCTGACTCACGATGTCCTTTAGCTTTAGCAGCCTCGATTTTAGCAGCTTCTGAAACACTGCTTTTTCTGCTTGAACTAGAATGAGATTCTTTACCAAGATGATGACTATGATGATGATGGTGATGATGGTGGTGGTGTTCATGTGAGTGAATATGATGCAGATGGTGATGTTCTTGAGAATCCTTACTGTTACGACTGTCCAAGCTGTGGGTGTCATGCAGACGTTCACGTGCCTCTTCTTTGATATGGCTAAGATGTGAGCCCAGACGTGTACGATGAGAAGACGACTGAGATGGCATAGATTGAATGGATCTAACTCCGTTGATTTCTCTAGTTGACAGCTCTTTATCTGAAGAATCAGCATCTGGGACAGTTGTAGTCGTAGTAGTTGCAGTAGGTTCAAACAGAGAACCACCAACAGTGGTGCTTATAGTCTTTGCACGATTCTCGTCTGATGAATCGGAAGAATCAACAAATCCTCTAAACAACGTCTTTTTGAAATTCTCCAAGGTATCATTAGCGGCTTCACTAACGGTATTCAACATATTAGTAGGTCCATCATAAGTGAATGACTCAACATCGTCTAACCAAGCATAGTCTTGAGCACCATCTGAATCACCCGAGTCCTCACCACTGGTGTACGGTTCGTCTTCGTCAGTACTTGAAATACCCTTAATGGAACGTGTCTTGGATGCAGGTGTCATGGATCTCGATCTGGACTTAGAACGTAGTTTATGCTTGTGTTTATGGTTGAAATGGAAAATCGCCTCTGCAGCTTGTTTCACGTCCTGTTCATCTTCAAATGCATCATCGTCATCATCATCGCCATCTTCGTCAACTTTTGACTGTCTCCATTGTTGGGCTGTCTTTGCAGATTTTGCTAACTTGGATTCAGTTAGAGCAACTGGTAGGTAGTTTGACTTTGTAGTCCCAGTTGATGAGAGAGTAGTGTTTGGACCAGATGAAGCAGCCAATGGAGGAGGAACTGAAGGATTGACCGATTTGGCCATTGGTGAGGGCACAGGACCATTAATTGAAGCAGTCGATGATTTACGTCCAGTGAGACTCCATTTTCTGGTAGGCTTATAGGTCCCATCAGTATTAGAATTGCTATTTTGTTCGATTGAAGTCTCTTCAGACATAATTTTCGAAAACTTCTTATCTAATTCTTGCTCATTGGCTTCAATATCTTCTCTATTCGACTTCTTACCTGACAGACTCCATTTTCTACCAGCTCTTGGAGGAACATCACCTTCAACTTTTGCAGTTGGTTTAGGGGGTTTTGCAGGTTCATGCCATTCATAATTAGCATAGTCTTCACCTTTAAATGCCTTTTCACCGAAATGTTCTTCTACCAGATGATCAATCACGGGCCACCCATAAGCATTTGCAAATTTTCTTCTGACAACCATATTGTTGTGAGCATCAGGCAACAAATTCACCAACACTTTACGCCATGTCATTCCCTTGTGCCATCTTCTAGCTATTCTTTCTTCCAAAATCTTATGTCTCTTACCTGGGTCCAGAGAGTCTAACATAGTTGTAGTTGTTCTAGGTAGTGTACGACGAGGAATTGAATCAGGTTTGTAAATCTTATCATGCAAAATAACATTCTTTCTAGAGTTTGGATCCATTAGAAACTTCATTGGTGGTGTGGGCTGTAGCAACACGTTAGTCATGGACTCTATAACGTTTGTATGTGGAATTTTTACCATTTTTTCAGCTGCCTTGTTAAACTTTGATTCATTTGATGATTGCTTATTCTTGAAAATACTTCCTATAGTTGTCACTTTGGATTGAAGACTTGGGTCATTTTTAACCATTGAAGTGGACTGAGCTGGATCTTTCAGCTGTGAATCGCTGTTGTTCTTATCACTATCAGCATTGCTATCAATACTAGCAGCCTCATCTGTTCTGGTCTGATACCTCACGTACTTCTTACTTTTCTTCACAGGAGTGGGCTGAAGTAATGGTACATAATAACCAAGCACATTTTGGACAGGGTAAAGCAACTTGTTTTTGATAGTATTTGAAATATCATCCAAACCGAAATTATCATCTTCACTAGACTGCGTATGATTATTGGCTTGTTGTCGATCATGTTCTTGAGAGCCTCTATCTCTATTTTCCATATTTGAAGGAATTTCAGCGACTCCGTTATTACTAGAGGGAGCAGTTATTGGTAAAGCATCTGGGTTTAATGAGTTTTGGGCTTTCAAAGCCTCATAAACTTTTCCCAAACCTTTCCAATCCAAGAACACCAAAGCAGACGTTCTTAATGGAACAATACCATCATTCAAAGTGTTAGCATAGAGAGTTCTTCTCTTGAACTTTTTGAGAACTTTTCGGGTGTTGTCTGAGGGGAGAAGCAATAACAATGGCTTGGAACCTTGCAAGTTCAAATCCATTCCAGTTTTACCAACAATACCAAAACTTAAAGCCATTTTAACATAAGCGGGGTTTTCATTTGAAATACCTAGCAAAGGTGAAGCCAGGTAAATCAAATTCTCAAGTTGATAACTATCGAAAAAGTTGGGATAGTTATGCTGTATGTAAGAAATGGCGAATGTTTGAGTTGGACCACCTAAAGAATGTGCAATAAATGATATTTTGGAAATATTAAGTGTTGGGGTAACTTCGTGTATTAACCATTCAGCCACTCGTCTACCTAAATACTTGATTCCTCTTTCCGTCTTACACACGTTTCCAGTATAGGCTCTCACGCAAATGTTATCACCTGTTTTTTCAGACATCTGCTCAATTTTCTCTTTCAAATAAAACATATCCGCAGTACTGTTGGAATGCAAACCATGTGTTAAAACCACCAAATGAACATTATCATTTTGAAAAGGGGGAGGCTTATTCCATAGATCAACAGTGGGAATAAATTGAACATCCAGCTTGCTTGAAAATTTCCCAGTGGAATCACCAAAATTATGTCTATGCAATTTATCTTGATCCAGACCAACCATGATCTCGTAATGAACGTCGTTTGAAGTGGARAACAAAATCTGACTCTGCACATCGACAACCCAAACATATTTTTCTTTCAAAGTATGCAAAGACAACTCAGCACAAATCGATTGACCAGCAGCTAGATTCGGATCATACTTGGGCTGATCAGCAGTAATGAAACATGGTTTGTCAGAATGATAATCTTCCGAACAAATATCCACATAAAGCACATAGGGACCAGCGATGTACGCTGCYCGTAATGGTAAGAATTCAACATTTTTGATTTTAACAAACAACGACTGATTTAAAAAATCCAATGATTGCTCATGATCTTCATCTTTGCCTTCATTATTCTGTGGTATGTAAGTGATGATGAATCTGTGTGTGCCTCCAATTTTGATTGAATGATGGGAACGATAGAGATGGGAAGGGTCCTTTGGTGTCGCCATCGTGTGAGGTTCAGGGACCGTTTGAAAGTTGGTGTTTGTTATATTGGTGGTGAAATTGATGGAGATTGGAATTTAACCTATTCTGGGGGCTTTCTTTGGGAATTGAAGCTGTTTGCATCTGCTACCCTGTTTCTTGAGACCAATCGAGTTCAATGATTACTCTTTGTCGTTTGCACAATTGTTTGGTTCGGTCCTTATCCACTGCCCAGCGCCAAYCAAGTCTTGCCAACTGGACCTTACTCTTTCCTTAAGCTCCGAGAATCGATGGCCAAATCAACATAGCCACACTGTACTGCCACAAAACAAGCAAGTGTGGCGCATTGCATTCAAAAATAGACGCGTCGATATTTAGGCCATACATGCATGCGTCGATATCTCATCAGAAGAATTTTTATTCCCGGTGAGCGGCTCGGCATTTTGTTTCGGTCATGTGGAAGAGTGACTGACTCCAGCCAGCAGCTACCTGTGATGAAGTTTTCAGTCTGACTCATTTTCCACTTCGATCACTCTAAGTTTGTGGCCACACAGCTGTCATTCATTGCCGTTGACAGGGATATGTTTTGCGAAGGGATGCAATGTGGTCAATAACAACTCAGGTAAGCATGAGCCCRTTCTACTGAAGTTGTAAGTGTTATTAACCAGTTGGAGACCACACATGGGCGGTCTTTGGAAAATGAACCAACTGAGAAAGGGCGGGAAAACAGGTCAAAACCGCTGCAACATTAGACCGGAATTACCGTATTGGGACAAATTCCGATGGTATTCAGAGCGCTGGCTCCTGTTTGCGGGCCGGTGCAGCGAAATTGGATTGAAAAATTTTGATGTGAGATCGAGTCATCAGACATTTGAGAGCAGTGGTTGGTCCATTGGTGTTGGTCTGATGCCTGAAGCTATTCCAGACTGACTCATTTCTGGTGGTTCTGCCTTGGATTTATATACCCTTGTTATCCTCCTTTCAAACACTGTTTACGCTTGTTGCTTCTGCTGAACAATACAATTCTTCACAAAGACTCAAYATTGCTCTGTTTTAARGCTGCTATCTCACTTGCCTGACTCCTCAAACGTTTCTTCTTCTGCAGTTTCTCCAGGTTTTTTCAAATTTATTTCGACTAATTTTTTTTAGTTGACTTGAACCTTCTCCACATCATTGGCAAAAACACTATTTATCAACAAATCAACAACCATAAACAAAAATGCTTGCAAGCACTCTAAGATCTCAACTTGCCAGAAAGTCCATAACGAGGGCTCTTCAACAATCTTCCAAATTGGCTGTCATTTCAACTATACGTTGTAAGTCATCATCTTCTCAAAACATCATAACAGAAGGAAGACCACAACCATCTCCAGCCTTCGATGCTGCCAGTTCSGCCACYTCTAAGCCATCTCCTCTCAAACTCAAAACCCACCGTCATCCAAATGTCAACACAAAAATGGATGACTCCATGATTGGTTTCACAGGAGGTCAAATCTTCCACGAAATGATGAAGAGACATAAGGTTGACACTGTCTTTGGTTACCCAGGTGGTGCCATTTTGCCAGTCTATGATGCCATTTACAACTCCAGCGCTTTCAAGTTTGTCCTGCCAAAGCACGAACAAGGTGCTGGTCATATGGCTGAAGGTTACGCCAGAGCAAGTGGTAAGCCAGGTGTTGTCCTAGTCACATCTGGYCCAGGTGCCACTAACGTCATCACCCCTATGGCCGATGCCTTAGCTGATGGTGTTCCATTGGTTGTGTTTACCGGTCAAGTTCCAACCTCTGCCATTGGTACCGATGCTTTCCAAGAAGCCGATGTTGTTGGTATTTCCAGATCATGTTCCAAATGGAATGTTATGGTGAAATCTGTCGCTGAATTACCAAGAAGAATCAATGAAGCTTTTGAAATCGCTACTACTGGTAGACCAGGTCCAGTTTTGGTTGATTTGCCAAAGGATGTCACCGCTGCCATTTTGAAAGAAGCCATTCCTATCTCATCCACGATCCCATCAAACACTCTATCTAAGATCACTGCTCCAGAAACCACTGAATACACTGCTAAGTGCATTGAAAGATCTGCTAAGTTGTTAGCCAAGGCCAAGAAGCCTGTTATATATGCTGGTGCCGGTATCTTGAACTCCCCAGAAGGTCCAGCCAAGTTGAGAGAATTGTCTGAAAAGGCCCAAATCCCAGTCACAACCACATTACAAGCTTTGGGAGCGTTCGATCAACATGATGAAAAGTCATTGGATATGTTGGGTATGCACGGTTCTGCTGTTGCCAACATGGCCATGCAAGAGGCTGATTTGATTATCGCTTTGGGTGCCAGATTCGATGACAGAGTCACTGGTAATGTTTCCAAGTTTGCTCCAGGTGCTAAACTCGCGGCAGCTGAAGGCAGAGGTGGTATCATTCATTTTGAAATTTCACCAAAGAACATTAACAAGGTTGTTGAAGCCACCGAGGCCATTGAAGGTGATGTCACTTCCAACYTGGAAGTTTTCAACGATTTGGTTGCTGAAGTGAAGGAAAGACCAGAATGGTTCGCTCAAATCAAGGAATGGAAGGAAAAATACCCATACTCATACCAATTGGAGACCCCTGGTTCTAAGATCAAGCCACAAACTTTGATCAAGGAAATTGACACACAAGCTACTTTACTAGACAAGGAAGTCATTGTCACCACCGGTGTCGGTCAACATCAAATGTGGGCCGCTCAACATTTCATATGGAAGAACCCAAGAACTTTCATCACTTCTGGTGGTTTAGGTACCATGGGTTACGGTCTGCCAGCTGCCATTGGTGCTCAAGTTGCCAAGCCAGATGCCGTTGTCATTGACATTGATGGTGATGCCTCTTTCAACATGACTTTGACAGAGTTGTCATCTGCCGTTCAAGCCGGTGCTCCAGTGAAGGTTGTTGTGCTAAATAACGAAGAACAAGGTATGGTTACCCAATGGCAATCTTTGTTCTATGAGCACCGTTACTCTCATACCCAYCAAGCCAACCCTGACTTTATGAAGTTGGCTGATGCTATGGGTGTCAAGGGTATCCGTGTCTCCAAGCAAGAAGAATTGAAGGATTCCGTTGCYGAATTCTTGAGCTATTCTGAAGGTCCAGTCTTGATGGAAGTTATGGTGGAGAAGAAGGTGCCTGTTTTGCCTATGGTGCCTGCCGGTAAAGGTTTGCATGAATTCATTGAGTTCGATCCTGAATTCGAAAAGGAACAAAATGAATTAAGACACAAGAGAACCAATGGTAAGTATTAGAGACTTTCATCGTTGATTTCGATTTGTACATAATAATTTATAAGTCAATCACAAGGCCGTCCTTGCGATGACGTTCTTCCTTTAGATCCATCCATACAGTGCAAATGTTTCCCTTTTCATTTTGTCCGCGTGTTTACGTTATCTTACTCCTTTTTGCTTYACGATCATATATTATTATACTTGTTCACAAATAAACAAAAAAAAGTGAAAATTTCCTACTACTTTCATATACGACTCTTGTTTTTTCTTTTCTTTTGTTTGTTTAATTTTTTTCTTATGTTCATCTTCCTCCCTTTTTCTCTTTTTCTTCTCTAATTTTGGTTTACAAAAATATTTAAATTCTTTATATTTATCAAAAAAGAAGAAAAAATATTTATTACGTAAGAAAAGAAATATACAACGACTGAACAATAATTTTGGAAAACTAACAATTCAAAATCAATTTTTCTTGAAGAACTTTCCAAACTGCTTCAAATTTTCATTCAAATTCTTCTTGTTATCTTCACTGATGCTGAAAGTTTTGGCGAAATTCTTTTCCAAGTTATCTCTAGTGGTTTGCAATGATTGACGATCGAACAAATTGCTTAGATTTTGTTGGCCAACCAAGAAGTTCTGGTTCAAGTTAAGTTTTGGAGAATTGGAGCCTGAACCGGATGGTGCGAATAAGTTTGTGCTTGCGGTTGGTGAGCTCAACAATAGTTGACTCATTGAAGAAGTGTTGGAAGAGGCAATAGGTGGGTCAATTGACAATTTGTTCAAGAATGGATCACTTTCAACCAATTCATCATCTCCATCAGCAGTACCATTTGTGAGTTTAGACTCTTGGTATGATCTCAATTGAGTTCTAAACAAATCCATATATTTGAACTTATCGTTTTCAAAAGTTGATTCATTTTGTAATTTACCTTTCAATTTCAAAACTTTCACAAAGTTAGCAAAGCTGCGATCACCAATGATTTTGAAGTAATTTATCACAAATGCATCGGAAGGTTTCATTGGGGTCATTAGAATCTTGAGTAACTTATCTATCTTATCCACCTTAGTTGAGACAAACTTCTTATAGTTTTTAGCAAATGTAGCTTTCATTGTCTCCAGGTTAGTTGGACTACCAAGAGTGGCTTGTTCAGGTAATTCTAAAAAGAATGATTTCAATGTTTGTAAATCCAACAACAATTGTTCAGCCATAATACCCGTGATAGGTCTCAACTTGACCATATTGATCATCAAATCGTTCAATATTATCTCAATCAATTTGTCAATAAAATTTCTAATGTATAACGGTCTATTGAACTTTCCAATGATCAACTGACAGTTGTCTTTCAAAACACCTTTGATAGAATGTAGATATCTAGATTCACCAGTGATATCTTTTAACGTTTTCCAATTGAAGTTGCTCATCTCTCTCCATGCCAATTGTAAGTCATTTTCAATTTTAAGGTACATCAATCCCATACACTTGCTGATTTCATTCAAGTATAGATTTGTTTGTTTTTCGAAATTGATTTTTGGTACGAGCTTTTCATCATTTAACAACGAAATCATTCTTTCTTCCAGTTGTCCAATGGTAATTGAACAGTAATCAGCAGTATTCAAAACAAGACAAATGATGTCAATGGCTTCATCTTGTTCAGAAATGGTACCAGACAACAAAGTTTTATTATCCGGTAACAGGGATTTCAAGACTTGAGACTCATAACTGTCCAAATACTTGCCAAAAGTTCTAGCTAATTTGATCAATGGTGCACCATTTGACAATTTGGATAATTGGGTCAACATGTTTCTGTACATTCTGAACAAATCAGCAGACGATTCCAACACATTCAACAGAGCCTCTGAGTTTGGATCACTATCAGAAACACCTGATTTCTTCAACATGTTGTCTGGGTTCATAAACTCCAAAAACTTCTTCTCAATCAACGTGCCTTGGTACTTGATCCAAATGTTCAAATATGGTTCAAACACAACCGAGATGGATGAATCAAAATTGTATCCGCTGTCTTTGAAAAGCACGTTCAAATAATTCTCAAAATCTAAGGAATCAGTCAATGAATTAATCAACAAGTTCACATCAACTGGACCTGATCCGTTCAATTTGGTTTCTTTGGATGTCACCTCTTTCAAATCTTTATTTGTCAACTCACAGAAACTCTTAGTTAAATTCAAGTTCATGCTCCAGTCTGAAGGAAATAGTTTGGCTTGATTTTTTTCAAAATTGTTTAATATTCTTTGGAAATAAATGAACCGTCTTTTCAAATTGTCCAAAGAACCAGCTTCTTCAGAAGATTTGAAAATTGTGGTTATATCTTTCAAAACATTGTTGATGTACCAGTTTGACAATTTTTCACGGTAAGCTTGACCAAGTAAATCCAATATCTCACAACCGTAAATRAGTTGTGATTCATCACTTAGATGTCGACTCAATTGCGTCTCGAAATCATTGAAAATATTATCAATGATTTTATTCTTCAGAGAACCGATTCTTTTATTCAACGTATTGATCTCATCAATACTCTTATAAGTTTGAAAATGCATCATTAATTCCAGAACAACACTTAACATCTCTTTTATCTTCTTGTAGTTTTTGATTTCAATCTCATCCATAGTCAAATCAGTCAATGAATCATAGGAGATAATCAACATTTGCAATCTTTTCAAAATGGTCATTGATAAAGTTAAATTTTTCTTGCAATTATCCAACTTTTTGATGTTGCTTGTCATATCATTGATGGTTTTCCCTGTTGATTTAGCTAATGTTTCAGTGATATTAAATTGATCAATCAACTGGGTCAATTCAGTGTCCACCCTAACTAACGGGTCCGCTGGCAAGTTGGGCTGTTGTTTTTCCTTTGGCTTCGGCTGTTTTGTTTCTACTTTTCCATTYCCATTCTCATTCCCTTCTTCAAYAGTTCTCATTGAAGTATCGGCATCATGAGACACTGAGCTAACAAATTGTTGGTTGTTCAAATAATTGCTGTTCTTCTCTTTGATCTCAGATTCAAGCTGGAGCTTATAAACATTTGTATAACTTAAAGCGTCATCTAAATCGGCAAGATTGTTAGGATGGCCAAACATTTGGAAAATATCAGCCAATGGATCATAGTTTTCAGATTCAATGTCATTGTTGAAAGTACCGTTCCCGTTGGTTAGACTTGTTGTGCTGGAATTTCGATGGGATGTCAGAGGTTTTGAAGGGAGGCTGGAACTTCTTATGAGCTGGTCTTTGAAAGAAAGGTTATTTGAAGTCATTATTATGATGCTGTTGATTGTGGAATTTCGACTGTTGCCTTTTCGAAGAGGACCTGGCAGAAGTGTCTTTTGAAGTTGTATCCCGTTCCTTCTTCCCACTCTTTTACGTGAATTCAGAAACGTCTCCTGAACTTTCGTCTGTTTATCGCTCTTGACAATTGACAACTGGTGCAAKTCGGCGTTCGAGCTCGCGTAAGAAGTTAGAACTTAGAAGCTACAACACTTAAAACAAGTTAACAGTTAACATCAAMGATATAGATACAGACAGACCGATATACATACTATCAGACAACCAAAATCAATGGTTGCAAAAAAAAGTGAGYCTYTTACTTTGTCACAACTTTTGAGATCTCACCTGAAGTCTATATCAACATGATTCATCAAAGCTGGCATCCTCAATTTGAATGRAACATTTTCTTGCATATATAGTTCAGCTCACAACTGTTACCTTCAGAGTCCATCAACAATCCAATTGTGAAAGAGAGGAGAATTACTCCTCCAAAGATAGCAACCATGTGTGCTCACTAGAGATCTTTCAAGAACAGGCCCTAAACTTGGCTCCATGACGCACACTTGAGTGGGTGCAAGGTTGGGAAATTGGTATTCAAGTATCCACTTATTGCAAATTTTCTTGCAGAAATGAAGAGTTTTGTTTTTTGGAGGACTTGGGAAAGGTTGTTGGCCAGAATTACTCCAAATTACAGGCCAATATCACACGATCGAGGGCCATTTTTCTGGTATGKGATAAGGGGAAGTTCGAGTGAACTAAAATTGTTGAAGTTTGAAATTTATAACACCACAACTTGAATATATCCAAATTTTCCTTTTTTATGAATGGAAAACTATACAGACAAGAGCAAGCCAACAGCATGAATTTTGAAACAGATGACTCAGTTCTAATACAATTCATAGCACAGTTTCCATTAGATATCATTTCCTTGATTTTCAAGTATGTCATTGAGATCAATAACCAGTCTTCAAGCGATGTTGTCGACTTGATGTTGATGCCACATCATGAAGTCTTGGATTTTTCCATTACCCAATACATATCAGAAGCTACAATTCCATATATTCCCCTTCCTCAATGTCGTGTGAAGAAAAACATTTTTGATCAGTATCTAAATGGGTCTTTCATAAAATTGCTATCTTCAAGAGGTATTCAATTCAAAGAAATAAGGATAAGGGCTACCAGGATGGTAATCATGTTTGGTGATGAGTATATGTATAATAAAAGAATTCTAATTRATTTCCCAGATTGTTTCCAGTCCTTTTGATTCACAACCGTCGATTCAAGATTTTCCCGGCGGCAAGTACCACTCTATTCCCAAGTGCGGTTCCACACTCTTGTTGTTTGTATGGACAAAGACTTTGAACTATTGGAAGAATTCCCCACCTTGAGAACTTTGGAAATAAACATAACGATTGAGAAGCCATTGGATTTGTCCTTAGTTAGATGTGCAGCGAAGAAGGCATCAGAGTGGGTAAAAAGAGGTGAAAGAGAAGGGACTGCAAAACAGGCCAATCTATTGATTGATGATTTTGAGTGCACATCCGGTGACCTTATTAGTGGAGGTGGGTTGAATGCTGATGGCATCCTCAGTCAATATGATTCCTTTCACATTTATGAAACTAGTGATTACRGCTTCAATAAAGGCTGGGTGGAGAAAGACTCTTTACCATTTTTTGCTGGTTTCGAAAATAGAGTGCTCTCGATGACCTATATTGTGACAAAAACTGATGAAGTTGATGAAGTTGATGAAGATGATGAAGATGATGATGGTGCAGGCGAAGATCTTAATGGTAACTTCAATTGGCTTCATCGATTCTCATCATTGAAGAAAATAAATTTGATTATCGAAGATTTGGACTGGGATTCTGTTTATCCCATCAAGTTGGAGAGTTATACGATTGGGATTTTAACAATTTGTAGAGATGACAGGAATGCTGTTCTGTTGAATATGCCTAAATTACGGGAGTTATGGATTGGTGATAATCTGTATAGGCATCGAGAGGATATGGGAAAGTTGGAGAATTTACAGTTCATAGCATAAGCTTCAAGTTTGTTTTCATCTAAATAAAAGAGAGTCTTGTTTTAATATCCTTAAGAGCCCCACTTCATTACTTTGTATATATACGGTTCATCAGTCAATCGGCATTCAGTTGAGATAACATCCTGTTTCCTAWACCTAACTGCAGAATCTGGATGAGCTCTAAACTACTATACGAAATTATAGAAAATACAACACATATCTATTTACGTGTTAATAATTAATATACAGAGCAAAAAGTGGGAGGCTGATGAGAGGAGATGATGAGAAGAAAAGAAGCAGAAAAAGACACAAAAAAACAAAATGAATGCCTATTCGTAACATAAAAGTATAAAGTTACAAAACAAAACGWCAACCAAGACTAAAAACTTAACCAGTCATGATTAATTCAAATGATCATTTCATTTGGATTAGCGGAATCCTTCTTCTTTAATTTGATACCTAAGAGAGCCAAAGCTTGCACCAACTTGTTGTAGAAAACTTGCATACCATATTTGACCAAATTACTTGACGACTTCTTATCATCATCCTCTTTTCTATCCATTGTAGTTGGCAAATTGATATCATTGGAACTCAAAGAAATGAAGAAACTGAATGGGATAAACCAAATCATCAACCCGAAAAATGAGGAAATTTCAGTAAAGTTAGGATAATGRGGCATCTTGAACCCAGGTTTGAGTCTTTCGTCAATTGTTGGAATATAAGGATTGTTGAAATGATGAAACCAAGCAAAATGGTTTAAGATAGTTAACGTCAAAGAAATGAGGAAGTTAACAGATGTAAGTTTCAAATTTGGGAAGTTGTTGAGGTTCTTATAGTATGCGAAATTCGTCACCAATGAAAGCAAAACATATTTAAATGGCAAGTCATCGAAGAAACACAACAATACTAGGAACACAGAAATGATTTTGATTGTTTTGTCAAGAAATCGTCTTGTTAGTTCCAGATTCTCTTCGATGATTTCAGATAAGTAGTATAGACCGGATGCGATTGCCAAAGTGATTCCAACGAAACCGAGGACCGACCCCAGTATGGCTAGTAATTGAAGAAACATGGTGGAATGTTTTTGCTGTGTAGTTTGGTGCTTTTGTGGTGGTTTGATGTGTAATTTGTAGTTGTATAGGGCAAAAGTATTTGTAGTTTTATGTAACACAACACGGTATAACTTCCAAGGCTCTACCTACTACTTTAGACCCATTTGATCTTTGATTTGTCCACGTAACACGTCCAATCACAGCGCTGGTGCACGGGTTTGAGGCTTACAAAATTTATTTTTTTTCAAATAAAAAATCAGATTTCTTATCAGCCTTTTTTTCACCCTATACTAAGACAAGTTATTCAAACATACATAAACTTAACAACAAAAAACAAATACAAAAATGGGAAGATACTCAGTGAAAAGATACAAGACGAAAAGAAGAACAAGAGACCTCGACTTAATCCATAAAGATCTTTCAAGTGTTGAGTCGATCCAAGCACTTAAACATCAACCACAAGATGAATATCAACCGGGTTTAGGACAATACTACTGTTTACATTGTGCCAAATATTTCCAAGATAACAAAGCACTAGTGTCACATTTGAAAGGTAAAGTGCACAAGAGAAGAGTGAAAAGTTTGAATGTGAATCCATATTCTCAATTGGAAAGTGATGCTGCTTCAGGTTTGAATTTAGAAAAATATATTCAGAAAGTCAACACTTATAAAGCTCAAGAACCAGAAAGACAAAYTATGGAAAAACAACTTTTGAGTACTCAAGTCGCTGAAAATGAAGAGAAAGATAGAGTTATGAAGGCACAGTTGTTCCCAAGTGAAAACCCTGATGCCGCTGCTGAGGGACAGAGTTCAGGTGCTACTGATGAGAAGAAAGAAGGGATACCTGAACCAGATGAAATTCAAATGGAGTAAGCTGTACTATTATAAAATTCATGGGTTTTTTGGCATTTTTTGTTTCTTTTCGTTTATAACTTAAGAAATCTATTATAATTTGATTTTTCTTAAAAATGCATAGGAATACAAAACAAATTAACAACTTCTTAATAACTAGTTTATCAAATCAAGTGTCAAATCCAAAATCAACTTCTCAAATCCTTGACTTCAAAAGGCAACTCATTCTTGATAACAACATGACCACTCTTCACATCTCCGCTCTGTCTATGACACTCACCATACAAATCTTTATCATTCGGGTGAGGATGGAACCCAGTAAGGCTACAATTCGTAATCGTTGGAACACCAGGTGGATCAGTCAACCTGAAAATGCCCAAATTTTTCGTAAACTTKTCATCGGGAGAACAAACAATAGCAATAGCCTCATTCAACATGATCTGATAGGAGTTTTGTGTATGTAAATCAACAGATGAAAGAAAACATGACTGTGTAGGATGTGTATGAATCCAACCCAGGACAAATAGATCCAAGTTATCGATCACATCAAACAATTTCTCCTCGTTTTTTGTGGTACATGTATTAGGAGTGTTGTCTTGTTCAGGTATCACTAAATGAGTGATGAAGAATGCATTTCTGTTGAGTTTACCACATAGGATACCACATGTCTCTAATTTCTTGCGAGTGTTTCTCTTTGCTATCAGTAAAAACCTGTCAATCAATTGTGCTGGTAAAAATATGGTACGTAGTGGAGAACCACCTTCTGTAAAATTGACAGTCTTGTGAAACAATTCTTTCTTTGCGGTAGTGATTGGTTTCTTAGGTAAAATCGGCGTGGCCGGCACAGCGATTGGTGGTTTTTGAGGCAGTGATGGGACAACGGGAATATCTGCAAATATCGAACTTGTCCCATTTGTGGGTGGCGCCAGAAYTGAGTTATGCAAAGGTACTATCGRGCTGACACTAGGTATGGTCTCAATGGTGCGTTGAGCAGGTTGGGATTCGATGCTGTTTCCATTGATATTGTTTGGAAGTTTTGGTGTTTCGAKTGATTCATCAAAAACGGGTAATGATGGATAGTTGGGAAGGTTCGAAAGATGTTGTGCTTCAGCTGATGACAAACTGCTTGAAGACAATGACCTTATCTTCTTAGACAACGATTCTTCCTCCGTCTTTGACAGTTCAAAGTTTAACGATCCATTATTTGAAGCAGATGATGATTTTCTTCTCTCTTGTTCTAACTTCAATTTTGCAAATCTAGCTTCTTGAAGTTCAATCAATTGCCGTTTTCTCTTCTCAGACTCCATATACGAGTCATAGTTCTCTCTTAAACTCTTATACAACTTCTCKGTCTCTGACATCACCTCAGGCATTTTCTTTTTCAAAATAAGATATTCTTTATATATCTTAGCATTCTCTGAATTTTTGTTTCGTTGATATTCTGATTTGAACTTTTTTGTATCTGGATGCTTGAACAACTTGAATGCAAACAAGTCAAGATAACGCAAGTACAACACGTATGTCTCATCAATTAACCCATCAGAGGCAAATGATTTCCCATGTCTAAGTAACGTACTCGCCGTTCTGAGCCAAAACTTCAATGGGATGCCAGTTGTGTATTCATAGTGTGTTGCATTTGTTTTGAAAACTTCTGGATTCGGTGGTGGTGGCGAATAAGATGATGAAGATATGGTGGATGCGCTGTCTCTTCTACCGGAATTCATTCTTGCACTATTTTTGTAATGTCTGTGTCTGTGTTTCTAATATGTTGAATTGTTTCTGATATAATACAATAACGCATGAAAACAAGAAGAAAARAAAGTATCATTAAATCGATTACAAAAAATTGTACACACATATAAAGAGAAGGTCAAAAAATTAAAGAACCACTACTGATCTTCCATCCGATGTTTCTAATCAGCTGGTGGAATTTGCCAGGCGAGACCAGTTTTCRAATCGCACGTCAGGCTTCTCCTATGGTCTGAGCCATCTTATACAATCTCCGGTACAAACAAACGCCCACACATACTTGTCTTCAAAGGCCAGTCCACTGAGTCTTCCCAATCTAACGTCCTTTTCACCAATAGGCAACAACAAAGGACAATATTTCAACCCCACTGTAGGATGAATGATAGCGTCTTGGGATGTGGCGTTATCCAGGTTGATCAGAGTTCCAGGAGGGAAACTTTTGAAAAGAGGGTTTTTAATGTTATCTGTCTTTGAAATGAGTAATGAGTTAGAGTTGGTGTTTGTGTTAACGGTTGGAGTCATAGACATGGCTTGTTGATGTAATTGTGTCAATGAACTTGTACTCGTTGAACCTTGATTCATCACTTCGAGTAAAGACAGAGGATGTTGTGGAGAAGTAATCGAATTGATGGATTCCGAATTCTTTAAATGTTTAGCTGAGAATAGTCTCTTCTTTGTACCTCCACTATGGGGTTCTGGAACTGAAGTTATGGATGCAGGGGAGTTACCCAAACGAGAAGCAGAGTCAACAGTAGCGGACGAGAATCTTTTCTCTAGTGTTGGTCTCTTAAGAGCTTTACCTGTCTTGACGTTTTTAATCTTTGGTAAGTTTCTTGGTTGGAACTCATAGAATCTTATACAGTTGTCATCACCAGCGACACCGATTCTGTACAGCAATCCACTGTGAGTCTTGGTGTAATCAACTTGAATGGCCTTAACCCATGATTTGGAACCTTCCAGTCTTGCCACTAAYTTCAACAACCCATTCACTGCGATCTGATCATTGAACTGGAATTCGTAAATCGAGACGAAATCATCACCGGAACCAGCCAACAAGTATTTTCCGTCATTGGTAATCTTCACACACAAGAACCCGGAGTAGTATGAAGGAAATAGATCCGTGACTCTTTCTTTCAATAAGTCAAACACTCTAATGAAACCATCATCACAACTTAACACCATGATGTTTTGGAAAACTGGATGTATCTGCATATCAGTTATAGCATTTCTTGACATTCTATAATGTGCGATTGGATTGAGTGTATGATTACTTGAATTCAAAGACTTGAAAGTCTTCAAGAACTTATCTTTCTTATAATTCTTTGGCACGCTATACTCTTCATCATCCTCTAAGTCTCTGTTAAACACCATTATTTCACCATCTGAGAACCCAATTATGGCAAACTTACCACACTTGCTCCATTTGATGGACATGATAGGTTTATTCTTGATTTTAGAGTTTTTGTTCCATCTTGAATACTTCATCTTAAAAGGATTCAACCAAAGCATATCACCTGAAGCGAAACCWACCAAGATATCCAGTTCATTACCTCCACTGCTGTTTTGATACGAGTACGTATCAAATGCAGTGATGACTGAGCACGTCAAAGTGATTCTGATCAAAGGAACATCAACATCCATATCCTTTGGATTATCTTCCAATCCAATGAAATTAATCAATCTACCATGACAGCCAACCATGAATTTCTTCCCATTATGTAACTTTTTYGTGAAATTCTCACATGTTATCACCTTCACAATGAAAGAAGATGAAGTTCTATTCAGATTCGATTTTGGTGTCTTCAAAGTATCTGATCTTCTAGGATTATCTAACTCTTTTTGAAAATCAACAATCTTAACTATAGAACCAGGAGTCAAATGAACATCTTTGAAATGGTCTGAAATTAAAGGATTGATACCACATCCAACAGGCAACACCTCAGTTTTTCCATCAGGCTGAACACCAACTGCATCAGGAGGCAAGGATAATGGTTTGGTCAACTGGTTTTGATTCACATTACCCAAAGTAGTATGGTATTTTCTTAAATTCTGTTCCACGAATTTTGACAATGAAGCATAAGTGGAAGGGTCACCTGGCATCAAAGGAGATCTAGAGATTCTAATACCGACATCRGGCTTGAATAGACCATCCAAATGGTCAAATTGGAATTCTTCTTGGTTTAAAGTGAACAGACAGTTTGGRTCAGTGGCTTGAATGGGAAGGATTGAACCGTTAAGAATCTGCTGAAATTGTGTTGGTGAGGGTCTGTACCTSGATAAGTCTGGTGGCATATACATCTTGTAAGGTGTCAGTGATAGTAAGGAATGTTGTTTATGGAGATGATGAGATGAGTTGTGTGATGAGAGATGCGTTGTTGGTAGGTTATCGGTGATCAATAATCAAACTGGAAATAGATTGGGTGCAGAAATTAACGTTATCGTCTACTACTTACTACTACTTAGTGCACCACTTGTTAGTGCACCACTTGTTAGTGCACCACCCATCCATCGGTCGCCTCTCTCCAGACTCTCAGGCTCTCAGTGAGGTCACAGAATTCTGAAATGTGTGGGGGGTGGGCCAAGTGAATTTTACTCATCAGAGAGAAAGAGAAAGAAAGAGAAACGGTAATGGCAAATGGCAAATGGCAAATGTCGGGTTTTGGTGCTGGTGCACGGTTGCCCATAGTCGCAATTGCGGGAAGTCTCGGAACGCACATCCGTTTCGAGCGCGCCTTCCCACTGTTCCCAGCCAATGAGAGAGCTCTAATTGTCAATCCAGCTCAGAAAACTCTCACTCTCACTCTGTGCTCTCTGTGAAAAAAACACAATCGTTTTTTGAAGACTCTCAAGTCAACTTGAACTGCACCACCATTAGTACATTACAACAACCTTTTCAACAACTTCTGCGTTCATCATATATAGGTCCCATCCATCACAATGTTATCCAGATTTGCCACCAGAAACATTAGAGGTCTAGGTATGTC
Source organism: Ambrosiozyma monospora (assembly GCA_001599995.1). NCBI lineage: Eukaryota > Fungi > Ascomycota > Pichiomycetes > Pichiales > Pichiaceae > Ambrosiozyma > Ambrosiozyma monospora. The sequence continues at coordinate 278,771 of BCIP01000016.1, forward strand.
CTTTTCCCACCGTCTTTAGACTTCCTCAAACCAATCAACCAATGTGTGAGTGTGTGCTTTTGCAACAGTGATTTCATCAATTTCAGACACAACATTCAAAAGACAGCAACGAATTCAGATTATTTATTGAAAAATATTCATCAGCATACAACGTTTCAATGTTTATAATTCTAATTTGATAGGACCAAGCAAAACATCAATTTAAAGGTCTATTGGATTACCGGCATTACCTCATCTGAGCTTTATAGAAACTTGATTGATCAATAGATAAAATTACAATAATCATACTTCAATCATCAACATCATCAGTGTATCTACAGAACTATATTCAATATAAAAATCAAATCATAATCACAAGAGTTCTGTGCATCAGATGTTATCCAACAACACCCTTGAATCCTCTCTAATGTATGGCTAGATATTTCAGCCAATRAGAGCGAATTGAAACTTAAACCACTTGCGTCGTGCACAAAACACCATACAAATGATTGAATACACAACACAGTGCAAGAGGACAACTGACTAACATAAATCCATCATCAATATCGATGAKTTGATATATTATAGCCACTCAATCCAGATTATTGTCAACTACCCCAGTTGCCATGAAATCTACCTATGACAACCCAGATTTCTCCCACTACTTGAACAAGCAAAAGGGTGACAACAACAAATCCAAGGCTTTCACCTACTTCATGGTTGGTTCATATGGTTTGCTTTCTGCTGCCGGTGCCAAGTCCACCGTTGAAGCTTTCTTGTCTACCATGTCTGCTTCCGCTGATGTGTTGGCTATGGCTAAGGTTGAAGTTAAGTTGGGTGCCATTCCAGAAGGTAAGAACGTTATTGTTAAATGGCAAGGTAAGCCTGTGTTTATCAGACACAGAACCGCTGCTGAAATCGAAGAAGCCAACGCTGTTGATATCTCTTCTTTGAGAGACCCACAAAAGGATGCTGACAGAGTTAAGAACCCAGAATGGTTGATCATGTTGGGTATCTGTACTCACTTGGGTTGTGTTCCTATTGGTGAAGCTGGTGATTTCGGTGGTTGGTTCTGCCCATGTCACGGTTCCCATTATGATATCTCCGGTAGAATTAGAAGAGGTCCAGCTCCATTGAACTTGGAAGTTCCAGAATACGAATTCTCTGATGCTGAAACCTTGGTTGTCGGTTAAGCGTTCCTGATGATTCCCTCCACACTCTCCTTCCATTCACAATAAAAAAAAGCTGATAGCATTCTCCATTCTCCCCCTCCCTTTGCCTCATCCATTCTGTATCTTATTTGACCCTCATCTATTTATCTCCTCATGATCTTGTTTCCATTTCCCATCCATAGCACGAAATTCCAATCGCATATGTGTTAAAACTTAATCTGAAAAAGACTTTGGAAAATGAAGGATATAGACTTTTCTCTCTTTGGTTTTTCTTAGTTAAGTTATAATTTATTATTCTATATACATAGTTCCTATTATATTCTTATTTGTTCATAAGATATCATTGTAAATACTTGTAACAGGGCCAAATGTATGAGCACCGGTCTGGACTTTGTAGACTGTACTTCTTCTTGTACGAACTGAAATAGGGCCTGAAAATGACAGCTCTGAGCTCTCGCTTAAACGTTGCGCGGAGCAGTGGAATCTGGATCCTCAACACTGGAGCCAAGAACATTTGAAGACACGCTTCTGTTATCAATGTTGGTTGTTAGGAAAGTACTATTCCATTTGATAGACCGTATCTGAAAATATATAGCTGCCAAAAGGTCCATCATCACGAGATGTCACAAATATTCCAGGATTCAAATCCTACAACCACAGCTTCAGGAACAGGAACAGCAATAACCCCGAACACCACATCATCATGGAGACAATCGTTCACGGATTCAGAAGAAAGTGCCAAACTTGTACGCCGGTTTAATGATTTTAGGACAGTCGACTGGGTGGAAGAATCAGTCAAAGAGAACCAAAAGCATTACTATCAAATCAGCAAGAACAATAACAATAACAATGCCAACACCACTACTGGAGACAACAGTTCGACAATCAGTACCAATCCAACTGGTCGTCCGAGCTTGTTTCATGCTAGCTCAAGACGAGATTTGACGGCACATGACCTGGGATTTGAAACTGATGAAGAAGTAGATGAAGCCGAATTTGAGTCAAATGCAGCCATATCATTTTTCTACAACAAATCAAGTTTCAAATATTGGAGAAGGTTTATTGCTGATCGACTCAAAGTTTCATTACAAAGTTGGGTCACATTAACATTGATTGGATTAGTTATCGGAACCATTGCCGGATGCTTGAACATCATTACTGAATGGCTAGGTGATTTCAAGACAGGATACTGTTCAACGAACTTCTACTTGAACAAAGATTTCTGTTGTTTTGGAGAAGCCGAAGAAACATGCAGTGCCTGGCAAACATGGACTGAGTTTGGATTATTTAAGTATGTGGCTTTTGTTGCATTCAGTGTGCTTTTTGGATTCGTTGCTGCTGTGTTATGCAAGTTTTATGCACCAACTGCTGCTGGATCAGGTATTTCTGAAGTTAAGATCATTGTTTCTGGGTTCATTTTACAGAGTGGATTCTTAGGCTGGTGGACACTTTTTATTAAGGCTATTGGCCTACCGCTGGTTATTGCCTCTGGATTGAGTGTTGGTAAAGAAGGTCCTAGTGTTCATTATGCCGCTTGTGTGGGAAACGTCATACCCAAGTTTTTCAAGAGATTTGATAGATCATATGTTAACCAAAGTCAATTTTTGACAGCTGCTGCATCTGCTGGTGTCGCCGTTGCATTTGGATCTCCTATAGGTGGAGTGTTGTTTGGACTAGAAGACATCACATCAACTTTCAAATTATCGACACTTTGGAAAAGTTATTATTGTGCTTTAGTTGCAACGGGTATCTTATCACTAATTAATCCTTTCAGAACAGGACAAATTGTCATTTTTGAAGTGAAGTATGAATCTGACTGGAAATATTCTGAGATTCCATTTTTCATCATTTTGGGTATCTTTGGAGGTGTTTATGGTATATTGGTTTCCAAGTTCAACATTAAGGCTGTTGCTTTCAGACAAAAGTATTTGAGTAACAGTGGTATTAAAGAAGTCGTGTTTTTGTGTCTATTCACCTCCATGATTGGTTATTTCAACGAGTTTATCAGACTAGACATGACTGAAGGTATGGAAGTGCTGTTCCATGAATGTGGAGAAGGCTATGACCATGGCTTATGTAAAGCTGATGGTTCATCGAAAGTGGCTTTCTTTTTCAGTTTGATATACGCTACCATCATGAGAATGTTCCTAGTTGTCATTTCCTATGGTGCTAAAGTCCCATGTGGAATCTTTGTGCCTTCAATGGCCGCAGGAGCCACTTTTGGAAGAGCCATTGGTATATTGGCTGAATTGATGTTCCCATGTAAGGAAGGTTCAGATCAATGTATCATTTCAGGAACATATGCCTTCTTGGGTGCCGCATCAGCTTTGTCCGGTATCACACATTTGACTGTTGCCGTTGTGGTTATCATGTTTGAGTTGACTGGTGCTATCAGATACATTATTCCCACCATGATTTGTGTTGGTGTTACCAAGATGATCAATGATAATTTCAGCAATGGGTGTGGTGGTATTGCCGATCAGATGATTAAATTTAATGGTATGCCTTTCATTGATGTTAAAGAAGATCATGATTTCGAGGATGCTACAGTGGAAGAAGCCATGACTGATACCGTGGTTGCTTTGCCATACATTGGCTTGGTTGCTCAGGATATTGAAACTTTGCTGGCTAGATCTAAATTTAGTGTGTTTCCTGTCATTTACCATTCTGAGAACCCAATTGTTTTAGGATATGTTCTAAGAACTGATTTGTTGGCTTATATGAACAAGATGAAGAAAGAAAGAGTGGGTGGTGTGAAACCAGATGATGGTATACGTTTTGTCACTGATAATAAACTTGTGCTGTTGGTTGAAGATCACATTCTTAACTCGTTGACCAATTCACAAATACTGGAAGGCTCTCCGGATATTTTGTTTGAACCGGTTGTCAAATTTCAATTTTTCAGAGTGTCTGTCAACGCATCATTAAACTCCGTTTTGCAAACTTTCATTAAATTGGGTCCACGTATGTTAGTTGTTGAAGATCAAGGAAAACTGGCAGGTATTATTTCTAGAAAAGATCTTATCAAATTTGAGTTGTTCTTACACCATTTGCACCATGGAAATATCTTTGTGTCGGGTAAAGACTACGCCATTTTCAGCAGGTTCTGGGAAATCTTGAACAGTTTGAATGGTATCGTTGGAGGGCTGGTAGGTCAACTAAGAGGCCGTATTTTTGGAAACAGAGGATTTCAGCCCATCGAAYAGTGATGTGTGTGGATCTAACCGGCCATGTCTCGGAAGATCGGAATCTTGGCTAGGGCAAAGGGCAAAACACAGCACCCTGTTACTTGTCCCTGTGTTTGTTAGTAACTATTGTATGTRTATATTTATTCTATAGTCATCTCAAGAAAACAAAATCAATAGAACACAACCTAAAGTATGGCAAGAAACGTGATCTTATGCTTCGATGGCACAGAGAACAATTTCCACCATAACTTTCCCACCAATGTCCTTAAGCTTTTCAAAATGCTCCAAAATGAGAATCAGAGCGAACAAGTCTGTTACTACCAGCGTAAGTGAGAGAAARCATGGCCTGTTTCCCTTTTTTGCCACCCATCATTTAACAACAAAGACACCACATACTTACGTTCTAACAACATTCATTGAAAAGCTGGTATTGGAAATGACATTACTGTTGGTTTACGAAATGGAAGAAGCATGCGTGAACGCATATGCCGCAAAGTGGATGCCCTGTGTGCCTACTCAATGGACTACCACGTCATTCAAGCATTCACTTATTTAATGAACAATTATCARCCTGGAGATCGAATTTATTTATTTGGTTTTAGCAGAGGATCATTTGTTGCTCGTATTTTGGCTGGTATGCTCAAGAAAATTGGGTTGTTGAACAAAGGCCTTGACGTGATGGTCCCCACCGCATGGGAGATATACGAGAAATGGGAAAACGATGGCCGTCCATGTGGAATCGATAACAAGACAAACTCAATTGCAATTGAGTTCAAAAAGACTTTTTGCTTGGTAGAGGTGGATATTGAGTTCATGGGTCTTTGGGATTCTGTCAATTCATCTGGTCTTTTGAATGATCGTTATTTCCCCTGTACTTCAATCACTCACCATGTCAAGCATATCAGACATGCCATTAGTATCGATGAAAAAAGATCCAAATTTGTACAGAACTTGTTTGATCCGTTGACCTACTTATGTGATCGTATTCGCTGTGATACTGACCTCGATCACTCCATATATGCCCATGAATCTGAAGCTTTACTTGGAGGTACTACGAAGACCTTTGACTATGCAGCAACAGTGACTCAAGAAGAGATTTCATCTGACCTTTTAGAGGTCTGGTTCCCTGGTGATCACTCTGATGTTGGAGGTGGATGGCCTGTGGACTTCGATGGACATGTGTTATCCAACATCAGTTTAAGATGGATGCTATCATTTTCATTGGAATTCGGTGTTTTATTCAAAAAAGGTGCAATCTGTGAATTTTCAACTAAATTTCCTACACTAGACAGTGTTTTATCAAGTCACCACAACGCATTGTGCCTCCATGCTGGACAATATTCTGTTAAACCTGGATTTACGGGAAATTTATTCAAGAGGGTCTATGAAGATATCACTGGTGGTACCTCTACTCCAAGTTCAGTTGGAACCTCTCCAGACACAAATGAATTATTCTGTGAACCATCAGCGAAAACCACAACTTTGCCAGAAGAGCCAATCAAAAAGTATGATTGCAGAGGTGATAACTCATTCATTAGATCCGTGTTATGGTGGATATTGGAAATCCTCCCTGTTGGTCATGTTTCAAGCAACCAACATACTGGTATATTCAAGCGTGTTTACAAACCCCATTTATCTAAACCCAGAGAAATGCCTGAGACTTGTAAGGTTCATTGGTCCTTACTTTGGAGAGCAAAGTTCATCAAAGATCATCAGTTTAAGAACTTGCCAAAAATTTACAATGATCTGGTGTCTTCATTACGTAACCATGAGATTAATAGTTCTGATTCCAACTCTAAAACTATCATTGATGATAATGTATTCATGTCTGCTGCAGAACAGTTAGAGTCAGGATTTAATCAGGATGATTTGATTGATTGTCGGTCCGGTGTTATTAATGTAGATGCTATATCTGATTGCCCAAGTTTGCAAGTATTTGATTGGCAAAAGTTACCAGATGAATTAGAGTTCTGGATTACTCAACATACTGCCTGTTAGCTTTGTTTATGTATAGTTTTTTGTATGATCACGCCAATTATAAGAATAAGATAGGAGAAAAACTTGATGAATCATTTGAGAGAATATATAGAGCAAGAATTGTATAATAAGTTTGACGAGTTTTGGATCTTGCAATTGCAATTCGAACCTTATATACTTAGTTGTCACCATAATGTACTAGCTGTATATCCGATGGATATTGAATTATGACAGTTAATTCGCTTATATACATGGACACACATGTATTGTTTAGGAAAAATTATAACCAGGTGTTTATATGTTAATGGTATATTAATTTACATTTATGATGTAAATTCAACGCGGTCTCTTTTAGTTATCACAAAAGAAGCTGTAAGAACTTTATAATTAATGAAAGGGTATCCWTTAACATCTCTGAAACTAACAAGATGTTTAATGGTATCTGTGCTAAAACTTACTTCGCCCGATATCTGACCGAAATCTATTTTCTCATTCAGCAATTTCAAAAAAACATTTTCTGCAATTTTATCATCACCCTTCAATATTTGTTTGGACATTTTGGTCAACCACATACAAAGTAAGAGAGCCTTAACATATTCATAGCGGGTCACATAAAGTATTTCATTCCATTTTGTACCTTTGAGGGCATTGTTGATAGTTTTCAATTCGGGATCACGGCCATGCTTTTGCAAATATTGAGAACTATTCATAATTATTTTTTCTAAGCAATCYAAGATACACTGGTTTGAAAAATCGCCTTTATCGTGTGTCAAAGCATTTGTGAGTAAAGGTTTGATATCWTCAGAAATATCACTGGAGCCAACGGACAAAAGTGCCGAATGAACCATACTAACAATACCAAAGTAATCACCAGCCTTCAACACAGCAGCGGCATTCTTGGACTCTAGGGCAATGTTGGGAGTACCATATATTCTTTTCAACACAAGCTCGAAGATGTCTTGGTTCCTAAGTCCTTCCAGATTCAATTCAATAACATTTTTCTTTTGATCAATTGCTTGTTCTTTGAGGAGTTTTTAAGAATTGACCTCACCTTCATCGTTTGTAGAATCTTCCCTGGGGTTGATCCAGTCAATCAATGCCTTGAAATATGGTATGCGATAAAGTACCAACTTGTGCAGCTTATACTCTTTTCCAAATGCCTTCACTGTCGAACATCTGAAAATAAGAACTCTCCAAGTGCAATAGTCTGAAAATGTTGGAGGAATCCAGTATCGATTTTGTCAATGGGTGGTCTCGTGAGTGGCATGATCAGTTGCTTAAATGGATACAATATGTAATTGTTTCAACTTCCTCACGTCACGGTTGGTCTTGTGGTGTGAGTGTGGTTCCCATAATGATAAGGAAAAAAGTAGCACATGACAAGTTGTTAAAGACTTCTAAGTAAAATAAATTARCGTTATGAGATCTGGCCTGATCTGGTTCGAATCGRGTTCGTACATGTTCTATCCTGTGACGATCTGTGCAGTGTGGGTCCGACCGGGCCACCATTTTTAAATATATATATATGCAAGAGTCCAATTTGAGAAAAGAATCAAAAAAAAAGCTAAACATGATATGAAATCCTTTCGGTGGTAAATCAAGTATGCAGTATTAGTGAAATGCAAAGTTCATGATTTTATGCCAATTCAATCGTATATATATGTAAGGTTGATCAACGATTGGACGCTCCGTCAATTRAAATTAAAACTAGAACTCATGTGGTATACGATTACAATTCTATATATAGCATTAGATTKWTGAAAACATGATTAAAACTCATACAAGCTCATACAAGCTCATTTGATTATCTAAAAAGCTACAGAATCTAACTGAACAATCAATGACTTTTGAAACAGATCGATGATATGTTCTCGGTGTCGATCTGAAGCGAATTATCCCTAGTGAGATACATTCTAGAAGACAASTGAACCATAACACGGGTGTAGTAAGACATAGGTTACGAAGTCAGCACCAATTCTGAGATGTGTACAGCATTAACGAAATGGCAGTTTGATATTCCTATAGTGATAACGGGGTAATTTTTACTATGTCCGTGAGTTTTATCGACATTTCGTATACGTGGTTGTTCTAATGTTGTTGTTTCTGTAGAGAAAGTATAAGAGAGTAATAAATATCTYATTGGGATAATGGACGATGCCAATTCGAGTTAAAGAGTTGGTTTATGTAATTCTTATACCTAATTATCAATTTCTCGACCCCCGAACGTTAGCAAATGTAAAACTTGGTGTAGTTGTAGTGGGTGTTGGTATAGAATCAAACACACTTGCTGTAGTTATAACATAAAAATCTGCAAGTACTTTTGAGTTGATGAAAGGGCAATTGTCTGTGTCTCTATAAGTCAGAAGTGTGTTGATGGAAGTAACGGTTTGATTGATTCTTTGTTTGCCGCTTATATATTTTTGTAGTCAATTCTATAGTTCAATCCTCTCAAAAATACCTTTTGTGCAATTTTATCCTTATCATCGCTGAACCATTGAGCTTGGGGCATTTGATATAAGATCTCACAGAGCAAAAGTGCCTTTGAAACTTCACTAAGGCCACATATCCATCATGCCAAAAAAAATCACCAGCTGCCAAAGACTTAGCTCCCGATTTGCACTCTTTTTTCACATTGGGAGAGCCGTAGACCCTAGCCAACACGATCTCAAACATCTGCTGATCCATATACTCTTCCAATTCCAACTCAAGATATGGATTTTTTGAATTAGACTCATTAGCTTCATCACCATCATCGGCTTCTTCACTATCAGGAGAAGGCCATTCCATCATTGCTTTGAAATATGAGATAYGTCCGAGTACCMACTTGTGTAACTTGTACTCTTTTCCAAATGCCTTCACCGTCACATCTGAATAATCACCTTCCTCAAGCCCCATCTTCAAGAAGTATTGAAGGAACCCTGGGGTTACATTAAACGCCACTGATTTGGATGCTGCTGACATTGATTTGAATTGATGAGGAATGATGACTCACAAGTTACCACTAAATGAAACTAATTGTTGAGTTTGTAGGTTGATTTCTTCAAATTTGATGAGCCTGTTTGAATGGTTCAGGACTACCTACTACAGTTTGAACATCAATTCTAATTTCTGAGTTCACACAAATATACAAACTAGATATGCATACCRTATATTCCCATTGATCATTGGAATTAATCGAATGACAGGCAAATTTATAAAAAGTTTACAGGTGTATCAGGGCTCAATTCAACARCTAGAAATATGTACTTCTGCGACTATTGGACGATTTATCGACGCTCCATTAAATTTCTTTCCGCAAAATTCGACTATAAATCAACATGGAATTTGGGTTAAAACCATGTAAACCGGCACGTAGCAACTCCAGCTACATTTCTTCCATCAAATTAAGATTCGAAAATCGATCATGATGACACGTTGAAACCGCCTAAATGCAGGAACATRTACTGTCCAAGCACCGTTAAAAGTAGATACTTCCGGCTTATGACCAATCACATGGTCCAACATCGATCCTCCGACTTTATTATTTACCCTTCAGACAGCTGTATCATATAAGGCCGGCTACTTGAAGAATCACCGATATCCAATCTGGATAAAATGAATATCGAAATATTTAACAGCCAGCTTGTTGTTACTTGTGTATACGTATCGTCATCAATCTGTCATATACGTGTTAACAGTTAAATATATACCAGCTCGATCATCATTCATGTGGATCCAAATTTCGGCTGTATTCAATTCCAACTTGACGCGTATACATCCCACTCATTAACATGTGGAGACTTGAGTATTTATATTACTCATTTAGGAAATCCTGAATTTATATATAGGCTTCACCATATGGTGGATGTTCTCGATCCTCCTGATATCCACTTAACATGCCGGCAAATCGTATGAGAATAGAATGCGCATGAAATTTTCAAATTGAACTGTTGGTACACATATATATAAATACAAGTCATTTGCCGCCGCTATTTATAGAGCTACTACTAGGTCCACCAACTAGAGTATACAAAATAGGCCAATATTAATAATTAAGAGTAGGTAGGTTATTCACTTCTTCATGACAAATGGTTGTTAAAACCCGTAAAAATGTACATAGTAAGCAAGTATAAAAAAACAAATAGTATAGACAAAAAAAATAGAAGAAGTTTGGCAACTTTGAATTGAGAATCTTTGATAGTTAAACCCCATTTTGTATCAGCATAAAGCTCTTACTGTCTGATAATCAACTTACCAGAACAGCTTCAAAATTAATGGAGGGTATCATGAAGAAGTAAATAACGCAAACGGAAAGGGTAAATTAATTGAAACACAAGCTGATTTACATTCTAACTAGGTGTAATCGAATAAAAAGAACAGGAACACTCTTCGTTAGAAAGATAAAACAGTAATAAGAGGAGGAGGAAGAAACGAAAAGCCAATATGATTCCAAAATGATAATCACATCAACAAGGAATAATAAAAGAAGAACTTTAGCCAAAGGAAAAGAGGTATAACAAAAAAAGAAAATATAAGTATAACACAAACGAACAAAATAAAACCAAAAAGAGARAAGAAAAAAAACGGAAATTCTATAATCAAAAAAAAAACTAGACAAGAGATGAATCAAAACAAAAACAGGMAGCAAAGTACCATCTAGTAACTAACTCTTGAATGAAATAGACTTTTTCTAATTGTAGAAGACGAACTTAGCCTTACCCTTGGTAACAGAAACAGTACAACCATCGGAACCGTTACCATTGTATTTACCGTTTTCGTAAACACAATCACCTGTGACAACAGAGTCATCATCGTAAGCGACAATCTTGACGTTATAGTTGGCAGCATCRTAGTTGTTTGGGTTTGGAATCAAGGACAAGTAAGAAGTACCATCAGTGTAACCAGCACCAAAGTTCAATGGAGCCCAGTTACCGAAATCATCACCTTCGTTACCCCAGACACAACCATCTTCCCAAGACTTACCAGCATTGTTAACGTAGTATTGAGCAGAGGTCTTCTTACCTTGCCATTCAAAGTATGTGTCTTGGTCAACGACAGTCAAAATGTTTTCTCCACCGGCTTCAACAACAGTTGGGATATCCATGTTTTCGGTACCTGGGTAATCAGTTCTACAGATGGAAACAGATTGGTCGATTTCAGAAACAACTCTAGCAGTATCAAGACCCCATTCACACAAGTAGTCAGCATCTTTGTTAGATCTGTATAACTTACCACCCTTACAGTACAAACCACCAACAGAAACACCGTTAGCTGGTTGATCAGATGGGTATTGAGTTTTAGACATACCTGGTTGACAAGCGTAAGAACAGTAAGTACCGTCTTCACACTTACCACCGGTAGAAGTGTCAGCTGGGTGGTACAAACCAGAATAACCACCGAAACCTAAGTGATCCAAAGCGATAACACCTTGACCACTTGGGAAGTCAGAACAGTCGATGGTACCATCTTCGAACTTTTCAGTTGGGTCAACAAAGGCATCCAAGTCACCGTTGATGGAACCAGAGCCAGAGTCGGAAGATGATGATGAAGTGGCGCTAGAAGCAGAAGATGATGAAGTCTTGGTAGAAGTAGCTGAAGAGGATGAAGATTCAGAAGATGATGAGGCTTCAGAGGAAGAAGAGGCTTCAGAAGATGAAGATGAAGCAGTTGAGGTAACAGTAGCGTTCTCAGAAGAGGAAGCAGATGATGATGGAGCACTAGCAGTGGAGATAGAGGCACCAGATGAAACGGTAGCATCATTGACAACGGTCATGGTTGGAACAACTTCGTTACCCTTACCGTCAACAGTGACAGTAACGTAAACGTAATCGTAAGCAACGGCTCTCTTGTGTTGGTGATGTTGATGGTAGACTCTTTCAGTGGCAGTAACATCTTCGTCATCAGCAGCTGGAGCAGGTTGAGCACGAGGAGCTGGCAAAGCAGTGACCGTAGATAAAGCGGTAGCTAGAGCTAAAAATGTAGTAATGGAAAATTTCATTGGAAATAACTAAAAATAATAATCAAATGAATGAGGAGTTAGAATGGGTTGACTTAATGATAAGGAAAAGACAATCACCAACGTGTTWTGAATGTGCACACAGTTTATAAAAGAATGAATAGGGTTGGTAGTGTGGATGTATGAATGGATCGTTTGATGAACAGTAAGGATGATTTAGGTGGGTCAGTGTTGTTGATGGGTGTTGATCAAGAAAAGAAAAACAAATGAGTGATAGCGTGGAGGATGAAAGAGGGAGACGCTGGCAATTGGCACAACAGGACGTTCACGACTGACACACCAACAAGCTCTCACCCAGCCAACGGGCCCAGACACCAAAACAAACTTAAAATCTGGATCTGTGCGGAAGGCGGCATACAACGACCAGAGAAGAGAAGCTTTGTCGCAGCGTGTCCCAATTAGGAAACCACCTCCCAAACACAGGCGCGCCCCCTTTACGTAAGCAGAAGGGGTTACCCGGCAGACCCACGAGAGGCAAGGGAGACACAGGGAGACACAACCACCGCGAAAAAAGTCTGTGCAAGATATGCACAGCTAATTGCAGGCGCGCGTGGTGTGACCGTGTGAGTGGGTGTGAGTGGACCAACTGGGAACAGGCTGAAACGCCACCGCACATCTGTTGACGGTTCTTCCGAAGGGGAAAAATTTGGAGATCTGGATTCTGTAGTAACTGTGCTGTTGTGCCTCTCTAGAAAGTTCTGTTTATAGTGATGTTCTATGTTATGCCAACCACATGACTATGTTGTGTTTCTTGAATARAACCATTATGATTGATGTTGTAACTTGTAATGARGTCATCATGTTTGTTTTGGTATTCGTATCTCTTCAATGTAAGTCCAGTTTGGAAATTTGATCAAATTATGTGCACATAAAAAATCCCTTAAAAAAGGGAGCAGTGATGATAAAAATAAAATGGGAAACATACCTTTGATAAAATTGGAATCTAATAATTGAGTAAATGTGAATCAAATGTAGATAYTAGTTTTGATATTAGAGAATGACTGGGTATTGATGTGATCAAACGAAAGGTTAACAAACAAATACCGGGAAGGTGTGGTGATAGAGAGTTGTAATTAAGGAGTGTAAGTAGTTGGAATTTAGAATATGACACGGGAAGTGTTGATTCAGAAAGTTTGTGAAGTATTCAAATGTATTAAGTGTTTGGAAGTTGATAACCTGGTTTAAAAGGKATTYCAAAAAGGTCAGGAATGGGGAGTCTTTTTAAAAGAAGCATGAGTGGGAAAGGCTTCGCTTATATAGACCAGGGGGTCCCAAGTTCCAACTCCCAGGACCCAGACTCGCACAAGTCCCATATCCCCCATGTCCCCCATGTCCCCCAAAGCGCAGTTTGCAAATTTTGAAACTCATGATTTTTGAGATTTTCCCAGTAATCAAAAATTTCTCGCACAGCTCGCAGGTGGTTGCATTTTGTCAAAACTGGTGTGTTGATTGTTGGAGACGCCGCAGATTTATGATCTGTTTGTTGGTCACCACCCACCTTCGCACCACCTCCCAGCCAATCACAGCTCTCGCTCGGCCTGCCAATGCTCCCTTTCAAACCTTCTCAGTTACAGTGCGGCGGGCTGGTCGTAAGCTTATACATAATCGGGCAGCTCAGAGCGGTCGTCAGAGAGARAGAGAAGATGGGAACTGAGTTGGAAAGCTTCACTGTGCGGGCTGGAACTGACTTTATTCTAGCTTTTCTTCGTTTTCTTTTTCGATCTTTTTAAACTATATAACCCAAACTCCAAAAATGTCCATAGTTAGCTGTCATCATTCATATCCATATTAAGATGTGTTTACGTGTGCGATATGATCGAGTCATTGATAATGGAGCAGGTCAAATGATAAAATTTGTTTTTTTTAGTAGGGTCGATTGTTGTTTGGCTTTCGTCATGGTAGTGCGCGCCCCAACTCTAATTGTTGTTGAAGGCTCAACCTCAACCTCTTATACTTGGGTGAAATTCCAGATCCTTCAAAATTTTCCAGATTTTTGATATCGATCGATCGAATTCGAATCTCGATGCGATCACAGTAATGCAACACCCATCCACATGCCCATGCACATGCCTAACACCGTATACGTGTGCACTGTGCAACTGTGCAACTGTGCAACTCAACGGACTGCAGGACAATCCACCTTCCTAATCAGGCAACTATCTACCCGTTTCTGTTAGATTACCCTACCGTTTAGGTGGCCTCCCCTTACATTCGTTACTCGTTTAGGCATAATACTTTTCACTTCTTCCCATTTGGGAAACCGAGTTTCCCCCCTCCTCAGTAATTTGCCTAAATGATCACCTTGAAATGACAGAACCCTTTTAAAACGCGTAGTAAAACTAATCAACAAAACAACTCGATTAGAACAGGTAGTTCTCGKACTGATGTTTGTTGGTCCACACAAATTGGTAGGCTTGTTGCTCGTTAAGTACAAGGATCGAAGTGATTTTCTAATAAAATGTGAGTCCTCCAAAGGGATCAAATCATGAAATTCAAGATAGATATACTGGTCTTTTTTGCAACATAAGTATATATGTGATCAAAAGATGARTGATTTCCCATCAAATAACACGAATTTTTGATCCCTGCGTTGCGTGCAACAACCATCACACGYCAAATATCGATTTTGATTTTTCCCCTTCTCTTTCTCACACAATTGCTCGCTCATGCCCAGCGCAGACAGCTCGCT
Organism: Ambrosiozyma monospora; assembly: GCA_001599995.1. Taxonomy (NCBI): domain Eukaryota; kingdom Fungi; phylum Ascomycota; class Pichiomycetes; order Pichiales; family Pichiaceae; genus Ambrosiozyma; species Ambrosiozyma monospora. The sequence continues at coordinate 293,771 of BCIP01000016.1, forward strand.
GGATCGAGCGTATACCCCCTTTCAAATTCTGAACCTTTTCAACCCTTTCAACCTTGAAACAGCAATTCTCATTCATACATGCTCACTCAAACAACAACCAAATCCCTGATCATTGTGATCCATAATATGAGTTTGTAATTTAGAATGTCTGACGTCGTCGATTTGTTTCTTAAATTGATTTTGGAAAGGGACCCTAACTCTATATTTCCTCACATGTGCWCATTGCCCAAGTCGAAATTGTTTTCGTGAAATCTGATCATTCGGTTGTTCCTGAACTCCAGGACAACTCCAGTAGAGTCATCTCGTCCCCCCCCCCCCTTTGGAGTACACTTCTTTTTTCGCCATCTTTTCGTGGTCGTCGTCTATACCTTAATGTTCCAGTGATCTACCATATTTTGGGCCATGTAAATTTGCGTATGTTACAACTAATTGTCGTCACAACAAATGAAAATCATTGGCTGGCACAAAAGGTCTTCCTAGTAACTTTTAAGGGGTTTCGGTTTCCCGCTTTGACAGTAATTTACACATAGTCTGCAAGAAGTTAAAACTACATGTACTGCCTSTTTTTGCAAAAATTAGTTGTAGTCTAGTGTTTTAACAGCCCACCTTAAAAGCATGTTACCATGGCGTCTTTGTCATACGACAGTCTCAAAATTCTGATACACCGAATACATGGCCTCGAATTGAAAGTATTTTATGTTTATATGTGAGTGAAATAGAGATGATCAAAAAGTCATCCCAAAACAGGTCTATAGTCTATATAGTTGAGCTCATTAAGATTCAAAGATGAATGTTGGGATCGAATGGAATTTCAAATTTGGTGGGTTATGCGATCGATCGGCTACGCGTAAACTTTTCKTGTTAACGTACCTGTCACTGTCCCTCTCCCTCAGCTTTGATTCAGATATGGGCTATAGTTCTTAACCTCTGCAGATGAGCTGGCTGACTCAACAAACAAATTTCATCATCTTCAAAGTCAATAGAATTTGGTTCCAATTTCAAAAAAAATGGTTTAAATCAATTCATATGYGGTACTGGCCGGCGGAGATACAGGCAGCTGACTCGCTACAAAGACAGAGACWTTAGCTTTTTTTTCTCCTTGCGCCGCGACAAATGCTGCGTGCCCGCGACGCCGCTAATTTACCGTTTTCGGAAATYCTCAAAAGAAAAAAAAATCGGTGAACGAACGGATCTGATATTTGAAAATTTTATTTTGCAATATCTTGTGAAACAACTTCTTCCGGTTAATCATATGATACAGATCAAATTTAATCCGTACATTTCTTTTTGGATGTTTAAAAATGGTGTTTGCATGGATTAATTGCATTCCGGCGAATGGAATCAATATTTACGGTGAGAGAAAGATAAATCGTAAGCTAAGATTGCATCGAAAAATTGGGCACATGCATGCGTTCTAAAGTCGGTAAAGCCAAAACAAACTGGGTTTGGATAAAAGGCTAGATCATATTTGGAACATGTATGCTTCTAGCCGGTGATCAATTATTTGAATGAAGTCTAAATGTGAACTAAATAGGATAATAACTGCTCAAAAGAAAAGTTAAACAACCAAAAAAACTGCAAAGGAGATGCTTCAACTGACAATCCTGTTTGAAGTAAGACTGCAATCAGATAGAAAGTCAGCTAAGGTTAAACTTAATCAAAGTTGACATCGGTATTCAGCATATTAAATATAATCGAACGGCCAGCATCCGTACCAATGGAGCCAAAACTAGAGATCATGTCAATGGCAGGCCACTAAGGTGGTGCCGCACCATGCAGCCAATTAAGCCCAAAACGGGCAACTTGTGAGAAAAAGAAAAGCAGCATGATGTTTTGAGAAAACAAAGATAACCACACGCCACAAACAAATTGTTCAAATTCATTCAATATAATTAAGTTATTGTTTGCAAAAACTCATATAGTTTTTGAAATCCGAGAGCAGCGAGCTCTAGCTCACTTTCATTCTCCAGAATGCAGGATAAAGTTGATCAGAAATACCATTTGCTATTGTCATGTACGTACTTTTGATATGATGGAAACCTTCTAGATTCAATGGATGATTCGGAGTCTGGATCGAGTTTTTGATAAAATGATAAATTCGTCAGTCTTGGTGTCTTATTGTGTGAAACTTGCAGCATTTTTGAATCAGAAAAAGATAAGTGAAATCACAAGCAGCGTCCATCGAATGGTGGTTCATAATACMMAATGGGTCACATGTATCCAAGGGTCTGGGAGATGAAGTTGTTCTGGCCTGACAATATTGATCGAGTATAATACCTGCACTCATATAACCAAATTGTCATGGAAGTCGGGATCAATGATGGATCAGAAGAATTGAAAATTTTTGACTCTTGATATTTCTTGAATCAAACGCCACAATGCCATGTATGGCCAAATTGCCGCATGGTTATGACTCCTTTCACTAGGGTCTGGTACTTCATTCAGTATATTGTCATATCACATTCCCATATTACAACAAAATCAGCGGAGAATTAACAGTAGCATAACGTTCAGGGTTTCGGTTCAAAATCATTTGTGACGATATTTTGAATTGACTGTGGTTTAATTTAAAAAGATAATTGATAATAGAAGTGAATGGATGGATACARTTGGATGCAATATTGAAAAATTGATCAGTGTAAAATGAGGGTAACCGAAACTTAAACCAGAATTATAAGGGTCTTTATGTTCCAGATATACTCTAAAACTCAAATATCGTGGAGCCTAAACTGCAGGTGAAATAAGTCGGTGCGTTTTGTGTTCTTGTCTGTTTTCTTTTGAATCATAAACTTTTCATCTCTTGTACTGGTTCAGTTGAATTGTAAATTGTTCCTTGCCTGGAACTCGATGGAAAAAAAAGGAACGTCTTTTCTCAGATTCAAACATGGATGAAATGCAAAGTTCAGGAGGAACAACCTTGAAATGAACGTTTCTTGTAATTCCTTTTCAATAACAAGTTTTTTCATCTGTTGACAGGTTCGAAGTTGAATTGTATAGTGCGTGTGTCTAACCGGGAACTTAATATAAAAAGCAACGTTTGGACTGATCTCAAATTCACTTATGAATGAAATGCCAACTTAAAGAGGAGCAACCAACAAATGATCGTTTCTTGTATGTATCTCAGAAGTTGATGTCTGGCAATTTGATCTGTAAAGCTTCCAACAACACACTCCGAAGTTTCAAAATTTCAAAAAAATGGCAGTTCAGAATGATCTTAGTTCTATTGTGTGAATTTGTTTGGAGAATCAAGCTGATCAGTAGGACTATAGTCTGTGGGTAAGGTAAACCCCGTGATGAAATGGATGATGATGATGATGAAAGAAAAGGAGTTTGAAACTCACCTATCAGTCAAAAGAATCACAATACTGTTTGATGGTATCAATGCCATTGATTATTAGCTATGAATTTTGTAGGAGTATCTGGTAATGATATTGGAAATTGAGAAAAGATAATTTGATCCCTTTTCGTGTGAAAAGACCATGGATGTTCTGTTAAGAGCACAGCTAGTGGGAATCCAACTTTCAGCCTTYTCAATTAGGTGTCTTCTGGGTTCATGGATCAGTTTGTTGTTTTGATTTTGTATTTCAATTGGGTTGATTATAAAGTTGGAGAGTGATGGATCATTTATTATCTGGTCCTAACCTTTATATATTCGAAGTTAGTAGTTGTAGTTAGTGGCACTTCTGCAACTTTGAAGTTTACGTGTCTGTTCCTCCGCGTTTAGCTGGCCAGGCAAGGCTGTGTGGTGTGCGGTTTTACACAGAGCCCGGGCTAAGTGTGGCAGTAGAGAAAGACATGGTTATGAAATTAGTCAATTGGAATAGAGCAAAAGAACTATGGATTCTASATGTGGGGGGGTAGAGGTATTGGAGGTAAGGTATATCAAATTAGTCAAAAAATTATATATTAAACGAAAGTTCAATTTTCAAAATGATGAATTGGTGATCATGAATGTGACAAATGTCGAATGCTAAAAAGAGATGCTCAAAAGAGAAAAAAAAAAAAGACAGAAAAATAGAGTAGAATATTATGGATCAACTTTAGAATAATATTGAGCGTTATCAGTTTGAATCATCTGAATCACCATCAGTTTTGGAGCCAGTTGTATTGGTGTTTGTTGCTTTAGTTGATGATTCAGGAGAATAAGCATATTTACTCCATGCTCTGATTCTAGCACCGTAGAAGTAGAAACCATATGGAATAGCGCAACAAGCCAATGAAATGAAAGCCATCAACGAAGTAGCCCATTCATCACCTAATCTGTGATACATTTGAACAGTGAATAATGGAACACAAGCACCCCAGATGGATCTGATGAAAGTTTTAGCAGCTAAAGCAGAAGCGGCATAATGTTGATAAGAGTCAACGATATAGTTGTTGGCTGGATTATACAACATGTTGAAACCAAATCCACAAGCTAAACCAGAGAAACATGGACCAGCCCAAGAAACCCAAGAGTATGAGGACCAAGCATATGAGAATAATCCAATCGGAACAAACCAACATGAAAACATCATTGGAATCAAACGTAATTCAGCTGGTGGTAACTCACCTCTTTCTCTGTATGGTCTGGCTCTGTTGTTATAGTTTTTGTTGATGATTGGAGCACAAGCACATGATAGGAAAACACCACCTGCAACTGGGATAAACATTAAACCGGTTTTACTTGCTGACCAGCCTTTACCTTCCATGTAAACAATCGGATAAGCAAAGAAGAACATATAAAGTAAACCGTAGATGATGGACATGTAAATGGTGATCAAAAAGACAATAACTTCACTCAACAACACCATTGGTCTCAAAAGTGTGGTCTTGGCCACCTCCCCYAATGTTCTAGTTTTCAATTCAATAATGGCTCTGTATCTGTCATCACCAGTTAATTTTCTTAATTTCTTTGCTCTCTTTTTCAAAATGATAGTGTGAGAAGTTTCAGGAATGAAAACGACAGTCAAGGCATAAACAACACCACTAAAGATCAACATAACCCAGTAAATCCATCTCCAGCCGACGTTATCACCAATATAACCACCAACCAATGGGCCAATGACAGGACCAAGGAATGGGGCAGCTGAGAAAACAGTCATGGCAACACCTCTTTGACTAGCAAGGAACATATCGGCCAAATTACCACCAATCAAACACATAGGAGCAGAGAAGGCTAAACCATCAATCAATCTACAAACAAGCAACGTTCCAATATTTTTGGCATCGGCACAAGGGATGATGAATATGACAGCAATGAACAAAGTTGTAACGTAAATTGGTTTTCTTCCAACCTCTTCAGATAATGGAGCAAATAACAATGGACCAAAACCAAAACCCAGGACAAATAATGTAATTGTCAAAATGATAACTTCTTCTGAAACACCAAATGTTTTCATTGGTCCCTCGATGTCACCTGTGACAACAGCAGAGTTGAATGCAACACAGAAACAAATCAAACCTAGCAACAGAGTAATGAACCATTTTCTGGCAGACGACCAGTTTCTTGGATCTTCCTTATCGTCATCAGTGAACACAACTAATCTCATTTCAGTCTCGAGATCAACGGGGTACTTCCATGGATCTTCAGGGTGGTAATCAGAATTTGGATCCTGGTGAAGTTGTGTGGTTGTCTTTTCCAAATCAATTGGTTGTTCTAGTGGACCCAGCTTACCATATTCACCACCTTCAAGGTTTGTTKTGATTTTTTCAATGGCTTCAGGATGATGAGAAATGAGTTTCTCCAACCTTAATTGATCWTCTTGGTCGTCGTTTGCGCTTTGTCCAGTGACCACTCTGCTTAATCTTGACATGGTTTTCTCTAGGTGGCCATGAGTAGCGGAGGCACCATCGTGAAGCTCGTTCACCGGGCCAGGGTTGTAACTTCTCACAGAAGAGTTAATTGAGTCTATGTCTTGCTGTTGTTTGTCCGGTATGTCTGTTGTAGCAGTAGATGACATTCTGGTTTCTTGGTAATTTCAGGGTTCAACCCTAGAAAACATTGGGTAGCATTYGATGAATAGACATGATGAGGGGACACTAGTGTATTTATACGATGATGTCGTGATACTAATCAACAAAAAAAAAACTTCAAAACTGTGGAATGAAAATATCTCAAAAGTCGGCCGGTCGACATTTTTTGAGATCAGCCGACGCTAAACAGCCCCATTCAGAGCCATTCAGGGCCGCCCAGGGCTCCGGGCCCACTAAAGCTGGGCGGTCTGCAGGGCTGCTCATCGGCCAAGATATCACTTCTAGCCGTGTTCACCGACCTTTTGATCTGTTCAAGTCAAAGTGTCATGGCCGATGGACCATGGTACACCACTTCCTTTCACTTGTCATTCCTGATTGAACCTCTTCAATAAATTCAACGCTGAGATATACCGGGCMGGGAAATTACTTTATTCGGTTAATTCGATCCAATTGCGTGCAGTGGGTCATATTGCGAGCTTACTAATTAGAACAAATTTGAAGTCTGCATTGCACCAAAAAAACGATCGGTGAAGTTTCTGGAAATGACAAAATTTCATGATTGTGAGAATCTTTCTTCGATCGGTCAACGTCTCCGATCGGCGATATGGGTGAAAATTGGGAAAGTAAACTACTGGAATATAATAACCACAAAAACAAATCTTGAAACGTATACAAACAAATACAGATAAAAGAACGTACTGGTAGAGAGAAACCAGGAATCAAAGTATGATCATGAGTCACTTACTTGTCATCACAGATCATGAATTTCACACCACCTGTGACCAAAATCATTCATCATCAAAATCAAAATTGAAGGACTGAATCCAATTTGCTTCACCACATGAAACAGTAATTTTTTCGGCCATGGAAGAAATGGTCTCTCCTTTGCAACCATCAACAATAATATCTTTCAGTCTTTCAAATCTCAAATCGAAATAATTCAATTGAATAAGAAAAGTATCCAAAATCACGCACTCAGGCTTATAACCGTTTTCAACTAGTCCATCATCGATATAGCACACATGGGGTTGTCGAAACTCAATAATCAACGAAAAAAGCTGATGGGGAAATGTGATTTTCCGGAAGTCGGCAGAGGAATGTGGCTTCAACAAGATGGAAAGGTAAACAAGACTGGTTAACCGARAAATGAAATGGCTCAAAAAGTGTGACAAAGACTCTTTGTATTCTCTCAAGTCGACGTCAAGTGAYCTTATTTCTTCCGCAAAACATCCACTAAGAACAAACGGTGAAGTGAATTTGACACGCTCGACTTCAGGAAGAAAAACAGAGACATTGAAGGTGGTGGTGGTAGTTGTGGATGTGGTTGTGGTTTTGAATTTTTTTTTCCACATGGGCTTTGGCTTACTTTTTGCACCAGTGTCAAAACAAGTTATTTCAAGGTAGTCCAAGTTTGTAAAATGTTTCAATGACACTTTATCAAAACAGCAAACAATATAATTATCCAACTCACGGGGACATAACCACCCCAATTGATCTTGAATATTTTTAAGTCTGATGGTAGTTGAGAAACAAATTGTTGCAGTTCGTCAAATTTGCTTAATGTGTTTGAATCTCTTGAAGAATTATTCGTGAGTTCAAAAGGATTAATTTGRACCCACACACTTTTCAGATCGTGCAATTCGTCAATATTGACAATTTTTGGTAAAGAATAACTCAACAACCATGACAGCGAGCATAACMGTATGGGTAATATGATACCCTGCTCCATTTCAGGCATTTCAAGGACATCAATTTCCTTRAGTGTTAGCTTTCTCAATGATTCTGGAAAAGTCGGAAATTTTTTAAAGTGGAATCACTAATTTYAAGTTGCTCCAAAGAGAGAARGTCGTTTAAAACAATCACATYACCTTCTGAAAATGAGTCTAGAACCACGGTTGATACAGTGGATTTAATTTTTCTGTGGAAAGAATTCATTTCAGTATCGGTAAGCAACGGCGTAGTTTCTTCATCTGGAGSAGAAATTCTGATACTGGATACAGAACACAGAACACCCCTGTTCAGTTTTTTCAACTTCTTTGGGATTTTTCTGGGCTCTTGGGTAATGAGTGAGGCAAGACAGTGTCCTTGAATCAACTTTCCAGTGAGATTTCATTGGAATACACATAAAGCAAATGTCAAATTGTATATRCCAGTTCTTGTTTCTGTGCTTTCTAATAAAACGGTTTGCCTGATCAAGGAAGTCAAAGCATAACTCATCGATCCTATCAAATATTGTGCAATYTAATTTCAGTTGCTTCAGGGAGGGGGCTGAAGCTTTCAAATCTTCCATTATGCCTTCTACCATAGCTAACTCACTTWAGTCTCTAAAAGAAAGCTTGGTCAAGGATGTAAGCCTTTCTAACAAGTGACTATCAAGCAAGTTTGGAATTTCATGAGCTGGCCAGCAAATAGAAGTGACAAACTTCAGATAGCATGAATTGATATAGTGTAAGTAATCAGGGACATTGAAAAAAAGAAAGCTAACTTCATCGGAATGAAACTCAAGAAGTTTCTTGGTATTTGGATTGTTAAATTTCTTGACTGRGTCATCATCATCTGGCCCATCTGGCCCATCTKGCCTCAACTTGACGGTTTTCAATTGGATTGATCTGGATGTAACAAAATTGATAAATTCATMGATGAAAGGAGGATCAAATCTTACATCCAGCTGTAACGTCAACTCTGGTTCGTGAAGCGTCTTGGAAATTATATCATCGAGCAAATGATCGTACCCTGTCATTGAAACCAATTGAGTTTGGATATGGTTTGAACATATTATGGTAGAATGCTCAGACAATAATTTGCTGTTGTGGCTGCACATAAAGCACAAAAAATCCACGATGGTAAACTTCAAAATTAYGTATTGGATTTCAGGTAGAAGACCTGATGCCAATTTGATACCAGCTTCAGTTGAATTCAACTTTGCAGCAACCATTGTTGAATTGTTTGTTGTTTGTGCCTCAATTTATCTGAGCACCTAACCGTCGATAWTGAAAATTGATTCAAGAAGAGTCATTATGAATGTATTTTGAACGAGTAATAATTCATATACCTAACTTGTTTTCAAGACGTTGTAGACAACTCGTACTAAGAGTCAGACGTGCCCACCCACCAAATATAAACCGATATCGCTGTCACCCAACCAACTTCTTCAATTTGCGTAAATTTTGTCATTTCGCGAGAGGATCAAATTTATTTCACGGTACACAGCTGGATGTCGGCCCATGGRCCATTCATTGGCCCCGTTTCCCAACCGCCGACATTTACAAGAAAGACATTAAACGTACTTGAAATGTATGTCGATATYTATTTTCTGTAAAAAAAAGTCTTATAAACTATGAATTCAGGTCGATATTGTATATATAAGGCAACTTCAAACTTCAATGTGTGTATTGGGACGACACACTCTCTGTTTTTCTCATGTATATCTTAAACCTGATCAGGTTAACGCCTCTGGTTTGGCTTGTGGTGCACTTGACTGAAGGTTTGTTGTTAGGTCGACTTTTGCACGGAAAGATTGGAACAGATGTTTGTTTTAGTTTGACTATGGTTCGGAATTTGGATTTGAGAATTTTGATCGCTGGAAGATTTGCAAAAAGGTAATATCAATTCAAGAACCTGGATATTGATCCCATGRCCATATTCTACTCTTCGTCTTCTCATATTGTAAAATAGAAGTAGTTCAACGAAGAATCATAACAAAAATGACAAATGGAAATGGCCTATAACTTTCAAAGTCTGCTTAAATGCGTATCAGCTTCATATTTTCTTGTATYTTCATTGTCATGGCCTATTTCATCCATAGCAGTTAGCCACCTCCAAAAATCTTCCATGTTGAAAACTATTTTCTCGTCCATAAATCAGAAAGTAATCCAGACTTCTGAATCTCGCACATGCCTTGTTCACCAGTTTTCAAATTTGTCTTGATCTTCAAAACAATAGGAGCACCATATGTTCACYTTAGTGATCCTCACTTGTATATCATAACATACAAACCCCAATTGATATTGCCCTTCATCAAATGTATTCTTCCAAATTTCAGTCTGGTAAATAAATTATTCAACCAGCTGTCACAAAAGCCATACTTGTGGTAAACAAAATGTATTCCAGAGCATCAGAACTTTGATGAGAGTCTTGAATTAATATGTTCTTTTTTTCTTMAGGTAGTCTTGTAAGTTGTTGAAGATATTTCGTTAGTTAAGTGTGTTTATATCAGCATAAAACAGGTACAATTTGTCATTCAAATGGTTTAATRTTCACTRAAACAAGCTTCAGTATAAGTATGATCAATAGCAAGAATTCATGAAGACAGCTTCGATGTTTGTGAGAAATKGATTTTGATGCACTGTATATCTCACAAGCAATTCTTGAAGCTCTGCTAACGATAAACTGAAGAGAATCATTGGAGTTGTTCAGCGGATGTCAAACCTCCTGTTCTTCGAACCATTAAATATCTTGGGTAATGGTATGAAGGGGTTCTTAGCTCTATGACATTTTGCTTTGGGGAAGTGGAGAACCAGTATGAAAGAAGACACTCTGAGCGGAAGTATAGGACCGAAAATGATGAATATGATGTTAACCAATCATAGACTCTCCTATAATTGTAGGCATGGCCCAATTGTGATGAAAGCGATTCGGGATGAGCAAAAAGTTCTGAGATGTGGGGTATATGGGGTGTGAGATGGAGTTCTGTAAATTTTGAAACAACGTAATTGCTGGATGGAATAAAAACGATGCAAATCAAATGAAGTTGATGTTCATATAAGTGGTTGGTCAATTTGTGGCCCAATCATGTTCAGCAGCTATACAGATGAAAGGTTCTGGAGAAGTTAACTGTTAGCTAGAGCACTGACTGACGTTATTCAGGCTGGAATCCTGACTCCAAACAAAATGCAGAGTCCAGAACATATGTTTATTTCACATGCTGATGGATTCAAGTGCTTTGCTTCAGCCAATTACAGCTGTCCAATTTGATTCAAGTTGACACATGCATGTTTGTTAGATGTAGATGAGATGAGGTAATTCTGAACAGGGGAACCTAGTTGACAACAACAAATTTTGAAAAGAAAACGTCAAACTTTTCGGATCGATGTAAACATTTTAAATTTTTCAAACTCTTGGATTTGCCAAAACCAACCAATATACGCTTGCCTATTTTCACATTAGTATAACTGTTTCAATTAGCAATATTCCAACATGGAATGATATTGCAGTTATTTGAATATACCCGGCCAGTTTCAACAGCAACACTGAAAAYCTGAAAACATGAGGCCTAAAGGTAAACAAAGGTTTGAAAATTTGACAAAACTGTTAAACATGATGAAACCAAAGCATCACGAGCTACCTTTAGCATATTCGTGTCTGATGGGCGCATCAAAATATGGGAAAGCCGGACCGAGAAGTTGTAAGTTGTGGGGTATTTTCAATTTTGGGATAAAGTTCTAGCATGTTGTTGGTAAGTAGGTGACGGTGCACTAGCACTGCTCAAAACGGAAGTCRTGTCTGTCTAGGAATCATGAATATATATCATCTTTGAAAATGAATGACCAAATAACAAGAGTGGTATTCTGATGTTGTTGGTAAGTGGATTTAGGAAGAAAATGGAATGGTTATTTATAAGTTTYCAATCTATGTGTAAACAAACTGTTCATCATCATCTCTTCTAAGAATCAACAGAAGATGTGTCTGCATGGTCCACGAGTATTTGACCCGGCGTTTTACGGAGCGGGCTTTGTATACGTGCCGGGTACATACCGAAGACAGAGTTTTGCGTTTTATTGCAGTACAAAATTTATTGGAGATGGATCGAGTCATTCCAACGTAGAAATCCGATCCGAGTTCCCGTACGAAAGACAGCCACATCCCAACAGTTCAAAGTTTATATGCGTTCCGATATAGCTGGATTTGTCCGAATTCGTACTAAATTGGCCTGTAATATTCACGCGCGGGTGAGGGAAGGGAAGTGTGAACTAGTGGAACACTGCGAGGACGAGGAGGCTGGTTTAATCCATGGTTTTGGGAGGGTTCTTGCTCGAGCTTGGCAAGTTTCAACTCATATTCTGCCATGTTATTTTTGAAGACACGATCGATGATCTATCATCTATTTCTTCTCAATATGTGTGTGATTACTTTAAATTTTGGGATGTTTAAGTACAGCTGCTCAACTTCAGATTCGAATTCCAAATCTTTTGAGGTGGGATATACATAGCCTATCGAACAAAATCCAATACCCCTCTTTTGAAACCTCTTATTGATTTCCGAAGTGGTCAAATTTGTTAATTGTAATTATAAAAAATGATGAGAGAATCAGGCAAYACATATATGACTCTTAAATCATGAAACAGAAGTTATGTATGATCGAAAAGATCAYTATTATTACAAGTCAAAAGTACACCACTAGTTCCAATTATGAATGATCTGATTCGATAAAATCAACCATGGCACGACTTTATAGAAAACACTGGCACGTTCCTTCAGAAGGCCCGTTGAAGGAGATGAYTACATTCCAATCAAATCAGGTGCAGTACAAACATTCAAACGGTTTTTTTCTCCGATATAAACARTTCAATCATGCGACCATAATGAGACAAAAGTCAGGTACTTCACCTYGTGACATGTATTCACAAATGGTGTTTGAACACATGCATGCCCATATATGGTAATTTAATAGTGAAGGCATATAATTTCCGTACTCCTTGATTTTAGGTGGTGGAGGTAGAACCATGTCCTGATCGTTAATTTGGCAAATKTGGAAGAAAAGATTGGTTTTAATTGGTGGGAATGTATATGTCCTGATCTGGCGTGTGGGGTGCGGTAACTATGTGAGCCTTGCAATCTGTATCTTTCACCTCAGGTAAACTGAACCGAGATCTTGCACCGAGTTAATATACTTCTAAATCCACTAGCGCTGTTTGCGGGGCATTTAAAAAATTGGGGTTCCGTCTACGGTCTACGACACTAATTTCAAATTGGTACAATTTGAAGAATAAATTTGGATCGGATCATATATATATAGCAGTGAATTATTATCAAATTAAGTGACAAATTGAGTGACGGTATAGACCAAAATWTGCGTTTTTAATATATCCAATTTGGCTCGTGTACATGGTTAAATTTTCAAAAATATATGGCTGTTTGCCTGAAGTACCAATTGTTTTTTTTTTTTCATATATGATTAAAAATTAAATAGTTGTCAAAAATCAAGGTCATCAATTTAAAGCCGATGRAAAATTTACTATTTAATTTAGCAAAAAAAAAAATTAATCTTGAAAAAAAAATTAAAATTATATTATAAATTAACCCTTAATTTTGAAGCTGAAAACAATTTCGTTTTCTTAATTATATATAATTCCCAAATTTGTAACATATATATACTTTATATTTCTCTATATAGGAATACCAAACGATTTCGTACG